>JARHVA010005399.1:0-285000 GCA_037957365.1 Torreya grandis | reverse complement strand
GTAGGTGATGGAGATTTTTTAGAGGAGCAACATGACCAACCATTTATCTATAGGAGTTAGGGTCAATTACAAGCATAAATGGAAGATTTAGATCATGCCATTACTGATGAAGAGAAGGAAAAAATATATCCTAAAACAAAATATGAGGAGATAAGCTTTTGGCCTGAGTCAATGGGGACTCTAGAGGGATAAATAGTGATGGAGAAGGCAACATACATCATGGAGTAGTAGGATATACTTATTTATAATAAGGAGTGTCTAGTTTGACACAAGATGGAGATGAAGAATAAGTACAAGGTGTAGTACAAGATATGAAAGAATACAATGAAGAAGAGGTGTTGATGTGGAAAAAATTGACATGAGAGGTTTTAGATGATCTACTGGAGTTACTTAATCAAAGTGAAAAGAAGGAGAGAGCTATCATAAATGAATAAGAGGTAGAATTTCAAGGTGAAATCAAGAAGATGTCCAAGAAAATGACCATGTTTTCCATGGGAAAACTTAAAAGAGATGAAATTTTAGGTTATATAAGGGTAGTTAATTATAATCAAATAATGAATGATATCCAGGAAGGTGAACAAGAATTGGTACAAGGAGAATCAAATCAAGTTTCAAGCCAAGGCAAGTAAGACATAAAAGAATGTGAGTTGGTTAAATAAAAATAAATGATAGACAATGATGCAAGTCAAGAAAAAAGGTTGAGAAGACATGATAAGGGAATTAATAAGATGAGGGAGAAACCTATAAAAAGAAAACAATAACAAGAGATAGTGGAAAAGAGCATGAGGTCTTTAAAATGACTAGCAATTCTCATGATTGTAATTTGACATTTACTAAGTATGAAGGTGTAGGTTTAAAGATGAAAGAGAAGGATTCACTCCATGTTCATATGGAGAAAAAAACAATGAGGTAAAGGAATTCATTATAGATCCAAATAATGAGAAGGACAACCATGATCCTTACAAAGGAATTCATTGGAGGAATAATGCATGTTGGGAGAAGGAAAATATCAGTCCAAAGTTTATTCAAGGAAAGAATAAGAGTATGAAAGAATTGAGGAAGAAAGAAGAGGGAAGCCTTATCCCAAGAACCATTCTAATAAGTAAGCCAAGAGGTGCAAAAAAAAGCCTCATGAAAGGAGAGCCACAAGCAAGCAAGCTAGAGAGCAAGCAAAAGAAGAAAAAGTAAGGCAAAAAGTTAACATATTAAATAGGTAATATTAAAATTGAGTTTATTATTGTTTATCATGAGGATAAAAATATAAGAAGTTTCTAGTAAGTGTGGTGTTATGTGGAATATGAATTAGTTAATATGTTGTCCTTTCATGATGAGCAAGGCAATGAGAAGACTCACCATGAGAAGGTGAAGTGTAAATAAGAGGAAAATAAAGAATATGTCAAGGAAATTTTGATAAGGATGAAGGAATATCATAGTTATGATTAGATATTAGAGCATGAGAATGAAGGAGAAAGTATGATTGAGAAGCAAGACTAGCTAAAAGTGAAAGAACCAAGAATGATAAATAAATAATAAAGTTATGGGTTAAGAGAAATAGGGAAGAATGAAAATCAATAATTGGAGGTAGATCATGATGAAGAGAATTCAAAAATGGATGAGATATAATATGAGGTAGACAATAAGTTGAAGCATGTCATACACCTAATGGAGATAGAAGATGAGTGTATTAAGAGACTAGATAAGATAATAATGTAAAGACAAAGACACCAACTAAGGATAAATGAAAAGGAAAAGAGGTGAAACATAAATATAAGCTTAGAGGATCATAGGATAAATAATTTTAAATAAAGAAAGAAAGTATAAAAAAATAATTTGAGTAGGAGCTTAAATTTCCCCACTTGGGGAGTATATTGCAAAACATCAATAGTTGACATAGGATGTAAATGTGCTTAAGTAGTTTATATTAGCCATTTTTTGTTTGATTTGGGTGTTATGGGTATGTTAGGGTCCAATAGAATGTTTTGGATTTATTGAGAGTTTTTAGGTTGTTTGTTAGAGCTTATTATAAGTTTTCTCACAAAAATACTAAATTTAAAAATTTTAAATTTTAAACAAAGCTCTAAGAGGTGTTTGGAGTATTGGTTTAAATATAAATATTGGAAAATGTTTGTTTGGGTAAAAATAGATCCTATAATATGTGTGATAATTTGTTTTAATTTAACCTTCATGGTAAAGAACAATATGAGTCAATAAAGTTAAGTTGTAACTACCATCTACATGGGATGGCCTTGAAAGGAGTTACTTACATGTTTGGGGTCTTGAAAAGGTGGGAAATGAATGTAGAGAGGATGAAAATGTTGTAGGATAGGAGAATAGTTGTAGGTTGGAGATATTTATAAATTATATGGATAAGGTGGAGAACTTGAGAAGAGACAGGAAAAAGATCAAGAGAGAAAACTCTGTCTGCCCTGTCAATTCTATGTTTGAATGTTGTAAAAAAATTATGATAAAATAAATAAATAAGGTTTTAAGATAATATTTTTGGATCGTTAGTTTGTGATTTATTTTTTATTTTTGTTCTTCCTTTTAATATAATGGATCTTGGTCACTCATCTATAGGTTACTAGTTGTATTACATAGTTTTGAGAACTCTGTTAACATAATCAAGTAAGAATAGGTAGAGGTATTATTTTGAAATTATTTATGGTGTTTTGGATAAGTGGAGTGTATTGTAAAAATTATACTCTATATAGGTAGTAAATTTGGATACTTAGTTTATAATTAGGACATAAGATTCACTCTAAACTTTTGTTCTCATGTACACAGTCTTACATACATTCCTAAAATTTTGTTAGGTTGTCTTCGAGAGCTCTGTGAAGGTTTTTGGAAGCTTAATAAATATTGGAGAAGATAAAATAATATAATATAGACCCTATAAAAACATTTTTTAATACTTAGAGTTTATTTAAAGATCAATATTCAATCAAACACTTCCATGCTTTTGCCCACAACCTAGTCAATGAACCTAGAACTTTACAAACCTATTTGTTGAGGAGATATTGTGATTGATCATGGAAAAATAATAATTGTAAGAGGTTAATATAAGAATTAAATACCTCACATGGGTATTTTATGTATTTCAAGTGGTCTTAAATTTAAACTAACAATTTTTATTTTCCCTCAACTTTACATAGGCCTATCAAGACCTAAGCTAGGGTTTTAGAATTGTAACTTGTCTATATTGAGTTTCCATAATTGAAATTTGATGAATTTTTTTATTCAAACCTAATTTTATGTGATATAAAATATTTTGGTGGTTTTGGAGTAGTATAGTATGGTATAGTATGGTCTCTAGTATTGTGTGCTTGTTTGAGTCCTAAAGAGATCTAATTGAGAGAAGGGGGTGTTGAGTTAGGTGGTTTACATAGAGAGTTGGGACATGAAAATTTAGGTGAAGTAAAATGGGGATAAATTATATCTAAAAGTGGTTTTATTTTATTGTTAATCAGAGTTATATATTCAAACCTAGGATCTTTGTACTAAAATATGGTTACAAGGATTAGACCTCAAAGAGAGGAAAGGTGGATTGTTTGAAGATTCATTACTAAGAGTTGTGTTATTTGTTTGGATATGTTATGGATTTGAAATGCATAGGTGGATGATCCTATGATTCATATTTATAAGGTAAGAAAATTGGCACCTTACATGAAGCTTATAGGCTTATGAAACTACATGAGAGTGTGGTAATGAAACTTATGAATGAAAGGATGGTGAAGTAAAATCAAAGTGGTGAGAGTGAAAGAGTGTGGAGCCACAGGAGATATGACATGTATTAAAGATAAAGGAGAGATATATGAAGGACAAGTGATTATTAGTTTAGTGAGAGCAAAGATGATCTAGATACTTCAAGAAGATTACAAGAAAGTACCTATATGACAAGTAAACCATAAATTAGTATAAGTATGGGAGTTAGACGTCAGAGTTAAAAAATGGATAAGGAAGTTGTAGGTATCAAGGACCTACATAATTATGGATTTTAATTTCCTCATTAAAGACTTTAATGATTTGAACATCAACCACACCTAAAAATAAGGTAAAAATTATATGTATTAGATGGAAAATATGTGTGTGGAGCCAAAACTTCATGAAATGGAATAATTTGGTTGATATACCTAATTTATTCATCAAAATTATGGAGGAATAAAACAAAATTTCCCCTAGATATTGAGAGGAGACATGTGACCTCATTCACTATGCATGATGTTAAAGTATTTCATTTGAACATGATTGTAATGATGAATTTGGCCATCATTATGAGAATATTAATCTCAAGTCAGGGAATGATTATGATTTAATATCACTTAGATAAATAATAATTATTTTCAAATGTTTGAGAGGATTAGTTTTATTTACCTAAGATTTAAGTCTTAATCAATTATCAATAGAATCAAAATCCATTAAGGAAAGCAAATTCATCGACTAGATCATGGGAGGTAATAGAGATTGGGATGAGACCTTATATTTTAAAGGCATTAAGGTGAAATAAATACTTATTTGTATATTTTAAAATTTTGGGTTGAACCCATACATGGATTTTTAAAATTTTAATCTTATCCTATCTATGGAATTTTTAAAGGCATGTAATGATAGAATGATTAATATAAGGGGAATCACTATGTTTATTTATGAAGAGATAATTGTGGAAGTTATGGGTATGTATTTTGAAGGTGTTAAATAATTTAAGGATAAGTGTAAAAGGAATTAAATTATCCATAAATTATTTAATGAAGGGCAAGGATTCACAAATCCAAGTATGGATTTTAATGAGTGGATCTACCTTACCCATGGGTGAAAATATGCCTTTAAATCATGCACAACATTACTCTCCAAATTAATCAATTCCTTCTGTATTTGATTCATTTAAAGTTAATAAACCATTTAAAGAAAAAAATGAATATTATCTTACCTTTATACCTCCTTATGTCCCTTAAAACTTTAGTCTAGGATTATTGATTGGATAATACTAATGTAATTTTCAGCAATCCCTTATCTATATTTTAATCCAAGTGGGACAACCAACCATTGATCTGATGGTTAGATATTAAAAATAAGTAATGGTTAGAAGAATAATTAGTTTCCCTAGGGTAATTTGGTATAAATTTGGTGGAAGTTATAGGAGAGGAAGAAGAAACCCTAGTCCAAGCCACCAAGAATTTGAAGAGTAATGTGAAGGAAAAAATTAGTGAGGAAATGAAGACCCTAAAATATGGAGGAGATTATATTGAGATTTATGTTTTTTAAATTGAGAATACCCATAGGTATAAGAGGGAAAATCTATTTTCCTTAAACACCCTAAATTTAATGGATGAGGACCCCCATTTAATAAGGAGACAAAGAACTCCTCTACCAGGCTTAATCACAAGATTAAATTTATCAAGGTAAGGTTGGACAAGTTTAAGGGAGTGATTAGTAAGAAATTGGATATGATGAAAGAGTTGGATTTGAAATATAAAAATATACAAGAGGAGAAGTTGGCCCTTCAGATTGAGGGGAAGGGAAAGGAAGTGGAGGTAAAAAATAAACCCACTAGTATGATGAATCCTATGTTGGAGGAAATCCTCATGAAATAGAGAGCATGTGATGAGATTAATACCAATAAAATGAAGATGGTTATGTAAAATTATAAAGAGATAGTTATAAAGGGAATTAATAAAGTGAATCCAAATAGCAAGATGGAGTAGGAAAGGCTCAAGAAAAGACTTGGGAAAACAACAATGATAGTCTAACCAAAAGTACCAAAATGAATAAGAAGAATAAAAAAGATAATAATAAATAAATAATGATGGATACTACTACCACTAATAAGTAAAATCTAAATATTATTAACAAGTCCCAATTGTAGTGGAGGGTAAGTATGTATAGTTGAAGTTGCTCATCCTATTTTTTTCTATTAAACTTTGTTTATTTTATTATTTATTTTTCACTAAAGTTTAAATGAATCTAATGAAATTTGTGTATTAATAATGGTTTTAGTCTTGTTTTTAGTTTGGTCTATTCTAGTTAATTAATGTTATATCCTATTCCTATGTAAAGGTTATGGGATCTTGTCAAACCCCACTATTTAACCATTATCTAAAAATAGTGTGATGATGGTATTCAAAGATGTATCTATTGATAAGGAATATGATAAAATTCATAATAAATGTAATTATATGAATATTTTATGATGAATTTAACATATATATGTTTAAGATATATGTTTATATAAAACCAATGAATGAATCACTTAAAACAACCTCCATCTCTCATAATCATCCATGATGCATGCTATTGATGGGCTTCAAATTAAAGTTTTTACTTTAACTTTACTATCTAACTCATATTATGTTCCTTTTGATGATAATGTTATAATATGATAACTATAATGTGAAGGATATTTAACTATCCCTCTCCAAATTTGTTTTTAAATGCCCAATTTTAATTTTTTTTAATGGACCTAAATATACCCATGACCACTTGGTTCAAATTTTAGACAATTTTTGATAAAATTCAAATAATGGGAGAATATTATTAAAATAATTTCATTAAAGTCTAATGGGTAAAGCATTGGATTGGTACTACAATCTAACTATTAGATCTTTATATTTATTTAAAAATATATACAACACTTTCTTATCTCATTTTAATAATAATAATAATGTTACTATATTAACATTAGATCATCTCCAATGCCTTTTACAAGGTCATGATGAATTTATAGAGGACTTCATTTTTAGGTTTAAATATAAATTAAATTATTTAATGTATCAACCCTTTGATTTGAAAAGTAATTATAATTTAGTGATAATATTATTGTTTCTCTTAAGGTGAGATCACTTTGAAATTATTATCCTTATTTTAAGTAAATTTACATGGATATCTTCACTTTTTGTGGATGATGTTTACATACACCTATTTTCACCTATGATTTTTCTAGTTCTCAAAATTCAACAACTTCAATTCTTAAAATTAAATATTGACATAAGAAATAAGACCTAAGTAAGGTAATTGATAAGAAGGAAGCTAAAACTAAGTTAATTTATAATAAATAATATCCAAGTAAGATAATGAATATGATGACAACTACCCTAAGTCCTAATTATTTAAATGTGAATCAATCTATTCAAATTGATAGATTCAAGGATTGTCCAAGTGTTATTTTATGAACACTGATTGATAAATTTTTGATAAAATTTCTTTATAATTACCATCACCCTGAACATTGTCTAACATGAGTGGGGGTGCTTTACCCTATTTTGATTATGTGAGATTTAACTAGGATAAAATAATAATATTAATTATAATTGTAAAGTATGATAATTAGGCATGAATCTAAATATAAAATATTGAAATTTATTTAATAAGTGGCATGTGATAAATATAAATAATATTAAAGAGATGAAGGTTCTTAGTTTTCCTGGTTTACTAACTATCTTTGAATTACTTTTGAAAGTGGAAAGGGGATAAAATCATACATGTGAGTCACTTGGATTATAACTAACCATTTGTGCACATACGTTCATTAATTTTAATTTAGGAACAAATAATTTACAAAAATGATTTTAGGCTGATTTTATTATCTTATGTTTTTTGAGTATTTATGAAGTATAGTCCACTATGCATGTGTGATCTTGACACCTGACTATGTGAGAAATTACATAAAATAGTCTCAATCTCATCAATACCTAGGTCCAATTGTGAAGTGATGAAACCTATAAAATATTAGGAAGTGTAATAAAATACACCAATGCTAATCACCCTCATTGATGATTGATTGATTCTTACATATCCAATAATCTAAAAATAGAAGTCAAGAAACACATAGTTCTTCCCCTTAGTGTGAAGGTGAAATTTTTATCCCTTTTTAAAGGAATGTATATAGTGATATAACTTTTAACATTTGAAAATTTTCATTATTGAATTAGATTAGTGTACTTAAAACTTATTTGATGACTACTCCTAGTGAATGATTTATCAAATGGGAATAATAGGGAAGTTTTTTCTCACTATATAATAGTGTATACTATGTGTTAGATGAGTTATAGATGGATAGTAATATTTACATTTATTTTTATTTATAGGAGTCCATTTGGGTAATTTATCACATCATTGAAACACTAGGTGATTGGGACAACCCATAGGGATTGATTACATTTAAAAAAATAGTCATTGTTGGGTGAGGGACAATAATCTACACCTCAAGATAGTTCCATAAATGAAATTGTTTGAGCTTGATATTTATGTCTAGGAGACAATAATGGAAATTTGATTATTTGGAGACATATGAGTGAAATATTTATTTGGTTTAAAATAGAATTAGAGATTAATTTATGTGAATAAAAATAAAATGGGAGGGTAAAACTCAAAGTGATGCATGTGGATGTGAGATAAGGGGAATAAGAGTTGTTTGGAGATGCAAAAATCATGTAAGATAAGATTAGGCAAATATTGGAATTTATAAGTGTATAATACCATATTTTAGGGTTTTAAAATGTGCCCCAATTTATTATATTATTTAATTTTAATATAAATACTAGAGTAAATGGATAAACATATACTAGATTATGTCACACTTTGTATTTTAGAGATGGCTTCAAAAGACACACAATAACTATAATGAAAATGTATTAATCAATGTCCACATGTGATATTTTAAATGGAAATTATAATTTAAATTTAAATTTTGAGATAAATAAAAGAGTACACTTGTATGTGGGTAAAACTATGTTTCCATGTAACTTTTTAAATATGATTCTCCCTTATTGAAGCATATTGGGTATTATGATTCCTTGTTAAAGAAAATTTATAGTTGGGGTGAGCATGCCCAAAATTTATGTAACTATGGAAGCCCTTTATTTGGGAAGATAAATACTCCAATACTCTTAAGTAGCTAATATATATTTGATCTTGTACCCCAAGGTGGTTAGGTGGGAAACACATAATGGGTTAGCTATGAGTAATGCCATGGATGTTGAGTGCATATAACCTCAACATACATTAATTCAAAAAGTAGGAATCAACTAAAATTAAAAAAACCTAAAGATCCATGTTTTCTCACTTAATTGTGCAATTGAATTGTGTTTTCAAATAAATAAATGTAATAGTTCTCATTATAATAAGTGTAATTTTTCATGAAAGGTATCATGGCTCACTGAATTGGTGTCAACTGAAATATAAGTCTATACATATATATATTAAATTTGAGAACATGTATTTAAAATGTATCTATATTTAAAAACCTTTAATTTATATTCTTGTAAACCATGTTCACTTACATGTCATATGCACTCAATTATATATAGCACCTATGATGGACAAAATTAATTAAGACAAACAATTGAATCAATTTCACAGTTAATAATTGTAAATATTAAATGTTATTAACCAATGCGCTCTACTAATGATATTTTGAGATTTTTGTTTAAAAAATAATATTGTAAAAAGTGTCATATTAGTTGTTTTACACAATAAGATACTAAATAAATTAATTTTTCAATATATATATTTTTTAATAAAAGAAATCAAAATATTAAAACTTTTAAATTAATAAATAATAATGAAATTTAAGTTATTTATTGAATAATATTATTAAGATAAATAATTGATGAGATATAGGTGATTTGGTAAAGTGATTTTGTTGTTTTAAATATTATCTGGGTTTAAATTTAAGAATGGTATCAGAGGTCGGATGTGGTCGATCGTTGGTATTATTGGGTTGGTTGTAATCATTGATAGTATTCTTGGATTGGTTGTGCCCAAATGAGTGCATATGCATGGCATATTCCCCCATATTTTGTACCAATTTTTAAAAAAACATCTCATATCTAAACCACTCTAAATCTATAAAATTTGTATTCTTATCCCAAAATATGAATTTCATGTTCATGGAAGTTTTTGTATCTATGACAATCCCATTAGTGAGGGGTGAAGCTTTTAAGTCACTCATCTCAAATGCAATAGTTAATTTTATCATGCCATGTATAAATATGGGATCATGCCATCATAATAATGTATATGTAATAAAATCATGTATGTAACATATGTAATTTAGGACATATAAGTGTCATGTAAATATAGAGGTATAAATTAGGTAGATAGTAGTAACCATCATTGACATAATAATTTAAAAGGAATACTTATTAAATAGGTACATGATATTAAAAATACAACCAGAAAAAGGGTGGGGGGTGCATTACATGGATCATGACAATCATAAAATCATAACTCTCAACAATATTAATAAGCAAAAAATGCACAATAAATAATCCTGGATTACTCTAGTCATAGACACACAATGTCATACATAAGGCCATGGGCTGAAACAAATTGACATAAATATGTCACACAAAATAAGTTTGAGAGGAAATAATAAAGGGGAATAAATATTTCATAATAAGTAAGGTCAAGAGGCTAAAATTAAGGGACATAAATATGTCACACATGTAAGGCCAAGGGCCACATACAAGTAATAATTATCCTATATACAAGATTAACAACATGAATAAAGCATAGAATAAGTGAATATTAGTATAAAATATCCATGTATATCAATTCCACATCATGTTAAAGTATAATATCCATGTATTAATATGTAAGATACAAGTAACTAACAAAACATGTGCAAGTAATATAGGTAGATCAACATGATAAAAGCTCATAGAAAGATATAAGTAATGATGGTGTGACCTATGGAATGCGATGCTCTAAAAATTTACATGGATGGTGAGTATAGTAAATTAAAACATCTGTGTGTCCATGTATGATATGTATGTTCTACACCACACTCATATATTGTAAAATTTGTGTGTATGAAAAATAATGTGTCATCTACCAAACATATGATAAATAACATGTGTAAATAATGTAATCTAGAAATCATGCCATGATTAGGTCTGATGTTTTTATTTTTGAAATAATTGAATGATTTTGAATTCTTTAATATTGTTTATTTATTTTTATAATTTTTGACACATCAATATATTCAAGTGAGAATAAGTATCAAGGCTTTGAAAAATGGAATAATGGGAGGGATCCAAAATCCATGACATAAGTTAAGTCATAATGTGCACCTAATGTGATAGCATGACAAAGTGGATGAAGTGAAAGAAAACAACACACTCCTTTGTATATTTAAATCATAATAATGTAGCTTAATAGGATATGTGGAGATAATGATATGTTTTAGATTAAGGTAAAAATAGGTTTTGAAGGGACCCCAAAACCCAAATACAAGGAAAGAAAGATAAAGCATCAACAACCACAGGTAGATTCTAAAAAATGCTATAGAGAAGTAGCAAGAACAGGTTTTAAATGGACCTGAAACCACCCAAAAGACCACAGGTCAATACCCAAATTTAACATAGATCTGGCTACACCATAGACAGAAGATTACAAAAAACCAGTGAATAGGACCAGATAACATAACCAACAAGAAGAACCAGACTATTCTTCCAGTTCCAAAATCATTTTCACTATTTATTTACCTTTCACAACAGTATCCTGAGTGGCAGTAGCCGCCAACTTGGCTCCCTCTTGTATAGCCTTCTTTCTTGAGCTTTGTCTCATCCTTTTGCTAGGCCCCTCCAATGATTTGATCTCTTCATTAGCTCTTTTTCCAATATTAATAGCTACAACACATATGTTAGATGTTACTTCCTCCATTTTCATTCTATTCTCCTTGATGAGTTCCCTAAGGTTATTCTCGTAATCTTTGAGCTTGACGGGGATGTCTCTTATCTGTTTTTCCATATTGTTAATTTTGTTCCATACAACTTTCTGGTTGTCTTCCATAATTTCCACTTTCCTTTTGAGATCCATAATCTCCTTAAACATCCAAGAATCAAGTTGGAGAGAAGCCTCTGCTTTGCACTTAACCCAGCTCATAGGTGTGTGCATTCCATCATTCTACCTTTTCTCACTCCAATCCTTAGTATTCTTATTGGGACTTTTCCCGCCTTCTTCAAAGCACTCCTCTCGGCCCCTTTGATACTGTTCTTTTGTTCCAGTTTGAATTTCCATGTCCATTTATTGATTGTCATCCTGAACTATATTTTCCCTTTCATTTCTTGAAACAGTGTCCTCAACAGGGCCATCCTGGACAATATCTTCCTCTGACATTTTTTGATTTTCCTTAGCTTCTTCTTTACTATTTTTAGATTCCTCCTCTATGTTGACTCCTTCTTTCTTGTTCTTCTCTTGAACTTCTTCTTCCTCATTTGAATTTGTATTTCGGCTTTCAGTTCCATCCTCTTCCTCCAAATTTTCCTCCCTAGGTTTATCAATTCTCTCCTGCTCTGTATCTTCGTCTACATTTTGGTTCTTAGTGCTGGGGAAATTGATTTTATCTTTCCCTTTTACAAGTTCACTCTTTTTGCTCCCAAACTCTGGTTCTTGGAGATAATGATATGTTTGATGGTGGATCTTGATCTTATTAAAATGTCCAATTATTGATAAGGGGGTGTGGGGGGGGTGGAGAAACACCCCCTACTATGGTCACAACACCCCTGAAGTTAAAATTTTGTGAAAAATACATTATAAAACATTATAATTTTGTAGTAAATCTAGACTGTTCACTATTAGGTCGCAAATCTAATGGTATAAATTATGTTGGTGTATTTTTTCCCTAATATGTAACCCTCCTTTGATATGAGGGAATTATAATAAAAATAACACACTATGTGTGAATGAAGAGGAGATTGCAGTAGATGTATTGTAGGTTTTATCCCTTTATTTGTTAGACTGAATAAGAAAAGAATTGTTTGTTTCTATGTGGATGTAACCCATATTGGGTGAACCACATTAAATATATGTCACTCTTGTATTATGTTTTTTGTAATTTATTTCTATCATTATTTCATTAATATTCCTTTGTGGTCTATATTCCTAATATGATATGCATGCCTCAAGTGGGAAATAATCAATATATTCTCATATAATATGTAGATAAAGATTAATGTGACCATGAAAGATCAATGTAAGCCATAGCTTATATAGATGGTCAATTTGAAAAAATTAGAAAGTATTATTCTAAAAATAATGTCCACTAGGTTCATTATAATATTGGTATCATAGATGTCAAGACAAGTATAAAAATCAATAAATAAGGGCCAAGTGAAGATAAAGACAAGGGCTATAGGAATGATTAATTAAAAACCATATGAAAATATAATAGTATATGAAATAAGCAATCAAGATACATATAGAGGGATATGTATGATAGATTATGTTGGAGCTAACAAATTATTTACAAAATATGACATTCACATGTAGTCCATGCATAAATTTTTTAGTATCCTTATGAATTTTTTGTTAAATCCCCAACTATGATGGGATGTTTATTTGTAGGTCTTGTATAATCTTTCAAAAAATATTTTTTTCTTTGTTTTATCATTTAAAATAATTTTCCTCTTGTGAAATGGTAATATCCACATCATTGAAGCTAAATGTGACATAGTCATGATCCTTAGCAAGTGTGTTACCCATTAGTATTTGCCATGAACTTCTTAGTATTGAATTATATTGATCCAAAGTAGGGCCAATGCTAAAAATAATGGAACATGTTTTGGGACCAAGTGTTACTATAAACTCAATAGATCATATTTATTTCTTAGGTTCAGTAATCTTCTTCAAGTGTTGAATGCCATACCCAAGAGATTGGAGAATTATCATGATACATTTATTAAATTAATGAGAATTAGTAATATATAATTTGGTGCATTTCATGCTATCTATAAGAGGAATAAGAATCAAAGGCTCTAGATATGAGGAATTTTTCTTAGTTTTTGCTTTTGAAACCATGCCTATGAAATTATATTATGAGGTATATCTTGGTTTTTAACTTCATTATGAAGATACACTTTCTTATGGATTATTTTTTCCTCAGTTGTGCCTCCTTTTTCAATATTTTTTTCACTCTTGTAGTTGAATATTTTCTTGGTGTAATTATTCTAGTTGTAACCTTTCTTTCTCCAATTGTTTCTTTTTTAACTATTCCTTTTGTAATATTTACTTTTATAATTATTCCTTTTGTAAACCTTCCTTGTTTAACTATTCATTTTTAGTATTTCCATGTCTAAATATTCATTTTTAAATATTTATCTTTTAAATTTTTTGCACTTATTCCTTAGAAGAAGGAATCATAGTTTAATTATATTTATTAATTATATAATGTATGCTCAAATTAGGTGGTGGTTTAGTGGATATATATGATGTAGGATCACCAAACAATATTATTTTTTATTTTTATCTTCATTGCCCAAACATTATCAGTATGATGCCTAACATCCTATGATAAGTAAAAAAGTATTTATATTTATTTACAAGATATGCTGGAGGTAAAGTGTTTAACTTGTTTCAAATTATATATGTTATAACCTCACTCTAATTCTAACTAATCTTGTCCAAACAATTTGAACCATTGATTGTATATGTATTCCAATTTTGAACCCATAATTTAGGTGAAGTATTTCGAGATAGAAATATATTTATTTAAAATGCAAATGTGAAATTTACACTAACATTTTTTGGATTGTGGACATGTGTAATCTTATCCTTAAGTGATGTAATCCTTATACAAAAATCTTGAAATTTTGTTGTTATTGCTATTGTTATGGGTTAGTAATGCAACAAGATTTTCTATTATGATTATGGTGATTATCTTGAAGAATTGATTTTTATTTTTTAGTATTGGGCTGATTTTGAGTGGATATTTTGAATTATCAATGTTCTTGCATATGAATTATCTTGATACTCTTCTCGACTATTATGTATAACATATTATGAGATAAGTAATCATCTAGATAAATAGGTTTGAGATTTAAATTATGAAAATGATAATATATTTTATATTAAATTTCATTATCATTATCACTATCATACCCATTTTTGAATATGTAATTAGGATCTTATGAATTTCCCAAAAGAGGGAGATCTCAAATTGGCTCTTTTTTAATCTACAATAACTAGTGTTACTTTCTTGGTATCTTCATTAAGATTCATAGCTAGTTCCTTGTCATTTACTTTAATTAATTCACCCACCTAATATGTATGTATATATTCTAATGGGATGTGATATAATGAAGGCATGGTATAACATCACATAAAATATGATTGTGAATGACTCCAATTATTATTCAATGTCTTTTTGAAAGAAATGAAAGGTGCATCATCTATGGGTAGTGAATATGAGTAGCCATCATGCATAAAGTTGATACACATATGTAATTTAGATGGTATTTATTCCATTGAATGTATCCAAGGTCATCCAAAAATTATATTTTAGTGAAGAGGATTAAGCATGAATTGAAATATGGTAGGCACCATCCTAGGTCCTAGTTTTACATCCAATGATATTTTCCATAGGACTTGGCATGGAATGTTATCAAATTATTTTATGATTTGATATAATTTTTGGACATTATCCATATTTATACCTAATTTTTGGAAGAAATATGTGGTGTAAATGTTTAATCTAAAGCCATTATTTATCAACACACATTTACCTACTTTATTTTGAAGTTATACTTGGATGAATAATGGGATATTTTGATCTATAATGTTTTTATGAGATAAGTATTCCGTATCAAATTTAATAAATTTGTATACATCCTTTAATTTATTCATAATATAATAAAACTAAAATGGTTCCATATTACTAGGAAGAGTTATCTCACATAAAGCATAATATAACGTATACTTTTAGATTGTTGATCTCTTTAATAACTCAAGCATATAAATCTTAGCTTGGGTATTATTTAGATGATCAATTAAATCATACCCTTTGGGTTTATTAGATTGATATATGGGATTTAGATGGTATTAATGAGGAATAAATTGAGTTTATACATTATGCCTTATATTCTAGGGTGACCTACCTCATCTAGTGTTGACAACATAAACTATAAAATCTGATATAAGACATGGGAAAATAATTAGAACAAGATGGTAAATATTAAATCATTGAGGGATAAGAGGAGGAATGAAATGAGCCATCCATTTCATTTAGTTCCTATTAGTGATGGGTAATAAATCAAATTGATTTTTTGAATAATATGTATTAAGGATGGCTTGAGCCATTCTTTATGATTTTTAACCTTATCATTGTATAAATATTTGATCTATTTGTATACATGTTTTTTTTAGATTTTACATGGTAAAGGCCTAAAAAATGTAATGATTACCACCAGGGATTGAATAAAAAAATATAAATAATGTTTATCCATTATAGACTTATGTATTATTTAATATTAGGGATAATAATAAATTATTTTAAAAATTTAAATTCTAAGGGAGAAATATGAAAATCCTAGAAAGAATGATGAAAACTTAAGTGAGAAATAGGGGTTAACATTATTTAAGCAATATATAGGTTCAAAAATATGTTTTTCCATATTTTTATTATGTGAAACTTAACTAGGATAAAATTATACTATTAATTTAGATTTTACAGTATGAAAATTAAACATGAATCTAAATGTCAAATAGTGAAATTGATTTGATAAGTATCATGTGAAAAAATAAATAAAATATTAAAGAGATAAAGGTATCCATATTTACTAGTTAATTGATTGATTGTGATTGAATTATAATAATGGAAATGAGATAGAGAAGAAATGTGAGTCACTCAAAACTAGAATTGATTACATGTGCACACAAGGTGACTAACATCAAGTTATAGAAAAGCCATCGATGAAATTGAATGTACGTTGAAGTTACTATATTTGGATGTATTGAGGATCTATGATATTAAAGTAAATTATGATTGATTTATATATATATATATATATATATATATATATCTGTGTGTTTGTGATCATGATGATTGAATATGTAAAAAACACTATAAATGATTCTCCCCCTCCTTGAAACCCTAACCCACTTATGAAGAGATGAAACATGTAAACTCTTGGGAAGTGTAATGGGTTGAGCTAGTCTCATTCACCCCTATTGATGATTGAAAACTACCTACATATATAATAATATGAAGAGTGAATTAAATAAACATGTATTTCTGTGTCTTACTGTGAGTGTGAAATTTTTCTCATTTTATATTATTGGACCAAGTGATCTAGACTTTGACAGATGATAATGTTCTCTCTTGACTTATATTAGTGTACTCAAGACTTGGCTCATGATTAATTTTATTGAATAATTTTGTAATTGGTAAGAATGGAAATATTATTTTTATGTGTAATAGTGTATATATATGTATCATATGAGTTTTATATGGATAATTAACTGGACCTTGATTTATATTTATATGAATCCATTTAGGTATTTTATCATTCCACCAAAATGCTATGAGAATGTGTTGACCCATAGTGATTGATTATATTAAAAAAATATCCATTGTAGAGTGAGGTATAATAACATTAATCTCAAGAAAATTCCATTAATAAAACTATATGAGCTTGGTGTTTATGTCTAGGATACAAGAATGTGTGTTTGATGATCTAGAGACATCTAAGTATGATATTTAGCTAGTTTAACATAAACTGAGAGGTTCATGTAGGTGAATGATAATTAAATGGGAGGGTTAGACTCAAAATGAAGCATGTGGACATGAGATAAGGTGAATAAGAGTTATTTTAATATGTAAAATTTACGTGGGATAAATGTAGGTCCATATTGTCATTTCCAAGTGTCTAATACTATATTTTAATATTTATAGGGGGCATGGTCATTTTTCAAATATCATCATATCAATGGGAATAGATATATAACTTACTATGAAATGTAGAATTGAATTAAATAAATTATGTATAGGGGTTTTATTACTTTTTAAAAATATATAAACACTCCCATAAGATTGGAATATCTATATTCTTATAGTTCATAATCTAGAAATGCTGATGTATCTTAGGAAGTTCTTAAAAATGAACTAATGGTCAATTGAGTTTTTAAAGAAGGTGAATGTCAAAAAATATATTTTATTTAAAAATATATGAAAATTTATATCTCTCAAGAGATTCATAAAAATAAACTAATGTTAATTTGAGCTATTATATAAGGTGATCATAGAAAAGACATTGTTATTGGTGAGAAGGTACATTACAAAGCATGCATAATTGATATTATTAAGTAATTTGGATATGATGAGTGTGAGTTATAAAATAAGAGAACTCATGAGGATGAAATAATTAATATTAATATATCATTTTATATTAGACCTAAGACAATGGATACATTATTAAATATGAAGACTAGTGTTATACAATTCAATGCAATACTTAGACACATGTGGTTAAGGAAAATGGAATAAAAAATGGATAAGATTAATATGAATATTTAATTTCATTTAAAAGGTGGTTTTATTACATATAAATGTGATATAAAATTTGGAAATAAAATTCCAATTAATAATCTTGCTATATCTTGAAACACACAAGTCAACAAAGTACATATCAAGGAATTAAGCATGTAAAGAGTAATCCATAGAAATAGTAATAAAATAAATAGTCTATAGATATTATCATTAGACATGTAATAATAAATTAAACATATAAATTAGGTTTACCAAAAGTATATAATATAAGAGAAAATATTCCTAATAGTTTAGTGCCACATGTACATCAAAAAGATTTAGTTACTCATAGAGGTTTATATAATGTAAAATTATTATATACAACTAGTTAGCCAGATGATTCTATCCTAATTAATTTTTGTGGTATGAAATAATTGGTTGGTTATACTTAAATAAATAAGATACACTTCAATGTTATATAATTAATACATCACATATATACATTTAATCATTTAAATATTAAAATTATTAATGGTAATCAAACATATAAATGATGAAAGTGTTTTACCCTAATCTTGATTAATGAGTTATATTAATCTAATTAAGACATAAATTTGAAATATAATTTAAATTAATATATATGGAATTCATGTGTACATCTAAGTTTAAATGATTGAAAATTTATTCTAATTATTTGATTATGACATGTGTTAAATATGAAAAGTACTAAAGATATCATGATACTTAGATTTTCTATTTGATTGTTTGACTATGACTACATTTTGGAGGTGGAAAATAAGAAAAAAACATTATTTTTATTTGTTTAATTTAGGAATTACTATGATTCTTACATTGGGTAGTTCTATAAGATCAGGTCAATATTATAGGTTAATACTAACATGTATTATCTAACATAATGACTGTATGGTCATTTATGACTATATTTTATTGATATATGTTTGTAATCCTAATCCTTTATGACATGCATAGATCCAAAAATCATCTTACTTTTCCTTAAAAAAATAAATGTGCTTATGAGGGATAGGAACTAAAAAATGTGTGGAAGTGTAATGGGATGTGTTAACCCCAATCACACTCATATGGTGATCAACCACTACCTATGTATCTAATATTCTAAGGAGGGAAATCAATCCACACATAATCCTCCCACCTAGTGTGATTATAGAATTATGCTCCTTTAGTATATGAATACAACTAAGGATTGGATTTGGTAATTCAAAATGATTTATTTTACTTAAATTTTGAGTGCTTTAGACTTTTATTGTCACTTTTCCTAGTGAATAGTATGGAAATTAGGAAGAAGGGGAAAATTTTGATAATGTGTATTAGTGTATAAAAGTACAATAGGTAAATTCAAGATCACATGAAAATTAAGTTTTAATTTATATATGGATATTTTTTAATTAGTCCTCATGCTAATGAAATAATAGAATTATGAGCCAAAACTAAGGATGGGTTTGATTTTAGAAAACAATTGTTGCTAGGAGCATGATGATTTCAACCAAATTGGTTATTATCGAATGGTTATAATGATGTACTATCAGAATTGACCCATTTATAAGTGGACTATTATAAGAGTCTGGAGATGTTTGTATGGAATATTTACTAGGTTTGAAATAGACAATGATATTATTATAGGTGTTTGATAGTAGAATGGAAGGGTTAAATAAAAAAATAGTATGTAAGTATGAGAGGAAGTTGAACTAGGACATTATTTGGGTGATTACATCATTCATGCTAAATTTATGTCAATATTATAATTTCCAAGTAATAAAGACCACTTTTTAGTATCTAAAAATGCCTCCCTTTTATTCTAGTAATAAAGTATACTTAAGTGTGTAAAATAAGTTTTACTTTTTTGGAAGATAACTCTAAATGTGTAGTTATGCTCCATGAAAATATAAAAGGAGAATGGAGTATTCAGTTCCCATATGTAAAATTTGAAATATAAAAATTGAAAGAGTAAGGGTTATAATACATGTGTGTTGGTATAAACTATATATAGGAAAAAAGTGAATCTAATATACAAATCAATCTTAACTCAGAGAAGATAAATCAATAAATTATAATTTTAGCAATACTTAGATAATTAGGGTCATGAACAATATGGATATGCTAAACCTACCCAAGGGAACTCCTATCATATAATATATCTAGATAGGGTTCTAAAGCCTCTATTCAATAAACACCATGCAATAACCCTAGCTAGGTATAATAATGTAATAATAAAATAAATCTAATCTAGTGCTCACTAAATCTTGTGTCACAAAATGGGGGACAAACATAAATAATTAACATGCAAATTAAAACTCTATTCAATTCAATGTAGAGGTAATCCTAAGGAAGGAAATATAGTACATTCATTAGCCATTATTCATGCAAATCTATCTACTAAAATAGACGAGTAAGAGTTAGGAATGCTTACTTTGAAGATGAACCTATTGAACCTCAACCTATCCCTTAGCCAATGGTGATTTACAAGAGGTTGTGTATTTTTAAATAATCTAAGGATGGATAATGGAATAGAGTCTAGCCAAGGACCTCTTAATGAATTTAAAGCTTTAACAAGATAAAGGTTCTCCCAATAAGCATACAAACCTAAATAATGAATCCTCAAGTAGAATGACAAAAAATTAGATTGTAAAGAAGCATACATGAATGATTCTCTATATTGTATATGAGGTGAAAAAGGGGTTTATATAGCCTAATTTTACCTTATGCCCTTTTGAAACTTTATCTGATTTATTCCACCCAATTAACCTTTTCTAGTGGAAAATAGAGTCATTAGGTTCTAAACTAAGTTGGCATATGCCAACTCAATCCTGTAACATGCATTATTCCCATAACTAGGTCACCCATTCAACTATGTTCAAAAACTAGTAATTTTTTTTCTTATGTAGGAGATATTTGAGATAGTGAATTTATTATATAATCATGTGAGTGAGGTATCAAATCTTAAGGAAATTTATAGGATAGATTTGAATTGGTTTTATGTGGTGGTATAAGGAACAACAATCTTGCAAATCACCAAAGGTATACCCATCCCTTTCTTGATGCACCTTTTAAGGCATGTACTCAGAGAGATTATGGTTCACCAAGTTCTTGTAAGAGAGAAAGCATCAATAATTGATAAAATTATAAAAATATTGTTTGTATGCATATGCCCCACTTAAATATAATCATGTGTCTTGCAATTGAAACATGGGATGGTGCTTTGGTAAAATATATAGCAATAAACAATGCTGAGCTAAATAAAATTTTAGTATAATCATAAAATAAAATGAAAAATAAGGAAATAACTGAATTAAATAAGTTATATATATATATATATATATATATATATATATATATATATATATATATATATATATATATATATATATATAGAGAGAGAGAGAGAGAGAGAGAGAGAGACCTTGACTTACCTTTATCACTAAATTCTTGTCTACAATATTTGTAGTTTTGATCATGGACAGAACATAGACTACTTTGGATAAATCCTAAGGACATAATACTAAAGATAAAAAATAAACAAATGCAAAAAATTCAAAATACCCAAAATGTGTAGTTGTGACGTACTTGAAAATTTGGTAAGTTAGGGTGATAATTGCTAAGTTAGGACCAAAATAATTAGGCCAAAATTAGAGTAAATTAGGTAATCAAAAATCTAAGGATAATAAAAGATTTAAAACTCAAAAAAATGTGTTCTTTAGGAAATAAAAGTGACATATTAAATAAGAACAAGGATGTATAAAAGTAATATGATAAGTTTAACATCAATGTATACAGGAGTAACAAACCAAAATTTAGACAAATATGGAAAAGAAACATAGATTAAGACAACATTTATGAATGAGAAGTAACAATCCATACTCAATCGTTAATGGAAAAATTATGTGAAATAAAAACATTAGTGAGTGAGAAGTAACAATCCAAACTTGCTCAATAATGGAAAACGTATTTAAAGTGAAAACAACATTAGTGAGTGAGAAGTAACAATCTAAATTGACTCAGTAATATAAAAGTATAAAAATATAAAAATAGACTCAGTTGTCTATATTCATGAAGAGTAAAATGGTCTTGCCTTCCCACAATGTGTTCCCCATTCCTTAGGACCACTTAAAAAGTTATCAATTTATTGTGAAGATTGGGTATTTACATGAGAAAGTAGGTAGCACTTATAGACAATTTTGAATTAATCTATCTAATCTTCTAGCCTACTGTACCCCAATGGACCTTGGCTCTACTATGAGGTCAAATTTAGAGTTTGAGATTCAATTAGGAATAAGAGATGTGCTAGGCATCATGTCTTTTGTTGTTATTTTGACTTTTAGATTTTTATTTTTGCCTTTTGACCATTTCTTTTTATTTAAAATGCTTTGTATTTTAAATTTTAATGGATTTTTCTATTCCTCCTCCATGTGGATTCAGAGAACCAAACATTGTTTCTAAAAAGGATTATCATTAGAAAAAATTTAAACTTGATAGCTAAGAAAGAGGACTTATAGAGCATAGTGTCTAAGATTTTTGTTTATTCATTTTAAATAAATTTTTTATCTTGAATTCAACCTTGATTTTTCCAAAGTGGAATGAAAGTAAGGGAGACAAAGGGAAATAAACATGAAACAATTTTAATTACCTCAAATTGTAAAAAATGTAACAATGTGAAAGGGATACAATTATAGGTAAGCATGATTATGTATCATAAGATTATATGTAAGTGTAGGGAAAAATTCTAAAATAATTTGTTGTGTAAGTTTTATCCATAAAAGATAAAAAGTGAGGTCAATAATATGGAATCACAAACTTTTAACCATTTATTTACATTCTAAAAAGAACACTTAGTTTTTAAAAGGTTTGAAATAATATATACATTTTATTAGGAAAGCCTGATTCTATCCATGGTATGACATTGTAACTCATAAAACATAAACCAAAGTAGGTTAAAAATATAAAAATTGTATTTTTGAGGAATACCTAGTCCTATCCATGGTCTTGTACTAAAACTCATAAAATAAAGAAGAGAATGAACATAAAATGTTGTAAAATAACAAACTTATCACCAGAAATAAAAAAGTTAAAAATGGATGTATGAAATAAAATATATTCATGATGAAGAATGGGTGTTATCCACATCAATGCAAACCATGAATTAAATGAAAGTAATAAATATAAACTAAAAGACTGAAGAAGAGGACTAAGGTTTGTGTATAAAATAGACTGCTAAAAAGGAGAGATCATTGGAGAAGTATTTCAATAAGTTTTAGTATTTATAGTATGTAGAATTATGAAAATAAATTATTTATTTAATAAATATAATTATTTAAAAATTGTGCATTAGTGGGTTCTCTAAAAGCATGTCCTTCATTAGTTTGTAGCTGATAAGTACTAGAACCAAGAATGTATTTTACTAAGGGCCCCACCATTTTTGGGAATATTTTCCTTCTTTCTCATGTGTAGAACCTAATTTGAGAACTAAGTCACTAAAATTAAATTTTCATAATTTGAATTTTTATTATGTTATTTAGTAATGCAAGCCTTGTATTGGTAGTTATGTTTTAAGGCAGCCATACAATGTTCATCAAGAAAATATAAAGCATGGAGATGGGCTTCACATAATTATTCATCAGGAAAATACCATGAAGAGATATATGTAGGGATGGGAATTCAAATTTTGATGGTAAAAATGATTTAGAACCATATACAAGTGATTAAAATTTTCCATAGTGGTAGCATATATGCTAGTATGGTAAGCCCAAAGTGTGGGATATAGTTGAAGGTGCCAATCAGTATGTGTTTCTTGAATAGGTTTTTGTAATATTTTATTTATAAATTTATTAGTAGCCTCTTATTTATCATTACATTGAGGATGATAAGGTGTGGAAAATTTGTGGGAAATTTTAAATTTTGCACATAATTGTTTCATGTCTTTATTTTTGAAATTACCATCATTGTCAGAGATGATGGTATGGGGAACTCTAAAATGGAAAATGATTTTGTTAAGAATAAATCTGGAAATGGTGATGATAAATAAATTAAAAAGAGGCATGGATTATACCCATTTGGTAAAATATTTAGTAGCATTAATAATAAATACATGTCCATATAGTGATCAAGGTAATTTGCCAATGAGGTCCAATCCCCACAGAGAGAATGGCCAAGGTGACTTCATTATATGGATCTCAATCAATGGTGATTGGATTAGATAGTTATGGAGTTGACAAGGATTACACTTGGAAAATTAAGTAGTATATTTTTTTTAGAGTAGGATAAAAGTATCCCATACATAAGCATTTGTGGATTGTAGCATGTCTAATATAGTGACCACCACAAATGCCCCAATGTGCTTGTTATAAAAGAGTAGGAACCTCTTATTTCATTACAAAATAGAGTAATTTTCCTTCTAAATTATGATAGTAGAGGGTGTTGTATTGAAATAAATAATTAAAATCTTGTTCACATATTTGAGTCTTTTCACAAGAATCTATGTCTAGAGGGTAAGTTTTATGTTCAATAAATATAATTATGTTTTATACCATGACCTTTTTTGAATAGTGACAAACTCAATGGGATAGATTAATGAATCATTTTATTAAATATAAGAAGGTGATTTTATGAGTTAGATAAGAAATTAGGAATCATGAAGTACTTGATGAGGGTGGAATAACGATGTTTATAAAGAAAAAGAATTAGTCATGTCATTTTAATCTTTTAGAATTGGTTTGATGTTAAAAGAAACAAATTCTTTAGCAAGTTTAGTGGCCATTTGATGGTATGCGATAAAATTTTCAATTTTGCATTGATAAACACCATTAACATGGTGATAAATAAGTTTTGAGTCACCCAAAGTATGTAAATATGGGGAATCTAAATCGATTAGAACCTTTATTTCTAATATTAGAGATTCATATTCAAAAATATTATTAGTGACATCAAAAGTTAATTAAAAGGCTAAAGGTATGATCTTACCATGTGGATTTGTTAGAATACATCCTACCCTATCTTCTAGGAGGGATTTGACACCATCAAAGTGGAGTGTCCAAGTGTCTTCATGTAAGTCAATGGTATATTCAAGTATTTATTTAATAATTAATTTAGGTTTAGTAGTAGCATGATTAATATAAGTATCTTCACAATTATTTGCTTCTAGATTGATAGTGAGATTATGAAAATAATATTTTAGAGAGATAACTTGGTTAAGACCTTAAATATAAATATTTTATCCATTAGGGAGATTATCTTGAAGGTGATTTTTTGATGGAAATGAAGCCATCATAAGTTTGTATACAATGACTTGTTGTTTTACATATTTTTATATAAAAATTCATAGATTAAATTCCATCAATAGGACCATCCATTTTTTATTTTCTATCTCTATGTAATTTTTTTTAGATAATTAATGATGAAGTGGGTCAAAATGAACAATGACATAAGTGGTCTAGTAGAGCATGCAATGACAAAGATTTTACACTACAAAATATATAGCAAGGCATTCACGTTCTACTTTGGTATAGTAGTTTTTAAAATCAATGAGTCCTTGATTGATGTAATAAATGGCATACTCTCTAATAGTATCATCTTATTGGGAAAGCATTATGTATGTAATGGTAAATTTATCAGATCTATAAATAAATCCTCTCTCAAAGAAGATAAATCCTACTTACATTTTTTATTGTCAATACACTATATATTTAGGGTCATGACCAATATATATCCACTATACCTAACCAAGGGATCTCTTACCACAATAATATAACTAGGTATCATTCCAAAGCCTTTAGTCAAGAAAAAATATGTAATAACCCTAATTAGGTTCTATGTTTTCATATTCACTAAACTAATAAAAAACTAAAGTAAAAGTCTAATATAATGCTCACCAAATCTTGTGGCATAAAGTGGGGGTAATAAACATGAAAATTAAACATGCATAGAAGACATATACTCATGTCAATGTATATGTAATATAAATTCATGGGAGAGAATTATAAATGCATATTTATCTACTCTTAAAAAGGAGGAACAAATTTAGGACTACTTACCTTTGAATATGAACCCATCAAGCCTCAATCTCTCCCTTGACCAAGGTGCTTTGCAATAGGTTATTTTGGTATGTAATGATGATAAGGAAGAATTATCCCTAGACTACATAACCTATCAATGAATCTAAAAGACTTCTCCATAAGACAAGATCTATATCTCTAAAGAAAGTATGAAACCCTAAGCTATACTCCTAAAGTAGAATGATGGATAAGCAGATGGATAATATATATGTCTTCTTCTTCTCTTAAAAATGATGAAATAGATGTGTTTATATAGGTAGATCTAACCCTAGTCATCTCTATAAGTTTACGTCGACAAGGTCAACCCAATCAACCTTGTGTCATTATTGATAAAAAGAAATTAGATCATAGTTTAGGTTGGCCAGGGGCCAACCTAGACCCTAATAAGTTTTATCAATTAGATTACAAGGTCGATGGGGTTGAAAGTGTAGCATAAAGTTTCAAAAAGGGTTTTAAGCTAGGGGAGGGATAATGAAGGTGTAAAATGGATAGAGGAGGGTGAAAAAGAGTAGGTAAAACTTAGGGGAATGTTTTTAGGAGATGGATGTGTATATAACAAGTGGTAATAAGGGAAAATAATCTTGTGAAGCACCAATAGTCTTTCACCCCTTTCTTGATGCACCCTTTAAGTCATGCACTTAGAGAGATTGAGAATCAATGGGTTCTTACAAAATATAAAGTGTCATTAATTAATAAAGTTTGAAAATATTATGTTTATACATATGCCCCACTCAAAGCTTATCACTTGTCATGTAGGTACAACACGAGATGGTCCTTTGAGAAATAAAACATAACAACACACAATGATGAAATTTAATAAAGTGTAGTAAGGATAAAATAAGATAAATGAAAGGATATAATTGAAAAAGACATACCATTACCTACTTTAGTCATGTAAACATATAATAGTTAAAAATATTCTCCATGATATTAGGATTCGAGAACATTTTATGATTTTTAAAAAGAGTTAGTAGAGAAAAATATATGACCAAAATAGGAAATCTAATGGTAAATATTTGAAAGGTAAATAATTTTAAATATTAAATATAAATAGGGTGAAAAATAACTCATTTGGAATTTTTACTATTCTAAGAAAGTAGAGCTTTGAAAGACCTAGTGAGATACTAGAGAGCCAGCATGGTAAGGAGATGATAACTGAGATGGGGAGGATGCAACAATTACAACATAGGTAAGTAATTTCAAATTTCAAATTTCAAAATTTTGAATATTTTTATTTGAAATTGAATGAATTATAGAAAATTGATTGGTAGGCAAAATTTAGGCACCAAAATGAACCATAAGAAATTTTTAGGGACATTAGGGGTAAAATAGGGTATTGGATAGGAAGGATTCAAACTAATAAATGATTAAGGAATTATGTTAATTGGTCAAAAATTCATCACTATGGACAAATAGAGTCAACCAAGTTGACCTAGTCTTTAAGGGGAAAATGAACCAATAGGCTGACCATGTAGTAGTAGGCTGATTTAGTTGGATAAGGTAGGGGTCAATTATGTAGCATTAGGCCTAATTAGTTGTTTTTGATAGGGACAATGTAGTACTACAAGGTAAAATGTGGCTGACTTAGTACTATAGGCACAAAGGTGGCTGATTTAGTATAGGTCAATTTAGCATAATTTTGATAGGATCTATTTAGTATCCCAAATGAAACACATGGCTGATTTAGTATTGAATAGGCCAATTTTATAGAAAATGAAAAAACTAAACAAAACTAGTTGAGTTTTGTGAAAATTTAAGAATCTATTTTGATTATTAATGACATGGAGATATGATACATTCTTTGTTGTTTGATATTTTATAGAGATGCTATAGATATTGGTGACTGATTGATGTGTTATGTCTACCAAATTTTCTATAGCATTTGACAGACATAGATAGAGTGAGATTATTTATACTATTTCTAGGAGGTATCATGGAGATGAGTCACATTCCACTAAGTGTTGATATAATTTTCATGTTCCTAAGAGCATAGGAATGATTTACCAAAATATTTTGATGGATGGTGGATGGGGATGCCATAGAGGTGAGTATCACACTAGATGATGTCCATTCATTGTTTTTAATATCAATAAAAGGGACATCGATGATCATAATAACACTAGATGATTTAGAGGAAAGAAAAACACTATCTAGTTGGGTGACATGCTTAGATATGATATACCCAAGGTTGAGGGTCAGTTTATTTGATGTGTATATCATGTATATTTAGGACATCCATAAGGTTATGATCAGACTTATGACAACATGAGTGTTATGTCATAAGTCAAATGGCAAGGTACCATTATATGTGATAACCTTATGCTAGTCCATTTTGGATTAGGAGCACTATGTGATTTTAGGTTTGTCATATAGGTCCATCTCATGCATAATATGTATGGTATGCTATTAAGAGGGTATAAGACCATGGGACCAATGTTTTTGTTTAGTGCATGGATAAATGAGAGGTTTCCTATGTATTGACTAACTAAGTTACCCCATGTGGTTGATGATAAGTTACCTTGGGTGACTAGATGGAGATAGGACTAGGAATCATAGGCCATACCACATATACCATCACTACTTATGATCACATTAGGGGAGATCATGTGGTATCCATACACACATATTACTACTATTTGGTCTAGTTGGGAAACTATGGAGATAGGGTTGGCTTAAGTGTAGATCATCAATCACTATACTTGGTGGGTAGAGTTGTAGTTAAAGGCACACTTGCAAGGGTAATTTATAATCCCAAACATAGTATATACTATAGTAGTACCTAATTTTTTGGCATGACATGCTCCAAAATTGAAGTGGAGAGGAAACAAAGGAACACTAATTGAGATACTAGTGATCAGGCCATAGTGTGTGAGACTATGGACTAGTTGAGCATGATAGTTGATAGCTAGAAGAGAAGAGGATATGGATGTTGATGAAGGGGTGAAATAGGTACCACAACATGAACTAGAGTATGAAAAATTATAAACACCTTGACCACATTGTATATGGAGGAATCACTATTGAGAGTGGGCATAAATGAAGGTAGATACATTAGATAACCCAAAAAGCGATCTAGGATAGAGTTGGTTGATAGAGGCACCTCTAAGGAGAGGATCATAACATGCATAAGTGGTGACTCTATGATTCACATTGATAATGATGTGATTGATTGATTAGGTTATTAGGGGATAATCATATGGGGAGACCATGCTTGGTAGATGATTAGATAGGGTGACTATTATTGGTGACATTGAGACTGGTAATAAATGTTATTATTTTGATTTTCGACTTAAGATAATAGTTGCATATGATTTTTGTAGATAAATATATTTTGAGATGTATAAGTGATCTATTATCTATATGGTTTTGATTTTACATGTCTTATGATAGAGGAGGTCAGATGGGGATCCCTAGTTATGGCTATGCACCATGATATTTTGGATGCGGTATTAGCACCATATGACCCCACCATGTTGGATGATCTTATGGTACCATCTACCCAACTTAAGAAGGTTGGTTCAAACTTATGGGGAAGGCCACAAGGTAGATATAGACATGTGGGGATGAATTGAAGCCATTGACAAGGTTGGGAGCAAGGGAGGCATAGGCCTGGTAGGCTTTGGCTCAAGAGAGAATAACACACATGGATACCATGATCTAGCTTGGATAGGTATAAACCTAGGTGGCTAACCTATAGAGATAGGTAGTAGAATTGAGATACTAAACTACCTCATTATAGTATACCATGTGGAAGGGATAGTCTTGATCATCTATGGGTAGTGTGGTTAGGCCACAAGATTATGATGGAGCCCAGTTGTAGAGATGGAGATATGCATTTTATATTTTATACCATGTACTATATAAAACACATGATATATAGAGATATATTGATTTTGATAGTTGTATTTGATCTCATGAGTTTTATTTGGTTGTGGATGTTGATGCATGGATATATTTATTTATAGCACATGTATTTTTATTTTGTTGTATATGCTATGAGAAATATATGTGGAGTGTTTTATTTTCTATCATTAAGAGATAAACATGAAAGGTTAAAAAGAAAAAGGAAAAAAGGACTTAAAAAAGTATAATTAATAAAAAACAAATGTAATACACACTGTATCATGATGGGAAATGTGTAATAAAAAAATATGACTAAATATAATAAATAAAATATGGTGAAAGGATTAAAAAAATGTTTTTAAACCATGTAAAATATTTTCACCAAATTAAAACAAGTAAGATCACACTATATGATGTTGGGAAGTATGTAGATAATTTAATAAAATAGAATGCACATAAATTATCAAATGGTTTAAAAAACAATTAAATAAATAATTCATATTAAATCACATTGGGAAGTATAAAAGAGAAACAAAATTGGAAAAATGAACTTAAATTAACTACACTAATTCAAGATGGGAAGTGTTAAAAACTTAAGAAAAAAAGTTGTATTCTTACATGAAATTAGAAAATGAGAATATAAAAGTGAAATATCAATGAATTAAGATTAAAACATACTATATAAATATGGTAAGCATGTCATTGATGTGTCACTCATGATCAATAACAAATTTTATCAAATTTGACACATGAAATTTCATTGTGACTTGGGCATTAAAATTTTGTGAGGAAGGTAAGGTCCTATCCATGGTGTTAAACTACAAGTCAAAAAGGGAACACGAATGAAGTGAAAAATAACAATAAATATGTGTTAAAGGGAATTTTTGGAATGGTACTTTGGTAATTTGTGAGGAAAGCCTAGTCCTAACCAGGGTCTTACACTGTAACTCACAAATGGAATCCTTAGGGGAGTGATCAGTGAAAAAACAATATTTCTTAAGGGGAAATATTATGATTGTGGGAAATGAAAGAGGGAATTTAAAAATCATAATGTATGTGTCTATGTGAAGACCTTAGGAAACATGAGGTATATTAAGGACATAAAAAGACACTAAGTAACTAGTGATCATCAATATACAAAGGAGACCCATCACTATAATCACAAAGCTATGTAGGTAAATAAGTGAGATACTAAGATCAAATCATGTTGGTTATTTTTAAAAAGGAAATTAAAATGGACCTACCTTCCCATAACATGTTCCCCATTCCTCAGGATCTCTTACAGAGCCTTCAATCTATTATGAAGATTGGGTACTTGTGTGATAAAGTAGGTAATAATGAAAAAATATTTTATTCTTCTTTCCTAATCTACTAGCCTATTGTAACCTAATGGACCTTGACTCTGTTATGAGGCCAATTATGGAGATTGAGCTTCAATTAAAAAAAGGATATGTGCTTAGAATCATGTCTTTTAGTGTGATTTGACTTTTGAAATTTTGAATGTTGCCTTTTGTATGATTGCCTTTTGTTAAAATGATTTGGATTTTGAATTTTTATGGATTTTAAGATTCCTCCTCCATACAGACTTGAAATGACTAATCATGAGAGACAAAGTGATACACACAAATGAGATTTAGACTTTGGCTAAAGGCAGCTACGTATCTAAAGATATGACTGACCAAAAATACTTAGGTTTATATATGAACCAACATGTCATCTCAATTTTAAACCATGTGTATGATTAGTTTATGAAAGGAGATAAGGGGAAGAAAGGGATATCCATAGGTATTAGTAAAATGAGATTATAATGAGATGACTTATTTTATAAATGATCACTTGGTAAAGAAGGGATGACTAAGGGGAGCTAGGTTTGTATAAACAAGTCACAATAATGATTATCCATGTTACAGAGACAAGGTAGTTAACACTCATTCTAAAAGAAAAATATGTCCATGGAAATAAGTGAACATATAGATAAATGTCATGTAATCATGAAAAATAATCCTTAAGAGAACATAAATAAATGACACCATTGACTACATGTAGTGCAAAAAATAAATAACCATGTAAGATAGATAAGAATTTGACACAATGACAAATGATATAAGATAGAAAAATTTAAATTTGGATCATAAGTCCAATCCAAAATGAATAAAGAAATGAAAGAACACTATGATATTTTAATAAATACTAGTATATTTATCCACAAACATTATTCATAACATCGTATAAGTCTATGTGAAGGTAAAATATAAAAAAAGTGAGGGTCTCATCGATCTTTAGAGAAATATGAGAAAATATATCTCATCTAATCTCCTCAGTAGAAAATGTAGCCATTCCTGAGGGATCAGGCTCATGAGGGCCATTGTGCATGGGATACTCAAGATAAGGAATAGGGGTAAAATTTATGGGACATGGACGAGTCAACAATAGAAAAGGGTCCATAGGTGAAGGAGGAACCATAGGGAAGAAGGGGAGCCTTCTTGCGAGGGTGACATGTGGCAGGAGGGATAGTAGGTGTAGAAATGGTCATAAGGTGATCCTTGAGATACTATTAAAGGATGAGGTAATAATTAGTGTGATGGGTATCACATTAGTTCCATAGATAATATACCTTTTCATATTTAGGAATATATTTAGGTGATAATTTAAGGGGAGGTATAACCTTGTCTATAGGCTGAGGAAGAGTAGGACACAAGGTGTCTATATATTGTTGAAGCTTATGACAATGCATGGAGGAATGATAATTTATGATATGGAAGGGATATATACACTTATTAGTAGACTTTATGGGTGTACTAATAGAGGGAGTGGAAATAAAAGCTAAGGAAAGATTGTATAGTAAACAATATTTAGTCTAATGACTAGAAAATCTATGAATATCACAATATGGTTGATCAAGTGGGTAAAGGAGAAAACTATAGTAAAGGGAGAAAACCATCACCAAGGGAAGGTAAGGCTAATGGAGAGATTGGATGAGTCTCAATTGAAGGAGTAATAAGATTATAAATATAAAAATTATTAGTTAGAGGAGTGGGAATATGATTCAAACTAGGCCTAGTTGAGGGAAGGTAGGATGTATAGAGTGTTGAAGGATAACATCAAGAATATTAGGGGCAAGTTGGCTATATGGGTCCTAGTATCTAGCAAAGTGATAGGGACTAGTCATAGCATAGTCTATAAACATTATACTATGAGGTTGTTAAAAAATTGGAGGTATACACACTATCTCTACCATATGGACAAGAGGAAAAATTCTAAAATTATGAACTATATAGGATGAAATGCGATAAGATAAATAAAAAGATTGAAACAAATAAGAATGACAGTGACTTATTTTAGTATCTTGACCTTAAACAAGACCTCCTAGAAATAGATCATCTAAACTATAACCATCATCATATTAAAGTGTATGAAGATCAATACCAACATTGAGTATTACCATTTAATCAAAGGTGGAATGATTAATGGAGTGTTGAGTCTTAGTTAAGACTACAGGTATATCATTGCTAGGTGTTTGACAAGAATATGGCTTCAATGAAGGTGTAAGTTGAGAAATGTGATGAGGAGAGAGATCAAAAGTTATTTTTTGAGATTTATCTCATTAGGCTCATTGTCATCTAAATCTAAGATGTTAGGTGGTGTTTTCTTGATGAGTTTGGGATGACCATGGTGACCTTTCATAGAGTTGATAGGGAAGTTAAACCATTAGGATTTGGATTATAGAACACTTGACAAGGGTTAAAGGGTTAGAATTTTGAATACACCATGGTTTTGGAATTGTTCAAAATTATAAGGGTTATTTTCACCTTTAATCTTATATATTACACCATTATGATGGAACTTGATGCATTAGCAGGTAGAAGAGGTAAAAACCCTCATATAATGTATCCATGGCCTACCAAGAAAGATGTTATAGGAGAGAGGAAAATTAAATATCATAACCTTCACTAAAACAATGATAGGTAGGATAGCAATAAGGATCCACACCTAACCTAAGGGAGACATTTGCCTTTGGTCATAGCCTTGACACATGTTGCATGTGGACTTATGATTACATTCAGAGTGTCTAAGGGTTTTAATAAAATTGAGAGAAGTAAAATAAGTACCTGAACCATCATCAATCAAGGCATGCTTGACTTGGATGTCACTAATTTAGACACTTATAAATAGGGGAGGATCATCAACATGAATCATAATCTCATTGGGAATCATAGAAGTAATAGGGAATTTAAGGGAAAGATAAATGTCCATGGTTTTGTCAATTTGTATAAACATCTCTTTGTACTATTTTAAAATGCTATATTCTGATCTATATAAGGTGGCTTCACATCCTTCTAAGAGAGGATGAGGGATGTTAATTTCAAACAAGATCTACATAAAATTATTTTGATGATGTAGAGAAATTATCATAAGTTCAAGAAATGGGATTTGAGATGGGAGATTGGTAATCTCTGAGATATGATCCCATTCATCATAACCCATAAGAGTAATATTGAACATAGATTCATAGTTTTAGAAGAGTTATTTTAAAGAAGGAGAAGAAGTGCATGAAAATTTGTGTTGATAGGATGTGAGAGGTGTAATTGGGGGATAATTTGGTTGAATATCATGAGAAGATTTGGTAGTTGATATAGGTTTGGTTTGAGATAGATTTGAAGAAATTGTAGTAGAATGTTGAGTATCATGATCAATAGATTAAGAGGTTAGAGAAGTTGTATAAATGGTATAATAAGTGTTATCCAATGGAGGTGTTGGATTTATTTCATCAAAAGAGATAAGGTCTTCTTTCACTAACTCTATGAGGTGAGTTGGGGAAGAATGTTGGATAATGCATAAGTGTGAGATGATTGGTGCATGTGGATGGGATGAGAATTAATGAAGGAAAATAACCTTTTCATATTAGTAACATTGACCACATTATATTTGGTAGTTGGGTCTATAAGACTATAAATGTTATTGCTAGGATTAGGCTTATTAGTATTCTCTTTGTGATTTGGAAGAGGGTCTTTGTAGATAGTCAAATGAGCATTAGCCTGGTTCAAAAATTGAGTTTTGCTTTGTGTTTCATGATATTTGAAGGAAATTTCATAGGATTATTAACATTTATGAATGAGATAACCATGGTCAAAATTTGGAGCAAGGAGTAAATCCATAGCTAGGTTATGCAATTGCCTACAAGACTCATGAGAATGACCCCAACTAGTATGAAACCAACATAATTTATTTGGATCATAACAAGATTTCATAGGGTGAGTAGGATCAAGTTATCATGTAAGAGGCCTTGATAGATGATTTTGGATTTATTATAAGGATACATTATTATGAACATTGACTGTACTTGTTGAAGAAAAATGAGAATTATGGGTGTAACTTAGAGTGGAAGCTTGTTCTAAAGCTTGATTGGGAACAATAGCTTGAATATTATGAATGGTACTATAGAAATTAGTGATACCATCATTAGTATCATGTAAATTTTTATTTTTAATGAGCATATGGGCTCCTATATAATTTTGGGATGGTTTAAATTGACACATGAGGAAATCTTTGTGCTTGGCTTAGTTAATGGCCTCTTCCAAAGTTCATGGAGAGACAGTCTAAACCCGATATTAAAACTTAAGATAGAGAGTGTTGGTGAATAGATGAAATAGGTTATCATCTACCATGTTGTGTTTATATTTGTTAGACAAGGTCTTCTATCATTTTATGAAATCCTGTGTGGTTTTCATCTCAAGTTACTTGTAATTGATGAAAGGAGCTAAGGTATTTTTAGGGAGATCACTAGTTTTAAATTCTTGTACTAGAGAATTAATTAGATATTCAAATATACTAATGGAATGATATTTGAGTTGGTTATACCAATATAAAGTATCACTAAAGAGAGTTTTTATAAGATATTAGTAGCAGTAAAAGTGTTTATCTTGACCCAATATTTGTATAGATTTCCAAATTGTTTAAAGTGTAGGGTAGGATAGATTGACCCATTATATCTAATGATAGGGGTGATACATCCTATATCTATGTTAGTAATTTTAGGCATAAGAGGGTCATTTTGAAGGTGTTTTATTATTTTTTAACAAGAGGAGGTTAAGGGATAATATTTCCATGTGAATCCCAAATAAGAGGCGGAATTTTAGTTGTATGCTCCCCATGGAAACTATTGAGGGTGATTTTGGGGATGGATAAGATTAGTTTGCATTTACATCATTTGGTTACCATTATTATCATGGAAAGTATTCATTTGATTAAGTGTTTGTAACAAAATTTGATGGGATTAAGTGGTTTTATTTGAAGCATGTGAGGCATTAGATTTGGTATTAGTGGATTGGGTACCACTATGAGTGGTGGCATGCATGATATTATTAGCTTGAGAGGAACTATTAGAAAATGAGGCACTATTAGTGTGATTTTTTTATTTTTCAAAAGATGCACTAGTAGAAGGATTAAAATAATGAGAACTAGTAACATGATTACCTTGGGTAGAAAATGATACACTCCTAGAAGAGTTGAGAAGAGTGGGTCTTAGAAAAGGCCCATTAGATGTTGAACATATCATGTTAGTAGAGATACTTGGCATGGAGGTGGAAGAAATAAAGGAAGAAGAGGTCATAATATGAGAAGGGATGAAAACAGAAGGAATAGGTTGAGATGCAAATAAGCTATTACCCCCAAATCCATGTGAGAATGTGGGGGAAGGTGAATGGGGTTCTTGTTGGCCATTTTTGGCCCACATAATAAAAACGTACATGGTTTTATGAAACATATAAGTTATCCCATGTTTTAAACATTTAGAGTGTGAAATATATTGCATAAACCCTATGAGGTATCAAAAGTGCTTAGTGCAAGTGTGAAAATGAAAGGGATCCATCTAGTTCTTCATTGAGTTCACCTTTACATTTTAGATCCAGTGGTATAAAAAACACGTAAGTAGTTTGTTGAGGCCAAATATTGTACATGTGGATGAGTCAATAAAAAGTGGTCACATGGGTTTGTTCATCTTGGTTCCTATTTACTACATGCCAAATATCAGGCCCTCCACAAAATCACAAATGAAGTTATGCATATGTAAGGCTGACATTTCACTTAGTTTCACTAAGTTTCCCATACTTATCCATTTGCACTTAACCATCACTAGGGCATCATAATGGAGTAGGCATGGACCAAACATTGTGGGAATTGAATTTATTCAGTTTAGAAGATCTTGAGACTAGTGGATCAAATGGGTTTATCCTTTTTTGACCTCAAGAACATCCCTTGAAAGTTTGAGGCCTCCAAGAATTTTTCTATTCAAGTTATAAGCCTTTGAATATGGACTTACAACATAAGACATTCACACCAATGTCAAATCAAATATTGGGCAAAAATCTATTTGTGATTAAATTTAATGGTCCACCAGACATCAATCATGTCCTAGGGAATGCTAAATGATATTCTGTAGGATGTCAAATTTAAACATAGAATAAGATAAATCTAATTAAGATTAAATATGATAGTCATGAGACAATCAATGATGGTCACATAAACATCATTTGATGGGAGCATGGACAAAATTTAGAGGCATAAAATAGTCATTATCTTTCAAATAACAGGTTCTAATAGATCAATGTTTAGCATTTGATCAAGTAATCAGATCTAATGATGAGTAGTGGTTAAAAATTTAGTGAATCTTAAGGGTGAATGAGTGAATGATAAGTGTTAAGGAAGCATTTATTAGGAAGAGGATCAATGATCCATGAGCCTTTGTATAGTTTGATATCAACAGAGTGAGTTGAGTCAACTTGTAAATAAGCTGAGTTAGATTTCAATAACTAATTAGACTAAAAATGAGCCCAAGATTATTGATGAAGGTTGGGAAGCTATTTTTTAACCATGAAACATAGGGGTTTTAGGGTCTTTTGACACCATTAGAACTAGTTTAAATGTTGTAGAGTATTCTAAGTGATGCAATAAGATATGAGAAACACATATGGATTGCCATTAGGGTTAAATATGGACCTCTGCTTCATATTTTTTCTTAGGTAGGGTTATTTTTGTAGTAGTGTTCACCATCTTTAGGAAGATCCATATATTCATATACAAGTTTTGGTTTCTGTAGAGAAAGGATGGGTCTATTTGGACCTATTATAATATATAAAAGTGTTATATAATCTATGGGTCTATACTGATATGGAAACTATAGGAAAACCAATAGCCTTAAATTGGTTTTCCACCTACAGATAGACCTATGATCCAAACATGAAGATAAAGTAGGGATATAATTAATTCAAAAGATGTTTATTTTATATCATGGTCTTAATCTCGACAAACAGCTACCTAAAAGGCACTAAGACATGATCTGTTTAGATCCATGAGCCTAATTTTTTATGTTTAAAAGAAAGGTGGTGTGAAAGGTCAAAGAAAAGGTATAATATTGGGAACTATAGATAAGATAATTTAATGCATCCTCAAACCCTTTCGGAACCTTCTCACTCAACATGAAGTGTTTAGATTGATAAAAAAGTGATAATGTTTCCATTGGATAAGGAGAAAAAAGTGGTGGCTTAGGTTCATTTAATGACCAAATACATGTGTTATTTTTTTGATAACATTCTCACACAAGTTTTATTTCTTTCTCTTCCCTTTTATCTATCTTGGTATCTTTACCTTTGTGGGGGTTCTCAGATTTTAGAATTTAGAATTTTATTTTTTGAGACAAGGACACTCATCAAGACTCTTGCAAGAGTGTGCTCATTTGATAAGGTGAAAACCTATCAAAATATTGTAAGAACTACCTTTTAAAGTAATATTATTAATTCTTTTCTTGTCTCCTATCTTTAATCAATGTTTAACATGTTTATATATTGTAAATTTGTGAAGAATATTCTTCCTAGTTTTATGTCCTTATGCTTGCCTCTTTGAAGGTGTTTTAAAGATAACTTTTAGGTCTAGATTAGTGTTCTATTTGGAACCTTTTCCATGAAATATTTATGAAATTAGTGATATTGTGAGATTGAGTAAGCCATAGTTGTCTTTTTGCTAATCTAGTGTGTGTTCAAATATATACGAGTACCTAATTAAATTTTGTGTATCACCCTTTTATCTTTATTAGGATCCCTTATCATATTTATAACCCTTTTCCCTATGGATAGTTAGGCTTATTTTTAGTCTTAGGTGAGCATCAATAGGAAGCTAGCCTTCTCTAGAGGTTCAACCCCATTATAGGATACCCACAACTTAGGGTTTTTCCAATATTATATCTTAGTTAGAGAGAGCCTACAGAACCCTCTCTAAGGGTGAAAATTAAGCCTATAATAGTTTCTGGCATGCTTGATGGAACTAACTTATTTCAAAAGAAAATTGATCAAAGTTGATGTTGGTTTGATCAAATTTATGGTAGTTAAGCTCTAAATAACAACATCTAGTGACTCTGAAAAGGAAGAATCAACACTTTGGTGTATAATGGTAGTATCATCTCATGCCAAAGGTAACAACAAGGTCAAATTCAAAACGTATTCCTTTTGATTTTGTTGAACTACCTTTGAATTCAAAAAAAAGACTAAGGTTTGTAAATACTCATCTATATCAGGGAATTTTTGCTCCTAGGTCATTTCTAAGGCCTATCCCTATAAGAAACCCTTTATTAATCCCTTGCACATCCATGTCATCCCCTTGAGATTTTACATATTTTAATGGCCAAAGCCCCCTATCCCTTACTCACTATGATCCTATCCCAGTTGTAACCCTCAAAAGTGTCCCCTATTACACTAGAGACCAATATATAACACCCTATGATCACCTCATGTATGCAACCAATTTTTTTAATATCCATAATATCACTAAGGAGAATATAGCCATTATGTTGCTCCCTAATTATTTCAAAGGAAAGGCCCTAGATTGGTATAGAGGCCTTGTTTTTAACTCCATACAAACATGGGATGAATTAGGGGAATCCTTGTGTAAAATATTTGAGGAATAAAGTGACCATTTGTTTCTTGTAAAATAATTAACTACCATTAAAATAAATCCTCATGAAGTCATGCAAGATTTCAACACAAGGTTCAAAAAAACTTGGGATAAAATCCCAGTCATAGTTAGAACAACCCCTAAATTTGTTTTCCTATATCATTTAAAGGATTTAAATAGTGACATAGTAGTGATGGTTTAATCTATGGGAGGGAATATACTTCCAGATGCATATGAGGTGGCCTTTAAGACAAAAAAATGTTTGGTTCAAGCTAATAAACTTACACCCAGACCATCAATGCCCTTATTTTTGGAAATTAGAACACCTCCTATTATTATTAATATAATAGATGTCATTATTCATACAGTAATAATTATTTTAATCCCTTCACTAAAGTAAGATAAAGATTCTACTAATGGATCTAGTGATTTACTAGAGAAAAAAAACTTTCAAGAGCTCAAAAGCATGTTTCATTCTATGGGGAATGATCTAGTAAATGTCAAAAGGCAATAGGCCTTAAAAATGCCTTATCAAGGTTCATATCAACCTCAACAACAAGCCTTTCAAGAAAATAGGCCTCCATATAAGGGGAACTACCAAGGTCAAGGCCAAGGTTAAAGCTAATGATAAGGGAATCATGGCTATCATAGGCAAAATAACTTCAATCTTAATGTTGCTGGTACTTGCAACTCCTTATCCCTAGTTCAAAATAATATTGATAAAAAATCAGAGGGTATCATTCTTTAAAAATAGTCTTTAGTCAACATTTTATCCCAAATATTGACCTTAACCAACCCTTTAATGATTAGTAATAGTAAGCTACTAATTTTAGATAAAACCAAGCTCTCATGGCCCAAAATGTAGAGGTGCCTATGATGACCAAGATAGAAGAGCCTCCTTAGGGTCAAGGGTCTAATCAGGGACTAAATTAGCTAGATGCTACAATGATGAACTATGAACAAGAAGAGTGTTATGCATCTAGCCAACAAGCTAGTTCTAGCCAGGCCTATTTTCTAGTGGTAGAAAGCACAAGATTTAAAATAAGGAACATGGATGGTATTTAAGAAGAATTCAAAGAGATTACCACCATTAATCATTCATTAATGAATCCATGTGAACTTTATATCACTAAAACAGTCCTAATACCTCTAAAAATTTAGAGCTAAAGGAATCATTTTGTGCCCCAAGGCTCACAAGTTCAACAAATAACAATGGTGGCCCTCAAAGCACAAGAAAAGTTTGGTAGTTAAACCATCAATATTGTTGAACAAATGGAAAATTCAAATGTGAGTGTTCTCATGTGGGATATGCTTTCCATGCTAGGTCAAGTAGACATCCTTCAAGAAGGATTGACAAATATCAATATTCTAGATAAGCCATCCAGAAAGGTGATGAAGTTCTCACCAATGCAGATAAATGGATGGAGTAAGGGAAATCAAGTAAAGCAGTCAAGCCTCCTCCCTTCTATATTTCAATAATCATTGGAAACTCTCTAATGCATAATTATTTAGTGGAAAATGCCACTAGTACCTTAGTGATACTATAGTCTATAGTTGATTAGCTTGGTCTAAAATATGAGCCATAGTATAAAGGAATGTTACAAATTGATGGTTCTTCTCCCAAACCATATAGTATAATCAAGGACCTCAATATGACCCCACAAGCTAGTCCTAGTGTCTCGATGGCCCAAGATGTATTGATATTAGAGATGACTCCTCACTTTGAACTATGCTTGTCTAAGGAGTTCATAATAAATATAGGGGGATATCCTATAGTAGATTGGTCTTATATATCATTCAAGATAAGGTATAAAACCAAGGTGTCAATCAAATATGAGCCCATTACATAATTCCATATAGATCCTTATGGACAAGATAATGTCAACATTAATTGCACTATCATTAATGAGGATGAATTTTCAATGGGATAAGATTTAAATACTCATCTAGAAGAGGTACTAGACATGTTACTAGATGAGATATGTAATGATAACCATTTGGTGGACCCCCTAAAATGTGTTGAAGAAAAGGACTTGGGTGTCTTCTATTTGCATGAAGAAAACTAACCTATGTTATCCCTCATAAGGCCTCAAGAAGATCCTAATGGTCTATATAAGTTATTCTTTGATGGCTCAAGGATAAATCATGGGGTAGGTGTAGGTGTTGTGTTAATATCCCCTTCAAATAATAAGTACTTATCTTCATATATATTTAAATTTAGCTACTCTTGTAATGTAGTAGAATATGAAAGTATCATCTATGACCTTCAATGGGATAATAAGAGAAAGATCAAGTAGTTACAAGTCTACAGAGATATTGAATTGGATTTACACTAGGTTAGAGGGTATAACTACACTAAGAACCCTCTAATGAAGCCCTACAAGCATAAAGTGTGGGAACTCATTGATAACTTTGAGGCTTTCAACATAAAATTAATGCTGAGAGGCCAAAACCAACATGCTTATAGGCTAGCACCTATGAGGGCTAATTTTAAAATTCCCAATGATTTGAAAAGGACCAAGGTTTGACCACATGTCAAAGTGGTAATAAGGCAATTAGTGTTAGATAATGAATCTCACTATTAGGTATTTGAAATTGACAAATAGATTGAATGTTTCTTATAGTAAGAAGTAGATATCTCCTCCCTCATATAAGAAAAGTTACAACATTAGTATAGGGATAAAATTGTTCAACTAAGGTCCAATAAACTTCCTAAAGGGGTAGTCACCTTAGAAGGCATCTTTCATAAAGGGGATCATATGAGAAAGGATAAATCACTAATGTCAACTAATGAAGAGAACTATGAAATAGTTCTTATCTTTGAATACAAGATCTTTAATATTGGAAATGTAAGTACTAAAGCTAAAAGGTAGGATTTCATAGAGATATATAAAGAATACACATATATATTTTCTTAGAAATATAGGGACCTAAAGGGATTTGATCCTAATATGACCCAACACACAATAGAGCTAGAGGCTAATTCCAATCTTGTTAGGCAAAATTAGAGGACCATAAATCCCAAGATTGAGGAGTTCATGAGAAATGAGTTGACCAAGATTGTGGAATCTAGGATCATATTCCCAATCAAACACTCCTCATGGGTAGCTAATATAGTACCTATCAAAAAGAAGAGTGGGAGGATCAAACTATGTGTGGACTTTAGGGATCTTAATAAGGTCTCTTTAAAGGACTATTACCCTTTAACATCTATGGATCAACTCCTGCATCTATTTTCTAGTTTAGAATGCCTCTCCCTCTTAGATGGATATTCAGGTTATAACCAAGTGCTAGTGAGAGAAGAGGACCAATACAAGACTACCTTCACCATCAAGTGGGGAACATTTGGTTATCAAAAGATGCCTTTTGGATTGTCTAAGTTGGGACAACTTTTCAAAGTGTAATGGACATGGTCTTCCAAGGACTACTAAATCAAATGGTGCTAGTATACTTGGATGACATTACAATCTTCTCAAATAATGCTAGTGAGCACATATACCATCTGAGTATGATATTCTAGAGATACAAAGAGTATGGGATCTCTTTAAATCCTTAAAAATGTGTATTATTTTTGCATAAAAGTAAACTACTAGTTGTTTCAAAAGAAGGATTATCCATTGAACCTGATAGAGTAAGTGCTATCTTAGACTTATCCTTGCAAAAACATAAAAAGGGGATCTAAATCTTCCTTGGGAAGATCAACTTTGTGATAATGTTCATACCTAGTTTTGCAAACCTGGTCAAGCCCATCACCACCATTTTGAATAAAATCCAAGTGTTTACTTGGTGTGATGAAGGCAAGGTAACTTTTGAATATATCGATCAGGACATTTCCATAACACCCTCACTCTTAAATCCTAATTTATCCAAAGAATTCATATTATACACCTATTTTACATTGAAAACATATTAGCTATGTTGATGCATAAAAATAGTGAAGTAATGGAGTAGCCAATTGCCTTTTTTAGTCAAGGGTTGGAAGGATATGAGGTGAGGTACACTTTAATTAAAAATCAAGTTATTGAAGCCTTGATAAGCATTAATACGTTTAGGTCCATGGTCTCTAACAATAGGATCCATCTCATGGTGTCTCATCCTGGAGTTATAGATTTCCTCCTTAACAAAGATTTGAATGAGAAGAGAGCAAACTAGACAACAAAGATCATGAAATATGATGTATAGATTAAGGTCACCAAGCTAGTTAGGGGCAAGGGATTGTGTGAACACATGGTGAGTGACCTCAAAGAGGACAAGGAAGATATTTTGGTGACCCAAGATAACTCACAAGCATGCGAACTTCTACTTCAAAAGAGATGACATCAAGATATGGATCACTTATTGATAATAAGAGAATGCCCCCAAGGTTTGGATAGAGACAAATAAGGTATTTCAAGATTTAATCTATAACATATGCATTAATTTATGGTGTTTTTTTATAAAGGGCCTCAATGGGGTACTCCTTAAATGTATAGATGATGACCAAGTAACCAAAATCTTGGAGCAATTCCATGATGGACCTATAAGAGGTCATTTTCACCCAAAATCACCATATCAAAAGTAAATGGGGTTGGTTATCACTGTTCCAATATTTTCAAATATGTTCATGCATGGATTATAAAATGACATAAGTGTTCCCTCTTTGTATGAAAGCAAAAAATAGTATCCCCTCCACTCAATCCTATTTAGGTGGAGCAACCCTTCATGCAATGGGGATTAGATTTCATAGGGATGATCAATCCATAATCAAGTGTAGGGAATAAATGGGTGCTCACTAAAATTAAATACTTCACCAATTGGGTGGAAGCAACTAATTTGAAGGAGGCTAGTGAAGGCACAATCTTAGATTTCTATGACAACCTTGTAACCAAGTTTGGTGTCCCAACCACCATAATTTCAAATAATGGATTGGCATTCCTTGGTATGAAGACAAGTGAATGGGTTCTCAAGCTATGAATCTACCTCAATACTTCTTATAATTACTATCCTCAAGGAAATGGACTAGTAGAGTCCACAAACAATAATTTATTGAGGATCATTAGGAGGACCATGGAAGAAAATTAGAAAACATGGCACACTAGGCTAAAGATAACTTTGTGGGCTGATAGGGTGACCCCTAAAGCTACCATTGGTAATTTTCTATTTGTTCTTATCTATGTAATGAAATCTAAATTTCCTATTTATTATGAGCTACCTACATTGAAATTATCCCACGAACTTAAGTGGATAGAGGATGAACCCATAAATGTGATGATAATATAACTCATGGAGTTGGAATAAACCAGGGACCTTGCTATGAAAACTTTGGAATCATATTAAGATCAAGTCAAAAAAGCCTTTGATAAAAGAGATATAATAAGGAGTTTTAAGGAAGGAGAACTAGTCCTCAAATAGGACTCACATAAGGCCCAACCAAGAACCATACCAAGTTTGACAGCTTATGGAGTGGTTCTTATTTGATCCATGGATGCAAGGAACACAATAATTTTTAGCTTGATCAATTAGATGGAGAGGTATTTCCCATCCCAATCAGTGGAATTAGTTTAAATCCCTATTATTAAATAGCATTGCATTCATTGTGACATATTGTACATAGTAAAATATCTTTATACTTTCCTATAAGTGTTTTGTGTACTTTTATTTTCTATTTTATTGTTTCTTTTTCCAAAGTGCCTTGGGCATTTTATTGAATTTTGTTTCTTTTGATCCTTATTTATTCAAGAGAGGTTAAAATTAGTTGTAGAAGCTAATGACTCCATGCTTAATGGACTAGATAAGGAAAATGGTATGGGTTCTCAAAGCATAAGAGGAATGCTTCCCTATGAGTCACCAAATAAGTTGGCCATTTTTGGCCCACATAAGAAACACTTACATGGTTTGATTAATAATAAAAATTTTCATGTGTATTAAACATTTATAACATGTAATGTATTATATAAACCATATGGGGTATCAAAATTTCTAGAGCAAGTGTGAAAATGCAAGGGATCCATCTATTTCTTCATTGAGTTTACCTTTACATTTTGGATCTAGTGGTAGAAAACACATGTAGGTAGTTTGTTGAGGCTATATATCACACATGTGGATGAGTTAGGAAAAAGTGGTCACATGGGTTTTTTCATCTTGGTTCCTAGTTGTTACACACCAAATCTTAGGTCCTCCATCAAAGTGCAAATGAATTCATTCATGTACATAGTTGGATCTTCATTCAATTTTCATTAAGTTTCCCATACTTATTCATTTGAGATCAACCATCACCAGGATGTTACAATGGAGTAGACATGGACCAACCATCTTAATCATTGAATATATTCACTTCAAAATCTCCTAGGAATAGTGGATCAAATGGGTTTATCCTTTTTGACCTCAGGAACATCCCCTAAAAGTTTGAGGCCTCCATGACTTTTTCTCTTCAAGTTATAAACATTTGAAAAGGGATTTACAACATAAGATGTTCATGCCAATGTCAAATTAAATATTAAAAAAAAATCTATCTTTGCTTAAATTTGATGATTTATAGGATGTCAATCACATCCTGCAGAACATTAAATGATGGTCTATAAGACATAAACTTTAAGGACATATCAAGATAAACATTATCGAGCTTAAATTTGATGGTCACATAATCATTAATGATGGTCATCCTAATATAATTTGATATAAGTGGGGATGTAAATTTTATAAGAGTAAATTAACTATTGGATTTCAAATAGCCAGTCCTGGCATATTAATAGATGACATTTGATCAAGAATTCAGATCTAATAGTGAGTAGTGGTAAAAATGTTAGTGAATCTCAAGGGTGAATGAGTACATGATAAGTGTCAAGGATGAATTAAATAGGTAGAGGATCGATGATCCATATGCCTTCATATAGTTTGAAATCAATGGAACGAGTTGAGTTATAAGCCATGTTAGATTTAAACAACCAAACAGACTAAAAATGAGCACAAGATTCTTGATGAAGGTTGGGAACCTATTTTTTGATCATGAAAAATAAGGTTTTATAGGGTATTCTGATGCCATTAAAGCTGGTTCAAATGCCATAAAGTAGTCTAGGTGTTTTAATAAGATATAAGGAACACATATAGATCACCATTAGGTTTAAAAATAGAACTCTAGTTCATATTTTTTCTTAGGTAGGGTTATTTTTGTAGTAGTGTTTACCATTTTTAGGAGGATATTGTATTCATATACAGGTTTTGGTTCTTGTATAGAAAGGATGGATCTATTTGGACCTATTATAATATATAAAAGTGATATAAAATAGACAGGTTTATACTAATATGGAAACTATAGGAAAACCAATAGCCTTAAATTAGTTTTCCACCTATAAATAGACCTATGATCTAAACATGAAGATAAATTAGGGACATAATTAATGTGAAAGATCTTTATTCTACAACATGGTTATAGTCTTGACAAGTAGCCACCTAAAAGGCACTAAGACATGATTTGGCTAAATCCATGAGCATGATATTTTGTCTTCAAAAGAGAGGTGGCATGAAAGGTCAAAGAAAAGGACTAATATTAGGAACTATAGCTAGGAATATTTAATGTATCCTTGAAACCTTTGGGAAACTTATCACTCAACATGTAGTGTTCAGATTGATAAAAAAATATATCAACATTTCCATTGGCTAAGGAGTAAAAGGTTGTGGCTTAGGTTTATTTAATGACCTAGGACAAGTGTTCTTTTTTTGATAGTATACTCGCACATCTTTTCTTTCTATCTCTCCCCTTCTATATATGCCAGCCTCTTTCCCTTTGTGGGGGTTCTAAAATTTTAGAATTTAGCATTTTATTTTCTTAGAAAAGGATAATCATGAAGACTCTTGCAAGAGTGTCATCATTTGTTAAAGTCAAACCCTATGAAAATATTTTAAGAACTACCTTTTGAAGTAATATGATCAACTCTTTGCCTATCTATTATCTTTAATTAATGTTTAACATGCTTATGTATGGTAAATTTGTGAAGGAGATTATTCCTAGTTTGTTATCCTTCTATTTGCCTCTTTGAAGGTGTTTTCAAGCTAACTTGTAGGTCTAGATTAGTGTTTTATTTGGAACCTTTTACATGAAATATTTATGCAATTAATGAGATTATGATATTGAGCAATCCATAGAAATATTTTTTCCAATCTAGAGTGTGTTCAAACATATATGAGTGTCCACTTAACTTTGGTGCATTACCCTTTTAGCTTTCGTAGGATCCTTTATAATCTTTCTAATCCTTTTCCCTTTGGATCATTAGGCTTAATTTTAGTCTCAGGTTAGTATCAAGAGGATGTTAGCCTTCTCTAGAAGTTTAAACCCATTATAGGATACCCATAGCTTGCGGTTGTCCCAGTATTATAGCTTATTTGGAGAGAGCCTAAAAAATCCTCTCCAAAGGTGAAAATTAAGCCTATAATAGTTTTTATGTTTGACCAATGATCACAAGGTGATAAGTAATATAAGGGTATTTTCTTTGATGTTGAGGAAATTCATTAATGAAAAAAAGCATTTCCAGAGTATTCTCTGATTTAGGATGATCTTCTAAGGAGAAAATAAGATTGTGAACTAAACATGTATTAAGAAGAGTCCCATAGTTTTTAGTGTGAGTGGCCAGATGCACATTAATTTTTCAAGAGTAGGATCCAAAATTTATTTATGTTAAAAACTATTGGGATGGGTAAGGCTCATCATATCTATTGAGATTAGCTCAATGTTGTCCTCAAATAGGAAGTTGAAGATGAGAGAGAAATGTTAATTAATACTAAGATGATGCAAATATGAGGATTTTAAATTATGATATAGATTCATACATGTCAAATATGTACTATAACCTATAAGTAGAGAATATTATAGAGTTGTACAAATCAAATCTATATTGTAGATAGGGGATAACATAGGCTAATAAGGATACAAAGTCATGTAATTTGACTATGTTATATAAACTAAATGGAAAATAAGAATACGTATTCATACAGGTTAATTCTATATTAAAGATAGGGAGATACACCAAGCTAAGAAGGATATGTATTTGTATAGGTGGGTTGTGTATTACTGATAAGGGGAAAATATAGTTTGTAAGAAATTGTATTGACTAGAATGATAGTGTGATAAAATAGGGAATTTTTTTGAAATATAATTGAAGCAAGAATGAAAATAAACACACAAATAATTGGAGCAATGTGAGTGATACAATTAGGGCACACAACATAAAACCTTACATCAACACTGGCCAATGTAAGCTTTTGTAATATAACATCTAATGATTAGAGAGTAAGTAATCAACTGAAAAGTAAATGCTAAATAAGTGGTCATCCTAAGTGTTATTAGATTATTAAAAATTGTTGATTTAAATGTTATACGAGAGTTGGATGAAATAGGGAACTATAAAATCAATCTATGGATGGTTTTAGGATGTTTGGGTTGAATGGGATCTAGGTTGGAAATGGTATTGGCTTGGTATTGGGGCTTACCTCCTTACTTCACGATATTAAAATGATAAGGGTGTTGAGTTCTTTTACAATATATACCATTAACCATGCATTCATACTTGTTTATAAAACCAAGTTGGCTTCCCCCTTGGTGATTAAATACAAGGAGGTAAGCCTTAGGAAGACAAGTGTTTAAATTCATTTTAAATGTTATGTGATTTGGTAGTGTGTGCAAAAGATTAAAATAGTGTAACTAAATGGTAATTTGGAAAAACACCTATTTAGGCTATGCGAGTTACTTTAAGCATGAAAATAACTTAGAGAATAATTTTGAATTAATTACTAGCAAATAGTTGTTAATTCCTTGATTGAGAATAATACAGAGTTAGTTCAGGTGACACTGTATGAAAATAATATAAATTAGAGTTGACTGGGTCAGTATTATTTTGTAAAAGTAAGGTATTTAGGAACAAAGTCAAACATGTTCACTATGTCTCTTAGATATAATAAAAACTATAAAACTAAGTGACCAAATTGACCTAATTGGTTGTAGGGTTATAATTTTGAAGACTGCTAACTTATGAAAAATAGAACTGAATAAGGTGCTAAAATGATAGAGAGGGGAAAGAGAGGAACCTTGGTGGGATTGAAAATGGTTAAGATTAAAAATTTTATGCTGAAGTTCCTTAATTTATACTTCAAATTATACAAACTAGGTCAATTAATTCAACCAAGTTCTAAGAAACCTTATGTGCTTAAGAAGAATAAATAATAGGGTTAACCTATTTAACAATGTTTATTGACCTGTATGTTACCAAAAAGAATAAGGTGACAAAGTTGACATGTTCAACTATGTATGCTAATCTAGAACTATATAAAAGTATTGTGTTGACATGTTTGATCTAGTAACTTGTAGTTGATGAAGACTTACATAGACAAAACATAGTCATTTTGATGTGACTGTGTGTTAATCTTGCACATAGAAAGAAATATACCAACTATTTTGATATAATACTAAAAATATGGAAAATAATAATAAAATGAAAAAATAAATAGCATGAAATAAAACTTTCAAGGGTTAAATTCACCAAAATGTATGCAATGGGAAATGCAATAGACCTATAAATCAATCCTAGCTCATAGAAGATAAATCCTACTTACACTTCTGATTGTGGATAAATTATATATTTAAGGTCATGACCAAGATGGATTCATTAGACCTATCCAAGGGATATATTACAACAATAATATCACTATGGAGGGTTCCAAAGACTTCAGTCAGGAAAAACTATGAAATAACTATAACTAGGTCCTATGTTTTCATATTCACTAAATTAATAACAAGTAAATTAAAAGTCTAACACAATGCTCATAAAATCTTGTGGAACAAAGTTGGGATAATAAAAATGAAAATTAAACATGTTTATAAGACATATACTCATGTCAATGTATACAAAAAACTAATGGATGGGAGAGAATTACAAATATATATCTATCTACTCTTACAAAAGAGGAACAAAGTTATGAATAATTACAGTTGAAGATGAACCTATTGAGCCACAATCTCTCCCTTTGCCAAGGTGGTTCATAAAATGTTGTTTTTGTATGTAAGGATGATAAGGATAAATCAACTCTAGGATAAAAAACCTATTAATACATCCAAAAGACTTCTCCACAAGACAAGATCCATATCTCTAAAGAAAGTATGAAACCCTAAGTTATGATCCTAAAATAGAATGGTGCATAAGTATATGCATAACATATCTCTTCTTCTTTTCTTATAAATGATGAAATAGATGTGTTTATATAGGAGGATCTAACCCTAATCCTTTTTGAAAGTTTAGGTCAATAAGGTCGACCCAATTAACATAATATAATTATTGACAAAAACAAATTAGGTCATGATCTAGGTTGGCCAGGGGCCAACCTAGACTCTAATAAGTTTTATCAATTAGAGTACAAGGTCAATGGGGTCAATAGTGTAACATAAATTGTTAAAAAGGGTTTTAGGCTAGGGAAGGGATAATGAAGGTGGAAAATGGGTAGAGGAGAGTGAAAAAGAGGAGGTAAATCTTAGGGGAATATTTTTAGGAGATAAATTTGTATATAATAAGTGGTAATAAGGGAAAACAACACTGAAAAACATCAATGGTCTACCCACCCCTTCCCTGATACATATTTTAAGGTGTGCACTCAAAGATATTGAGACTTGATGGGTTTTTGAAAGATAGAAAACATCAATAATTGATAAGGTTTTAAAATATTGTGTCTATAAATTACCCCAACTAATATGGGAGTGGAGGAGGTATATAAAATTAAGGGATGATCATTTGAAGGTGATCAAATATTAGGTAGATGGAGAAAATATTATTTCATACCATCAAATGATTTTTGGCATGAATCTATCCATTCTAAAGTAACTTTTTTAAGAATTGAATTGAGATAATATATATGGTAAGCCATTTTTGGGAAAAACTATCGAATTTCCCCAAGTTTTCCAAGGTAAGTGTGCATGTCATATATGGATTAAGGAATAGGCATGTTGATTAAGGCCTTTATTTTGTCTAGATCAACATAAATTCCTCAAAGAGAATATAAGAACCCTATAACTTTATTAAATATAACTCCAAATACACATTTATATGGGTTAAGTCTAAATTTATATTTAATTAGTTGATTGAAAATGATAGCTATATAAATGAGGTACATTGTACAACTTTTATATTTTGTAATGAGATCATCTACATAGGTTTATACTATCTTATGTATAAGATCAAGGATGGAGCTATGTGAATTTGGTTATATCCTGGAAAACCATCTATAAGTGATAACATTTCATATCCAGTGGTGGAATCAACTATAACATCCATTAAAGGTAATGGAAAATTGTCTTTTAGACATGCTAAGTTAATATTAAAAAAATTAATGCATATACGAATAACCATTATGATTTTTTAATGAAAAATAATGATGTTTAATATGAATTCTAAGTAGTAAAATGGTTTGATGAATTTGGAATCCAAAATCTTAATGATTTATTTGTGACATAAGGTACAAATTTTAGGTGGAAATTTTCATTGTTTGTGTCTAATATGTTTGGAATCTTAGTAAGTGATGATATTATGTATGATGAAATGAGGATAAATAATTCACATATATTCATATGACTAAGAAAATGATTCATGATACTTGTCAAAGAATAAACTAAATTTATCATGCTTTTTAGAGTGAGTTATTTAGAGAGAGTAATATGTCAAGGACATGTTGGTGTATTGTATTCTATTTTTGTGGTTTCTTTAATGAGCATAACATTTCTATCTTAGAAAAGATATGGAGTAGGAGGGAGAGAAGAAATAATATTTATTCTAGGATCCACACTAGTAATGAAATTATTAAATCAAGGATATTTTTGATTAAAGTTTCCAAGTTTATGATGTTGTTGTGGAAGATGAGGTTCTCGATCATGGAGTATTTCAAGTATAGATTCATCTCTAAGAATCATGGGTAATGGTACATAATATTAAATGTCTAATTTTAGATAAATGATTTGGTTACTATTAAAATCATATTCAAAATTTATTTTTCATACATTTGTGGCTTTAACATTTAAGGTAATTTGGGGTATATGTTTTATTTGAAGGGTATTAGGTTGAGTAGTGTCATTCAAATTGGTGATGGGTGTGTTAGTTTATATCATAGATGAATCTTTAGTTTTATTGAGGTGGATAGCCTAAGTGGTATCAATGAAAGAAAAAGGTTATAAAATGTTTGGTTATGTAGAAAATTTATAAGGTTTTGGAGTTGAGAATACTTCAAGTACACATGGGGTATCTAATAGTGGAGGATTAAAGGGAGATACATAACCTTTACTTTATAATTAAATATCAGTTGATATGTGAATGACATGGACATAAAAGTTGAAGACATGAATTTTGGCTAATGTCTTTTGATAGTGTTATATATCTAAGTGTTGTGATTGGGCTTGGGATATGATATAGTTATCTTCATATGTGTGGGAAATAGTGCATGCATATTTTTATATGTGAGAATCAAAACTGGATGCACCAAACTCTCTAAATTTTCAAGGAGACATTGATAAAGGAAATTGGAATAATTTGGCCACTCCATACTCATCACATGTGAAATAAGCTTCTATATAAAAAGCTTCATGTGTATTGCATGGAGGAAGATGTTCAATTATATCATCAATTATAGGAATGGTCTGATCACATGGAATTAGATAATAAAGAATACATTACATAATGTAAGGAGGTAATTTAGTGGTATTACAAGTGTGTTAGAATTAATTTGGTTAATCATAATTAGAATTAATGAGAGTGACTTGTAAATCTAGATTCATGTTAACAAATTTAGGTAGAGGTGTATTGTTAATGCATAGGATGATTGGAATTTGATATTGAGAATTGGGGTTTAGTAGTTGTATAATACATGAATTAAGACCGAACTCATGTTTGTAGTGTTTTCCATTATGGATTAATTTAATACATTGAATACCTAAGGAGGTAGTATCCCACATATAATGTGTTCATGGGTGACCTAGGAGTAGATTATAATATATTTATAAATAAAGAACCATGATCTTAGTGCCTATTGTATTGGGTCCAATAGTGAGTTAGATCCAAATACAACCAAGTGGTTTTTGACTTATTTTATCAAATAATCTACATGTGAGACAATTTTCTTTAAGATTTTCTTAGGTATATATAATCTATTGTATTAACTAAAGAGAGGTGACAATAATTCTTTATCATTCATCTACTAAGAATTTTTTAACAAGGGTATTTTTGCTTACAATTTTAATTAATAGGGGTGGATCAACTTGAAAAATAATTTCATCATTAATCATGTCTTAGTCAAGAAATTATATGAATGGTTTAGAAGATGTAAAAATAGTTTAAATAGTATGTACTTCTATAGGTGGAGGCTCTTTATGAGGATTTAACAATCAAAGGATGGTGGTTCTTTAATGTGTTGTAATTGTTTCAATATAAATTTATGGTGATATGGAGTAGTACAAAATAGCTCCATGAGGGGAATTATACAAGGCATTAAATTGAGTTCTTCCAAGAAATTCCAATGTGATTTATAAGATAAATAACCAACATGAGTTTTATGAAGTACAATATTTTTCATAAGAATGAGAGAATTAGAGTCGGTTTCTAGTTGTGGGAGTGTTTCCTCATTTAGTTAAGAAGGTATGGGTGTAATAGTTGTGTCATATTCAAGTATTTTTTATTTTGTTGATGGTTTTTTAGGTTTAGTGATAGGATATTTGTGGGTATGTTTACATCTATAATTGACTTTGGATACATTCACATATTGATAATAATCCTCAGCGATAGCATATATATACTCATTTGAATGTTTTGGGTTAGAAATAGAGAAGTATTTTTGAGGTTTAGATGATGGAGGTTTAGTAAATGGTTTATTTTGAGAGGCTTTACCATAGCCACTATGACATAATTTTAACATAGTATCATGGTTAAATATATCTCCTAACATAAAATAAGTAGTGAATTTAATAAGCCCATGACATGTTTCATGAGAATGTCCCACAGTAGAATGGAACCAATAGAATTTTTTAGGGTTATACTATGAAGGTAGGGAATTATCATAGGTGGAAATTTTAGAGGGAGATAATAGTTTATTAATTTGTTGGACTATTAATGGTGTATGAGAAACAAGGGGATTATACTCTTTGACTACTACTACTTTTTTTGGAGGAGGATTGATAATAATTACATTATTTGAATTTTGGAAAGATCCTTTGATGTATTTATGATTTAGTTCAAATTGCTTCATAAGAAAATATTGTATTTTAGCTTGATCAAGTATGTCATTTAGATTTTGTGGAGAAAAATTGTGAACCTCATATTCAAGTGGTGTTAATGCTGTTATAAAAAATTTAAATAGATTATCATAATTCCTGTTATTATCTACTTTATGATCTAATTATTTCCATCATTTAATGAAATCATGAGCTAATTCAAAAGGTGATTGTTTAACATTGATAAAATTACTAAGACAATTTCTATGAAGGTCATTTTTTTGAAATTATTTGACTAAGGTATTAACCAAATATTTTATTTGCTAGATAGAATGTTGAGGTAAGTGATTATACCACTATAAGACATATATTGTAAAAGTTTTGACTATAATTTTGGTGGTAGTAAAGGTATTTATTTAAATCCATTATTTATAGAGATTACCAAATGCCTTACGAAAAGATGCAAGGTCTTTAGTACCATAATATTTAATAGTTGGAGAGATGTTTCCAATATAAATATAAATAATGAAGGGAGATAAAGGTTAATTTTTGATTTTTTGAAGCATTATGTTATGTATAAGGGGTTTCAGAATGATATTTCCATTGACATATCTAAGAGGAGGGAATTTTTTTTTATTACTTTGAGGTAAATAAGAGGAGGTTTATTATTCATGTGTAGTAACTATTATTTCATTTTCATCATTTGAGATGTATTTATTGTTTACATAACATTCATTTATTGGACTATTTGTGGAAGAATTCAAGTAGTATTAATTTGTGCACTTGGATTATTAGGATTTGGAGATGGAATATTGGTGTTATTAAAAGGAGGAATGCTATTATTTGTAAGAGGAAAATTCCTATTGTTAGGAATTGGGATGTTTCCTACTAAGGTATTTACTATAAGATTATTTGTTAGGCTTATATCAATTTCTCCTATAGTGTAATAAGGTAATTTGGATAGGGTAGTGTATTTATAAGTGTGAAATGGATCAAATCCATTGATATCAATATTTTGGGTAATTTGTACCATATTGCAATCCATAGATGAAGGGTGAGATAAGGTGCACCAAGAGTGAGTATCCTCATGGGCAACTAGGGAAGGAAGGAAAGAACAACATATTTATCATCTAAATAGACTAAGGTTATCAAATAAGATTTTAATTGGGGATTTCATGATGCTTAAAATAGGAATCTAGGAAGAAAGAGAAAAAGTATGAAATTTAGACAAAGTTGCCCAAGTACTGTATGAGATCAACTAGGTAGCAGTCCATAAAAAGAACTGAGTCAACCATAGGGTATAAAATTAGATATATGGTATAGATTTGAATTGATTGACTAAATTTAAAAGGAATAAAATTAGAATAACCTATAAGAGACTGAGTCGATTATGTTCTATGGGAAAATAAACAAACTAACATATAAGATACTGATTTGATTGTGTTTTATGGAAAAAACAAAATAGTCTATAAGAGACTAATTATAATAGGTCAATGATGTTATATAGGTATTAAAATTTTTAAATGTTGAAAATATAGATGATTGAGTGGTTATGTGTAGAGAAATAACTTAAACACATAGACAATTAGGTCAATTGGGTTGATATAGTTACAACACACAATGCAAACCTTATACCAATGCTAAAAAATACAAGATTTGAAATATAAAATACACTTTAGAAATAACAAGTAACAATGATAAAATGTTGAAAATAGATTTAAGGTATTGAAAACTAGTAACAATGGCTGCGGTTCTGGGTTTTGCGCGCGTGAACCCAAATTTGAAATCGGGTGCAGTGTGCTGAGCGGACGACGAGGCTGTGGATGCTGTTACGGAGGAGGGTCTTACTGCAAGTAAAGGGAAAGGGATTCCTACTGCGGGAAATGAAACCATAGCTGTGTGTCTGGCCTTTAATCCTGGTTCAGGGCAAGGACCAGGGGGACGATCCTATGCGGATGTGGCAGCCTACGAAGTAGAAATTCATGATGCTCGGCCTCATACAACACCTGTATCTACCCGTGTTTCACTTGTAAGTGCCTTAAAACCTATTAGGGTAACTCTAGACCCTGAATTAGCAGAATATATCTTCCAAGAAGAAAAATGGTTTTCCTCTTGTGATGCCATTTTCTGTTTCCATGGTTTTTGGCCTTTGTTTGTAGATCTACAGAATTGGATTGCTAAGAATTGGCTGCATATTAAAGACGGTAAAATCTAGACCTGCGCCAGGGGTTTTATTATAGTAATATTTCAAAGTCCTGAAGATAGGCAGTCTATATTGTGCCACAATAATTTTTCTTGGCAGGGCAGATTTCCTCTTTTGGCCAAACCATGGCACAAGGATTTTAATCCTCTCTCAGAATCTTTTCACAAGATCACTATATGGGTGCGGCTCCCTTATCTTCTGATACATTTGTGGCAAGAGGCAGTTTATAAAACCATTGGAAATGCTATAAGGGAGTTTCTATATGAAGAAGACAACACGAAGAGCTCCCATTCGACTTGTGCATGATTCCTGGCTATCCTGGATGTTTCAAAGGGCCTTCCTGAGGCGATTTGCATTGATTCCCAAGGGGTTCTTGGACACAAATCTTGGATTATGAGGGGATTCCTTTCAGGTGTAGGAAGTGTTACCAGATGGGACATGTTGCTGCCCATTGTGGTGTTGGGAAAAACAAACCCAGACGTTCACCTTCTTGGTGGCCAAAGGATTTCTCTAAACATAGCATAGACAAACTACCTTTGGAGACAATAACAGATTCTGAGACTGAGAACGAGGAAAGGGTGCAATCTGAATCAGAAGATGTAGAGGATACACTAGAGAATCAATAAAATGAAGCCTCTGAGGAGGCTGTAGTTAATAATACAGCTGAGCCTGAGGAGGAGATGGTGATATCTTCCCTTGTTCTGGAGGATCTTTCAAAAAGCCAGACTGTGTTAGACTGTCACAAGGAGTTTATGCCTTTTGGAGGCCAAAGATCTGTGTCTTCTGAGGCATGGGTTGCTGAGGCAGCTAAGGTTGAAGATGGCTGGACTGCAGTCAGAAGAAAGAAGTCTAAGCATTTGGTCCCTCCTCTTGAAATGAATCTTTGGTCATGCAAAAAGAAAAATCTGAATTTAAAAGATTCATCCAAAATTCCTTTCTGTTGATTGGTTTTTGGGGGCAGTAATCCGGTCATTTTTTAGGTTTGCTGGTTACGGATCTGGAAGCTTTGGTTTTCTTTCAAATCAGTGTTTTGATAGCTGATTTTTCTTGTTCTTATCTGTTGGTTACAGGTCCATGTAAAACCTGGTTCTGGCTCTTTTTTGTTTTCAGGTTCTTGTGTTAACCTGGTTGTGCTTTAATGTTTATCTTTCTCCTTGTTCAGGGTTTCGGGGCTCCTTTAAAACCTGCTTTTACCTCTAATCTAAAACAATGATAAAATGTTAATTTTAATCTAATAAGTACACATTCCTAATGTATTTTAAATTATGATTTGAAATATGATATGTTATTTGGATTTGAAAAGAAACTAAGAAGAGTTAAGTTAAATCTAGTTTTAGGTTTGTTAAGGATGAAAGGTATATGTATTGGTCATGATACGAGATTGGTATTGGGCCTATCCCTTCACTTCAAAATATCACAGTGATAAAGGTGTCAGGTGATTTACTAATATACCATCAACCACACATTTATACTTAGCTATAAAACTAAGTCAACTTCCCCTTAGTGATGAAATCTGAGTAAGTAGATCTAGGTAGAATTATTTAAATGCTTATTTCATATTTTTGTGATTTAATAGTGTGTGAGGTAAAAATGTGAATAATCCAGTAAATTAAACTTCCTAGTTATACTCAGTGTACTAATTTAAGTAAGCAATCAAATAAATGAAAATTAAATTAATTAATACCAATGTGGGTTAATTTCCTTTGCTTTGAAAAATTTATAGTATTAGGTCAATTGGGTTGACCTAGTATATAAAAAATATAAAATAAAGTCAATTTGATCAAATCTATTTATTGAAAAATAGTCCAAGTAAATGTAGTTGAGCAAGTCAACTAAGTTTATTGGGATAAAATAAGTTATAAAACTAAGTCGAGCTAGTTGACTTAGTTTATTGTAAGGTTACATTTTTATAGAACTGAACAAATGGGAAAAATAAGATTAAAATTTTAATTTTGAAAAATAGAAAGAAAATAAATTTGAGAAAAAGAAGTAACTATGCTAGTTAGAATGAATCTAATAATTAAAATAATGTCAATTAAATAGATGTAGTAGTGTACTGAAGATGATAAATTACTATTTTTAAACTATGTTTTTTAGATGAGGGTTTGGACCTATAAGTTAAAATTTTAAAATAGAGTCTAACCAATTAATAAATTTACATAAAACTAAATAATTTAAATAAAAAAATAAATTGTGTTGACTAAATTTATCTAGTAGTCTAAACAACACTTGTTAGAATATTTAAGAGACATGATAAAAAACTAAATAGATAGGATCAATCTAGTGTGATAAGATAGAAATTATGATCACATAAATCTAAAAAATATTGGTAGGTTTGCCTCAATAATATGATGATATAATTAGGTCAATCATATTGATGAAGTAGAAGATGACCTATAAATAGTACTAAATTAGGTTGATCACATCAATCCAATTGTCTATATAAAAAAATGACTTACACACTAATCTAAACTAAGTTGATTAGATCAATTGAGTATTAAGACCCATGCACAAATTATTATATTGAGTTGACATAATCAATCCAATAGTATAAAAATTAAAATTAAAAATATGGAAGGGTTAGTTCATGTTGAGTTCACTAGAATGTATACATGCAAAGAGTGAAGTTGAACTACAAACAAATCCTAACTTGAAGAAGATAAATAAACTAACTATAATGCTAGTGATACTTATATAATAAAGATCATGACCAAATATAGATCTGATAAACCTACCTAAGGGATCTCTTATCATATAATATGGCTAGAGAGGGCTCTAAAGCCTCTAGTAAATCAAAACCACAAAATAACCCTAGTGAGGTCTAATAATGTAATAATAAATTAAATATAATCTAGTGCTCACTAAAGCTTGTGGAAAAAAATGGGGGATAAATATAAACAATAAACATTCAAAGTAAAACTCAATCAAGTTAATGTAGAGGTAATATTAAGCAAGGAGAGACAATACATTCATTAGATATTATTCTTGTAAATCTATCTATTAAATTAGAAGAGTAAGAGTTAAGAATGCTTACCTTCAAGACCAACTTGTTGAGCCTTAACCTCTCCCTTGGACAATGGTGCTTTACAAGACGTTTTTGTTTATTTTTAAAGAATATAATTATGTAAAATGGATTATATCCTAGCCAAGGAGTTCCTTGTGAATCTTAAGCTTTCACAAGCTAAATTTTATCCTCTAAGAAGCATGTAACCCTAAAAATGACTCCTCAAGTAGAATGGCATAAATGTAGATCACAAAGAAGCAAAAATGAATAATTATCTTTAGTAGAATTAAGGTGAAAGAGGGGTATATATATAGCTTAATTTAACCCTAATCCCTTCTAGAATTTATCCAATGTAGTCAGCCCATTCAACCTTTTTAGGTGTAAAGCAGAGCCACTAGGTCACGAGCTAAGTTAGCCTCATCTAAATCAATCCTATAACATTTGTCATTCTTATAACTAGGTTGAACCATTTGAATGCATTCAAAAACTCCTAAAAAGTGGTTTTTCTTAGGTAGGGGCTATTTGAGGTAGTTAATTATTTAAATAATCATGTGATGGAGGTACTAATACTTAGGGAAATGTATATGAGTGGTTTGCATTGGTTTTAGGTGGTGGTATAGGGAGCAACATTCTTGAAAAGCACCAAAGGCATTCCCACCCTTTTCATGTTGCACCTTTTAAAGTGTGAAATTAGAGAGATTGAGTTTTGATGGGTTCTTGTAAGAGAGAAAACATCAATAATTGATAAAATTTTAAAATATAGTGTATATACATAAACGATATTTTATTCACAAATTATTGGAGATGATGTTTCTTCATTAAAACATTGGATAGTTAGGGGTGTTCATGCCCCAAAATTATATAAGTATGCATAATATTGAGTTACAAAGGAAATATGATCTAACCCTAATGCATGGTGGGAAAATTACATAATCTATTAACCTAAATAATTATGTAAGAAAAAGATAAGAGAGAACCATGTGCCTAGGTTCAACTCCACAATAAAAAATAAACATGTAAAGAAAATAATGGATTAGGAATGGTTTGCTCATAAATGAATAAACTAATGTTGATGGATTATATATTAAAATGTAAATTTACACTCTAGTTTGATCAAGTTTGTTCCATGTAAAAAATACAAAGAATGATCATAAAGAAATTAATAATGTTTATTACCCCATCGTACACATGTTTTGATGTATGTAAAGTAGAATGAAAACCATTTTCCATTCAACTATAAAGGTGATGTATATGTAGATTAAAAATTATCATGCCCCCTGAAGTTATATGAAAAGTTTGAGAACATGTATCAAAAATTTATTATGAATGTGTAACTCTAAATTTTTTATTCGTATAACCTATTATGCACATGACCATGCATATGCACCCAATTTTTTATGAATATATGATCAAGTGTCTATAAAGTGAATTAATATACATGGTATATGCCCTTGTAATCTATATCAATATGCTAATGTGCATCATTTATCTTATCATTATGATATACAAAAAAATATAAATCTCTATTTTTATTAATAACTATACTCTACTCTAATTTTTTGCTCATGGAGGCTTATGCCTATAAGAGAAACCTACTCTAATGACCCCTTTGGAGATAAGGTATGTATCATGTAAGTCACTCATATAAATATAAGAATAAACTATATCATGTCATGTATACATATAATATCATGTAATATGATTTGATCATGTGGGTAGTATGTCATCATATTAATCTATGAATCAATCAAGGAACATATGTAACGTATGCAATGTAAAACATGTAAGTGTCATGTCTAGATAAATGTATCAATAACACATATAGTATAAGTGTAAATAAATAATATTGTATATCAATAGTGTATGATATAAATCATGGCACCCCTTAATGCGAAAAATATCAATAATCACAACAAGATTAAAAATATCAAAAGTTATTTGTCACATAGGACACATACAAGGGAGAAAAATATGTGACAAAAATAAAAGCTAAAGTTCTTACACAAGATGACATAAACAATGTTCCAAACAAGGGAAATCGATGGAAGTCACAATAAGAAATCCCAAGGGCCACACAAACTAGTCATAAATAAATTTATAAATCATGTAAAAGTAAAAAAAAACATCAATGGATCATAATAAAGTAACGAGTCTACATCATCCACAGGTATCAATGTCATAACATAGTAAATGACATATCATGTGTTACTATGTAAGAAATGAGTAACTAACAAGGCATGTGTAAACAATATAGGTGGCTCAACATGGTATAAATGTCATATAAATATATAAATTATGATAATGAAACCTATATAATAAGATATCCTTAAGGCAACAACATCTATATGTCCATGTGTAACTAGTATGTCATGTATAACACTCATATACTATGAAATTCATTTGTGTATGAAAATATACTAATCCATATAAAAACCATGTTATAAATAACATATGTAAATGTGTAAAATAACCATCATGTCATGATCAAGTCCTAATTTTATATTTTTGAATGGTTTTGCATTTTCTAATTATTTGATTTTTTGTGTTTTTTGGAATATTTAGAATTTGAAAAGACTAACCAATTATGTTACAATAGAAGGGTCATAATGAATGCTTATATAATATGGTGTATGGATATGATATCATAGATTAGATTTATCAATTAGGGATGGTCTAGAGTATGATATAGTGTCATTCGATTTATCATGTATATTGTGCTCAATTCTAATGGAAGTTTGGGTATGATGAGTCTCTCTATAAGGTTGAGGAATCTATGGTGTCTGGTGTATAATATGAGGGTGTCTCACTACCTATGCTCACTATAGAACACATTGGATTTTCCTTGGTGATAACTAAGTATCTGATATAGAATATGGTTCCTTCCATGGTATTTGAGTAAATCTATGATATACTATATGTGGAATGATTGGTTTTATAGATGGATCCTATATATGTTTAACGATCAACCCTATAATCTACTCTTTAATAAGGATCATATCCATATATAAATATGATATTGAATATGTATATAATATGTATTTGAGTAACATTCCTAAATAAGTGTATAATCTATCTTTAAACAATGATCCTAAATATATGTAAAATATGTCTTTGAATAATTATCCTGAATATGTGTCTAAACTAATTGTGGTGGTTGTGGGCATAGAAGAGGATATATCATTGAGAAAAGGGAACACTCATATCATACCCTTATAATTTTAACCAAACTATTTTAATGTATTTATTTTAGGCATTAGTTTATTATGGATGGAGTTTATTGAATTATCTACATGTGCAACCTAACAACATTTTGAAGACCCCATTATTTTGTAGTACTAGTAATGGTATATCTAATATGACTGATCCATCTTGAAGAAGTAATAGTATGCATCCAAATATTCTCTATCATTTTTCATAGAATCCTTTATTTATTTTTATTGTATCTTTGAAATCATTTCATGTGTATTCAATATATTGGAAAAGTTACATTGAGCACGAATTATTGATTGAGACATTTTAAATAATAATTGTGTATATATGTTATTCTCAATGTAGGTGCATATCAATAATACATGAAAATATGAGTCATTGTTAAATATCTCACTATCATTGAATGTAATAATAAGATATTGAGTTGAATTATATTTAATGTTACTAATGATAATATCTAATGGATGACCATATGTCATTAGTGGAGGAAGCATGTTATATGCATGTTTTACTTATGGTGAATCCTTGGTTTCTTTTGATTCATGTTTAGGGAAGAGATATCTAAAAATATTCAAATATAAGTTTCCATTATGATTTGGTTGAGATTAATCATTATGAGTACCTAAATAAATAATAATTTCATCAAAGAGATCATATATGTTGTGTCTTTACTTAAATTACATGTTCATTGAGTGCCCTATAGTATGAAGATACCCACAATAATAATTTACATCATAATTCCTTGGTCTATGCCTACTTGGATCAATATATTATGGAGGAATGAGTGTGATATGGCTACACTCTATAAAACTATTTAGAATCACACGGGGGGTGATGGTAATCATGAAAACTACCTCCTTGGTGCATTTATCAAATTTAAATGGTTCATGGGTTGTGATACTACATTGACTATAGCATTTGCCTCATTATTATTATTATTATTATTATTATTATTATTATTATTATTATTATTATTATTATTATTATTATTATTATTATTATTATTATTATTATTATTATTATTATTATTATTATTACTTGGTTTGAACTTATAATTTGGGTCACTTTGAAACTTCATTGTTGAAGTAGTTATAGGATTTGATGTAAACTTAGACTTTTTCAAATCAATTAGATTGATTTATCAATGTTTGATTATATGTCACAACCTATAAAATGATTTAAATACATTGAACATGATTAATTCATGGAGTGGTGGTATAAAAATTTGTTTTAAAATATCTTTCAATTCATTGTCATCCATAACATTGGTCATCTTGGCTAGCATGGTTTTGCATCAAAGTACATAGTCACTGATTATTTCATTATATCCTTAATTTAGCTTATAAATTTGTGTATAGAATAAATTATCATCAATGTTGATGTATAAGTGTGGTAAGCATTGGCCAATAAAGGGGTTGAAATGTCTTTTGGAGTAAAAAGGGAGATAAAAAAAATATATTAATGCATAGTCCTTAAGTATTATTATAAACAACTTTGTCAATAACTTATCATTATATCCACAGTCCACACAAGCTAAATGGAATGATATAAGGTGTTGTTTAGGATCAATTTTACCTTCATAAAATGGGAGATGTGGAGGTACAAATATTTTAGGTAGAGGATAGCCTACTATATCAGGAGGTAATGGATTATATATAAAGTAATGTAAATCTATGGAATGCACATTACTTTAATTACAACACCTTGGTATGAAAAGATGTAAAAAATTGATCAAGGGAATGAAAATTAGGTGATATTTAAAAAGGTATTTGATACCATACTAGATGGGGTGAAGGTTACCAGTGTAGGAATAAGGATCAAAATTTGTTCAGAGCCTTGCGATGCCCGAAAATTATGTGAAGATGTCACATAGGTGTTGGATCATTTATGATCCACATGGTATTTAATTATATAGTTTTTTATAATCTTAGTTTTGTTAGACTAATTTATTTTTATTTATTTAGGTTAGTTGAAACATGTAAGGTAGTTGGTCTAGTTGTAACTTCGAAATTTTTATAAGCTTTCACCTATGTTGTAGATGATTATCCTGAAATAATACAATATCATTTTTTGTGGGAAACATTCTCTCCACAATGTAAATTCTAAGTTATTTTCTTAGTATAGGGTCCATTAGTGGTATCAGAGTGAGGTTAAGGAGGAATTAAGACACATATACACGTGAAGGGATGGGACTCCTCAAGACACTTGGTAATTGCATTCTGGACAATGTTCAAACAAATTTAAAAATTATGTTATTAAAGCTATTCTACTATAAATGTAACCCTATATGACATATATAATAATAATAATAATAATAATAATAATAATAATAATAATAATAATAATAACAATTTAATTTTTTGGAAACTTTTTAAATTTTTAATAACATATGACCTTGTATGATGTATTAGATTTATTGTACTTCATTGAATTTTTACAAAGGCTAAATTTATTCAAGTTTTTTAGTAAGATTATCTATTCTCCTACTATATGGAAATGACAAAATGAATTGGTATTTTTTTTGGAATATCTCTAATCAATAATTTCTATATGGCGATCATAATATTTTTTTTAAGCTCATGGAATAATGAAAATATTGCTAATATATGTGAATAACTTCTCAAATATTCCAAAAAATGGTTTTCTACTGCAAATATCATATTCAAGGTAAAATGTTCTTCTAAATCATATGGCTCTAGCATTGGAGTTTACATTTTGCATTTTTATAATTTACAATTATTTATTTTTGGAAAATAAATTTCTACATAGCCTAGTATTTTCTAAAATTTTCTAGTGAACAACTCCATAATGAGAGGCATAGATATGGCACAACTCTACAACATTTGAATTTATCAGATATAACATAGCCATGGTATGTTAAAAAAATTTCAAATACTAGTATACCCAAAAATATTAGTGGGTCCCTCCAAGCACCAATATAAATAGAGTGAAAGATTTTGGCTTTTACATGCATGAATTTTGACAATTAAATTACTAAGATTTCACATTCAAATTCTATTTTATTTTATTAACAAAATATTAACATGAAACCTCAAATATAGAATCTTTCATTAGTGTTTTACAAATTCTTGTAGAGTTCTTGATAAAAGATATTCTTTGGGAAAGTGGTGGTCCAAGGTTCAACTCTTTCTTTTGGTTGAACTGACATTTTCACAAGAAAAGTACTTTTTTGAAATATGTTCTTAAAGTCATAATGTACATGTAATGGATTAATAAGTATGTAATAGGAGATATAAGGGTGTAAGTGGTCAATCATTCCTTTGGTTGTGTGACCAATCAAACTATAGGTTTTTGGACATTATGGATACAATGGAATAGTTTATTTTGCATTTTAAAGTTTATATATATGGTTTTTGTGACAAATATATTCAATGATGTATAAATGTGCATTATCAATGGAAACTAATGCCATGAAAATGACTGGGACACATTCTTTCAAAGAAGATTCATCAAGTTTGATCTTGGTTTGATCAATTTAAAATAGTTTCTAACATTCCTGGTGAGATCACACTTTCAAAGAATATTGATCAAGTTTGATGTTGGTTTGATCAATTTTTAATAGTTATATCTTTCATACAATAGTATCTAGTGACTCCAAGTGAGATTCAACATTATGGTGTAGATAAGTAGCCATTTTTCATGTCAAAGGTGACTACAAGATCAAATTCTAGAGGTATTCGTTTTGAATTTGTTTAATTAACTTTAAAATCAATAAAAAGGTTAAGATCTTTCCTCATAAAATAGTTTCAAAGTCTATCTCTATAAGAAGATATTTGTTATCTCCTTTCATTTCCATGGTATCCCTTATAGCTTTCCATTTTATGTCCTTGAATGGCTATATTCCTTTAGACCTCCAATAGTATGACCCTATTCTAGTAGAAGCTCTTGAAAATGTCCCTTATTTCACAAGAGACCAATATACAACCCCTTCTGAGCATCTCATAAAGGTAGCATATTTTTATAGTAATCATAATGTCAATAAGGAAAATGTGGCTATTAGGTTGTTAGCTATCTATTTCAAGGGAAAAGCCCTAGAATGGTATAGAAGCATCACTACTAACTCCATCACATCATGGGACCAATTAGGAGATGCCTTGTGTAAAATATTTGAAGACAAAATTGATCACTTATCACTTTTACATTAGTTAACCACAATCAAAATATCTCCTCATGAAGTCTTGTAAAATTTCAACACAAAGTTTGAAAATACTTGGGATAAGATTCTAGTTTCTATTAGGCCTAATCCTGACTTTGATTTCCTTTACTAACTAAAAGATCTAAACATTGAAATTATAGTCATGATACAATCTATAGGGGGAACACATTACCAAATGCTTATGAGGCATAAATTAGGGTAGAAAATTGTCTAGTATAGGATAGCAAACTTACTCCTAGACCACTAATGATCTAGTCTATAGGGGGAACACATTACCAAATGCTTATGAGGTGGTAATTAGGGCAAAAAAATATCTATTATAGGCTAGCAAAATTACTCCTAGACCACCAATGCCTTTGTTCCCTAAAATATGAACACATCTTGTATTTATTCCTCCCCTTATTTCCATTCCTCTTATGTCAACACTTTCTACCATACCAACACCAAAGAAAGAAAAGGCTTCTCCTAGGCAATCTAGTGATTCCTAAGAACATAAGAATTTCCAAGAACTTAAGAACACATTTCAATCCTTGGGAAATTGGATTGGTAAATGTTAAAAGGTAGCATGACCAATATAATAGGCCTTATCAAGCTTCATATCAGCCTCATCATCAATATTATCAAGAAAATAGTCCACTTTACAAAGGAAATTTCTAAGGCCATGGATAAGGGTAGCCTAACTATGTCAGGGAAAATAATTGTAATGCAAATACTACAAACATCTCTAATAATTTGGTCCCTCCTCAAAATAACATTTCTTAAGAAGCTAAAGGGACTATGCCTTAGAATCAATATTTTGGGAAATACATTGTCCTAAACACTGAGTTCAATCAAGATTTCAATGATCAATGGTAGTAGGCTACTAATTATGGGTATAATCAAGCTCTTATGGATCAAAGTGAAAAAGTACCTACAATGACAAAAACATAAGAGCCTCAACAAGGCCAAGGTTCTAATGAGAAATAAAATCAATTAGATGCTACTATGGTTAATTATGAATAAGAAGAATGTTATGCATCTTACAAGCAGGCTAGTTGTAGTAAATCATACACCCTAGTGGTAGCTAATAAAAGATTCTAAATAAGGAGGTTGAATGGTAAATAGGAAGTATTAAAAGATATTATTACCATTAATCCTTTAATATTAAAGCCAAAATAACCTACTACTACTCTAAAGGTCCCAATATCTCTATAAAAAAAACCAAGGGACCACCTTTGTGCCCCAAAACTCAGAAGCTCAAGATATAGTTGTGGCTCCCAAAGCACAAGTAAAAATTCAAGGTTAACCCATCAATATTGTTGAATAAATGAAAAAATACAATGTGATTTTTCCATTGTGGGACATACTTTCAATGCTTGGTCAGGTGGATATCCTTAAGGAAGGATTGTCAAAGATCAATGTTTATGAAAAGCCACTAGACAAAGAGAATATGGTTCTCACCAATGCAACAAAAGGACCAAATGAAGGGTAGTTAAGTAAGATGATCAAAACTCCAACATTATACATTTTTTTAATCATTGGTGACTCTCTAGTGCGTAATTGCTTGGTAGATAGTGTGGAAAATACCTTAATAATGCTTAAATCTATAGCTGATCATCTTGGTTTAAAGTATGAACCCCAGTCTAAGAGAGTGATGTAACTTGATGGATCTTATACCAAACCATTTGGTATAATTATAAACCTCAACTTGACTCTACAATATTATCATAATGTTTTAGTGGTTCAATATGTGTTGATTCTAGATGTGCCTCCTCATTTGCACTATGTTTATTTAGATATTCACAAAAAAGATTGGAGGTTATCTGGCAACATATTGGTCATATATGGTTTCTAAAATAAGGTATAAAACTAAGGTATCCATCAAATCTGAGCCTATTACACAATTTTGGATTAAACCTCATGGGATAAATAACATAAACATCAACTATACCATTATTGATGAGGATGAATTTATAGTTGGTCAATAACTAAACACTCATCCTAAGGAGATACCTAATATGTTATTAGATGACTTATGGAATAACAATTAGTTAGTTGACCTTTTGGAGGTTATTGAGTAAAGATATGTGGGTGTCTACTACTTTCATGAGGATAATCAGTCCATGCCACCCCTCATGAGACCTCAAGAAGACTCTAGTGGCTTATGGAAATAGTTCTTTGATGGTTGAAGGAGAAAACATGGAGTGGGTGTAGGTGCAATGTTAGTATCCCCTTCCAATGATAAGTATTTATATTCTTATAGGTTATAATTCAATTTCTCTTGAAATGCATCTTAGTATGAGAACCTTATCCATGGTATTCAATTAGCTAGTAAAAGAGGAATAAAGTAGTTGAAAGTGTATGGAAATAGTGAGATGATAGTACATCAAGTCAAAGGCTAGAACCTTACAAATAATCCCTTGATGAAATCCTATAAGCACAAAGTGTGGGACCTTATTAAGGATTTTGAGGCCTTCAACATCCAAGTAGTGTGAAGTAACTAGAATTAGCATGCTAAGAGGTTGGTAGCTATGGGAGCTCAATTTGACCTCCTAATTGAATTGAAAAATTCCAAAGTATAACCACATGTTAAAGTGGTAACAAGACCATCAGTGATAGATAATGAAGCTCATTGGTAGGTTTTTGAGAATGATAAACAAATTGCTTGTTTTTTATAGTAAGAAGCAAATTTTTCCTCATTAAACCAAGATAAATTTTGACATCAATATGAGGATCAAAATAGTTAGCTGAGGTCTAACAAGATTCCTAAAGGGATAGTCACCCTTGAATGTCTTTTCCATGAGGGGGACCATATGAGGAAAGATAAGGTAGTAATGTCAACTAATGAGGATAACTATGAAAGAGTTCTAATCTTTAAAGACAAAATTCTCAAGTTTAGAAACACAATCACTAAGGTTTAAAAACATAATTTCATTGATATTTATAGAGAATATTCATATATCTTTTCTTGGGAATATAATGACCTAAAAGGTTTTGATCCCAAGCTAGCCAGACACACTATATAATTAGAGGTTAATGCTAAACCTATTAGGTAGAATAAAAAGACTATCAACCCTAAAATTTAAGAGCTTATGAGAAAATAATTGACCAAATTGATTTAATACAATATCATCTTTCCCATCAAGCACTCATCATGTGTAGCCAATCTAACACCTATAAGGAAGAATAATTGGGAGATTAGATTGTGTGTTGATTTTAGGGACTTGAACATAGTCTCCCTAAAAGATCATTACCCCTTACCATATATGGATCAACTCCTTCAGATTGTTATTAGTTTAAAATGATTCTCTCTTTTGGATGGGTATTCAGGTTACAACCAAGTATTGGTAAAAGAAGAAGACCAATATAAGACAACCTTCACCACAAAGTGGGGAACATATTTTTATCAGAATATGTATTCTATATTTTCAAATGATGGAACTACTTTCAAAAGAGTAATGGACATGGATTTCCAAAGATTGATAAATTAGATGGTGCTTGTCTACTTGGATGACATTATAGTCTTATCCAAGAAAGCTAGTGAGAACATAGATAGCCTACGATTGATCTTTGAAGGTGTAGATATTATGGGATCTCTTTGAAACCAAAGAAATGTTTGTTTTCTATTTATGAGGGTAAAATATTGGGTCATATTATCTCCAAATAAGAATGGGATATAAACCATAATAGAATTAGTTTCATCTTAGCAATATCTTTACCTAAGAACAAGAAGGGACTCTAGAGGTTCCTTGGGAAAATAAAATTTGTGAGAAGGTTTATACCTAGTTTTTCAAACTTAGTCAAACCTACCACTTAAATTCTATAGAATAACTAAGTGTTCACTTGGTCAAATGAAGGTAAAGTAACATTTGAGGATATCAAGCATGACATTGCCCAAGCATTCTCACTTATGAATCTTGATTTCTCAAAGAATGTAATATTGTATACCTTTTGTAATGATGAAAATATATCAGCTATGATTATGGAAAAGAATGGTGAAGGGATTGAATAACCAATTACTTTTTTCAATAAAAGGATTGAATCCTCAAGAAGTTCATACCAATGATCTTCAATAGTAGGATTCATTTTATGGTGTCTCATTCTAGAGTGAGGGATTTTATCCTCAATAAAGACTTTAATGAGAATAGGGTTGGATAGATTAATAGAGTCATGGAGTATGACATGGAGATCAAGGTCACTAAGATAGTGAGAGGCAAAGGCTTATGTGAGCATATGGTTTATGCCCTTAATGAAGATAAATAAGTTTTTTAGGTGAGACAAGATAACTCACAAATAGGTATAACTCCACCTCACAATAGTTGGCTTCAAGACATGACACATTTATGGATGATGGGTGAGTGCTCTCCAGTATGGATTAAAAAAAGAGAAGGTATTTTAGACTTCAATCCATACCTTATGCATTAGTTTATGGGTTTATATTTATAAAATACCTCAATAGACTACTTATTATATGAATTGATGATAATCAAGTGACAAATATCTTAGAACAATTCAATGATGGACCTATTGGAGGCCACTTTATTCCAAGAACTATAGTTATAAAGGTGATGAGAGTTAGTTATTACTGGCCCAACCTTTTTAAATATGCCTATGCATAGGTTATATAATTCAAAAAGTGTGATCTCTTTGTATTTAAATAGATATTGGTAGCCCTTCCTCTTAACCCAATCCCAGTGGAACAACCCTTCATGCAGTGGGGTCTAGACTTTATAAGAATTATCAATCCACCTTTTAATGGGGGCCATAAATGGGTGCTCATTGCTACCAACTAATTCCATATGTGGTTGGAAGTAATTTACCTAAAATAAGCCAATTAAATAATAGTGTTAGATTTTTGTGATAGCATATTAACCAAGTTTGGTGTACTAGACATAATAATTTTAGATAGTGCCTTAGCATTTATTGGCATAAGACCAAGTGAATGGGCACTTTAGCTCAACATATACCTAAGTACATCCTCCAATTACTACCACCAAGGTAATGGAATTTTAGAGTCTACAAAAAAAAACTTGATAATGATTATCAAGAGGACTACGGAGGAGAACCAAAGAGTATGACACACAAAGCTAAGGAAAACCTTATGGGCTAATAGAGTGACTCCCAAATTTGACATTAATAACTCACCATTTTTCTTGTTATATTGGAGGGAATACAAATTACACATTTATATTAAACTACCTACCTTGGATTTATTCCATCAGCTTGAGGTGATGGAGAGTGATCCTATGAACGTGAGTATGTCAAAGCTCATGGAGCCTGAAGAAACTAAGGACCTTGTAATGAAGACATTAGAGTCACATCAAGCTTAGGTTAAGAATACCTTTGACAAGAGAGATATAAAAAGGGAATTAAAATAATGGGACTTGTTCCTTATATGGGATTTAAATACTTCCAAACTAAGAAACCATATCAAGTTTGAAAGCTTTTGGAGTGGTCCTTATTTGATTCAAGCATGCAAACAACATAATGATTTTTAGCTTATCTATCTAGATGGAGAAGTATTACCCATTCCAACAAATGACATTAATTTAAATCCTTACTATTATAATAATTTTGAAATCATTGTATATTATTATATATATTAGATTAAATTTCATGATTTCATCTAAGTGCCCTATGAACATTTCTTTTTAGTTATGTGTTCCCCTTTCAATAAGTGCCTTGGGCATAGTTGTTATTTTGTTTCCTTTTGGTAATTATTATTTCAAGATGAATTTTTATGGAAATTGTAAACCTTGTATCATTTTCATGATCAAATAGGAAGGAAATATTTGAGACTCCATGCCCAATGGATAGTTTAAGGCTACTAGTCTATTACATAATAGGCATGTAATCCCAAGATATCGCTAGAAATGTTGGTGAATTTTGGCCCACATACAAAGATTTTGCCTAGATAAATTAGTTGAGAAGATTTATAGATGGAGTGAATGATATAAAAATAAAAATAAAAATAGAATGTCACATTTTACTTTAAAATATTTTAAAAACTTTTAAAGCAAGTTTAAAGTGTAATTTATTGATCTTTGAGAAGCAAGCCTTGAAATAGATATATAATTAAAAGAGAGAATATTCATGAGGTTTCCATGGTATTCATGGCATTAAAGGAACATGAAGAAGGTTTTATCAAAGTCTTAGAACCTTGAAGGGAAAAAAATGATTTGCACAAGCCTAGAGAAGCAAGACTATCTTGGCACATCATTCAAGAATGAATAGATTAGTCTAGTTGTGTATTTTATAAGAGTGATTAGAAGCCTAGAAAGGCTAAAGGATCACATGGAGATGATGTTTTTCATTCCAATATCATCCTATACAAATTTAGAGTCTTGATGAATTTTATATCTCAAAATATAATCCCTCAAAGTTGAATTAGTAGAGTCGGACAAGTGTGAGGATGTTAATTTTAAGCCATAATAAGTAGTCATTTGGATTCAAATATTCTAGAGGATGAATGTGGAGATGAAAAGTGTCATGATATCAAATACCAAAATCAAAATCAATGGCATGCTAGTGAAGACCAAGGTTAGTGGGTCTAAATAGATTAATGATGCATGATCCATCATACAAATATGCATCAATAGTGAGTGAGAGGTCAACAAGTCAATGAATCTTGAGGAAAAATGTGGAACTACCAAGTGTCATGATTATGGTACACTCCTAAAAAAATAAATGGTGCATATTCAAACCATGGAAAATTAGATCAATGACATGGATCAAACTCAAAAAGTTAATGACTTGAGGTTGAATGTGAGGCCACCATATGGTACAAACACAAGAATTAGATGAGAATTGACTATGGTGTCCACAAAATGAACATGGAGCTGACAAGTAGCACAATTTAGGAAGCCCAGATCAATATCAATGGTTGACATTAAAATTTACAACCAAGAGACTTCAAATGGAGATAAAATATGACCTAGGTCAAACCAAGGCAAATATTTTGAAGGGAATATGCTACCATTAGAGTTCAGTTGGGAACCATTAAGCATAAGCTATATTCATACATTCAATATTGTAAATGATGAGATTCCATCACCATTAAATGTTAGTCATGACCTCTAGTTCAAAGATTTAGAACTTATAGGGCCTATTTTCTAGGGTTGTAGTATTGCTTCATAACCATGATCAATGGTATTTAAAGAATATCCTCATATGCAATAAGTTCTTGGCTTACACAAGGTTTAGAGTTATAATGGGTTTATTTAAACCTAATATAGTTTGAGAACAATGCTATACAACCTATAGGATTTTTGAGTAACATGATGACTATATAAAAACCAATAAATGGATTGGTTTTCATCTATAGTAAGACCTATGCTTAGATATTAAAGTAGGGGGCATATATAGGATATAAATGAGTGTCTTATCCTTCACCATGGGTATATCCTCAACAAAAAAGTACTTACAACCATTCAAAATAGATATATTCATGTCTCTTTTAGATCAAAAGATATGAGGATTTTGTCCTTATAATGAATCCAAGTGGAAGGTGGTGTAGAATTTCAAGATGAAGATATAGTGGTTAGTAAGGGAAATTGGAGAATTTAATAGAATTTTAAGGGGGACCTAAGGATTTTTATTCTTATCAGGAGCATGAATCATCCTCCTAAACACATTCTTTAATTTTATTATGTTTCTTAGCTAATGAGAAAGTGTGAAATCAATTGGGACAAATGAAGGTTAATTTTTCTATGATGGATTAGTCCTAATTGGATCAAAAAGTGGTTGAGCATTAATTGAATACTAGTGGTAGCTTATTAATTACTCTTTGATGGAGTGATCCCTATCTCCCATTTTCTTCCCCATGGTAACTCTCTCTCATATTTTTTACCACTCTCAAGGACTCTCTAATTTTGAAGAGTAGGAGACTCTCATTTTGATAAGACTAAAACCTTTAAAAAAATGTAAGAATTATATATTGATGAAATATATGATATTTTTCCTATCTCTTGCCTTTGATTAATGCTTTAGTAAGTTTGTGTATGATGACCTTGTGAAGGAGATTCTTCCTAGGCAATTATTCTTATTTCTTACATCTTTTAAGTTATTTTCAAACTAATTTGTAGGTCTAAAATTGTGTTCTTTTTTCCATTAATGGATGCTTAGTGTGAGTCTTAGAATTCCTCTCTACTTCATTAATGTCTTGGTGAATCTAGTTCATGAAATTTTTATGTAATTAGATGGTTTGTGAGATTGTGTGAGCTAACAATGTCTTATGTTGATCTAGTGTGGGTTCAAGCATATGAGTTTCTCATTTAAATTTGGTGCATCACCTTATTAGATTTATTAAGATCCATATTCCCCCCAATCTAACCCTTTTCCAAGCAGTATCACTAGTTTAGGTGATCCATCAAAAGGAAGCCAACCTTCTCTGGAGGTTTAACCCCATCATAAGATACCCATAGCTTGGGGTTATCCTAATATTGTGATTGGAAGTGTGGGAGCATGAAGAACTCCTATAAAAGGGTGAAATTCCATGTCTCAATAGGTATTAAATTCATAATGTACATATAATGGAGTAATAAGGATGTAATAGGAGATACAAGGGTGTAAGTGGTCAATCACTCCTTTGGTTATGTGACCAATAAAACTATAGGTTTTTCAACATTATGGATATAATGGAATAGTTTATTTTATGTTTTGAAGTTTTTATATATGGTTTTGTGAAAAATCTATTCAATGATGTATAAAAGTGCATTATTGGTGGAAACTAATGCCTTCAATATGATAATTTTCATGACACCTCATACTTGTGCTATCAAAGATCACCTCATGATTTATAGGTCCATCAAGGTACTTTTAATTGACAAAGTGTAAGTGTCAAACTGGAGGTTAGAGGATCCATTGGAAGATGGAGGACTATTACCCTTCTCTAGTTTGTTATTCACTTAGGTTTTGGGTTTTATTCTTAAATGGTAATTTTTATAGTAGTAGTTTACTTATTTCAATTTTGGATTTTGATTTTTATCCATGATATTCACAACATGGAGTAGACATGATTATTTTATTTTATTTCTCTCATTTCATAGCTTCTCACCTCTCACGTAATAGGGGGATAATATATAGCATTGATAGGTCTTCAATTAGTCATCAATGATATTATGAGTTAATAAGGGTTGTTATCACTAGTAGTATTTATTAAAGGTTATTAGTGTTTATTGGATGTCAATGAGATGTTTCATACATAGTATGCATTGATTACTTTGATAGGATTATGGGTGGAGTCTTATGTGGATTGATGTATATAGCGAGGCTTGGATTGTGTTCTACTATAGTTTAGTAGGATGATCATAGGGTATGAACATGCCTTAATCATGTCCATCAAATTTTTATGCCAAAACTCATAGGACAAGCTTTTGTATAGATTGACATCAATTTTGGTTAGTATTAGGATGCAAAATACACTAGTTATAGTTACTTTAGAATTTTTATATTACTTCAAAGTCATTACTCCAATGTTTTTCTTATATACCACTTTAGATTAAGGGGGAATTTTTTGGTCATTTATGATCCATGTGGTATTTAATTAATTGGTTTATTTATTATCTTAGTTTGTTAGATTAATTTATTTTTAGTTATTTGAGTTAGTTGAGCCCTGTAAGGTAGCTAGTTTAGTTGTGACTTCCCATGAAAGTTTTATAAGATTTCACCTATGCTATAAATAATTATCCAAAAATAATACAATATAAATTTTTATGTGAATAAATCTCTCCACAATGTAAATTGTGAGTTATTTTCCTTCTAAAGTGGCCATAAATAAGTCACAAGTTATAGGAATGAGAATAATACTAGTAGTGGTGGTATGAATACTTGATGTGGTAGATCTATCTTAAAAGGATTAGATAATAATAACAAAAGGATAGTATTGAGGTACTAAAGATGTATAAATATTAGCTTGTTGTGCAACCTTATATGTTAGGATCCATCTGACAACTATATCTAATTATTTAAGATTTTGATGGAGATATTTAAGAATTTTAGATAAGATTTAACTTGGTTAGGGTCTACCTATTTAAGCTCATTAGGATAATCTATATCTAGGCCTTCATGAGTAACTTAATCATTATGTTAATTTTGATTATCTTGATTACCATATTCCAAATAAGGCATGTAAATGTAATCATTTTTATGCATATTCATGAATAATTACATCATCAAAAGAAGAAACATTCATTGAATCCATTTAAGTTGTAGTAATAGGGATCTGAGTATGATCTATATGGGTCCAATTAAGCTACTAATTTATCTTAGAGGTAAAAGAGATATATCCTTCTTATATGGAATATGATGGGATCATGTAAGGATATAAAAAATAACTTTATTTTGTATCAAGAAAAATAAGAAATTAGATCTAAAATCCTAGGACAAAAATATAAAATTTAGAAGGATTAAAACCAAAAGGGAAAACCTAGGGTTTTACACTATTTGATATGTGTATGAATTCACCAAAATGTTCTACCCTAATTTGGATTAATGTGTTATATTAATCTAATTAAAATATAACTTTGAAAGATATTTTAGATTAATAAATATGATATTAAACCATACATCTAAATGTAAATTATTGATTATTAATTATTTTGATTTGATTAGGGCATGTTCTAAATATGGAAAGTACTAAACAATTAAAAATACTTAGATTTTTTGGTTGATTTTTTTACTGTTACTATATTTTATAATAATAATAATAATAATAATAATAATAATGATAATAATAATAATAATGATAATAATAATAATAATAATAATAATAATAATAATAATAATAATAATAATAATAATAATAATAATAATAATAATAATAATAATAATAATAATAATAATAATAATAATAATAATGACTTTGGTTTGATTGATTCAAGAACTAATTTGATGCTTGCACTAGGTTAGTTCTATAGGATCAGGTTAGTATAATCGGTTGATAGTGACCTATTGGTTGAAAGTAACTTTTATGAAAATGAAACACAATGATTTTATGTTACTTTGTGACTATATTTTCTTACTTTATATTTGTGATTACAAATCTTGATGATGCACATAAATATAAAAACCAACCTCCTTTTCATTCAAACCATAGATGTGCTTCTAAGGAATATAACCCTAAAAAAATGGGGGGAAGGGTAATGGTTGAGTTGGACCAAATCACCCCAATTTGGCAATTTATAATTGCCTACATATCCAATACTTTGATGAGGAATATCAATCCATAAATAGTTATCCCACCTAGTATGATTGTATAATTTTCTCATTCACTATATGAATGAGACTAATGATTGGCTTTGGTACTTGATAAATTATTATTTGGACTATATTTTGAGTAATTTTTGTATACACATAATATTTTATAATTTATAATTTACTGATACTTTCTCTTGTACTAGATTTTTAATACATCAATCTATCTAAGTGTATGCCTTAAAGGGTGCACCATGAATGGGATGGGAAAAGTTCATAGTGATTTATGAGAGATGTTGATATTATATCTTAATTAAACCATTAATACTATTATTTTTATCTCATCTAAGTGTTTATATGTCTATCTCTAATGTTTACCTCTTATCTAAAAGTTTTATCTTCCTTACATTCTACAAGATAGGCCTAGCCAATATGTTTTGTGCCTTCAACCTTTATGTAATGTATTATCTAGCAGACATATTTTTGAGCTTGGTTTATAGAATTATTATTATATTAGGTTGATTAATATCATTTTATGTCACATGACATCTTCTAATTGTTTTAATCAAGTTGATACCATTAGAAAAGAGTCTATAGTCACTTTTGGGTATTGTATCAATATATATATATATATATATATATATATATATATATATATATATATATATATATATATATATATATATATATATATATATATATATATATATCTGTGTGTGTCTGTGTGTGTGTGTGTGTGTGTTTTATAATTCATTCATATCATATCATATAGCTTTTATTCATTCAGATTCAACTCACAAACATCCTTGAGTTTATACAAACAATATTTTTAACTCTATAATTTATAGATTATTTCTCTCTTGTAAGAACCTATCGAGTCTCAATCTCTGTATGTGCATGCCTCAAAGGGTTTATTTAGAAAGGGGTTGATAGACCTTTGGTGATTCACATTATTTTTAGCACCTATACCATTACCTAAAACCACTACAATCTACTTTTACTCAATTCCCTAAGAAAAAAAACCCCACTTATATAGTCCTTAACAAATTATCCATCCAAAATAGCCCCTACCTAAGTAACACCCCTTTTATTCATTTTAATACTAAATCAAATTGATTTATCTTATTGGGACCTAGTGCATGTTATGAAAATGTGTTAACCTAACCGACCTAGTTCGAGGCCTAACAATAAAGTTATTTACCACCAAACAAGATCGACTTGGCCAACCTTTTTGTCTAAACTCATGGGAGGATTTAGGGTCGATACCTGGCTATAAATATCCCTTTAAATTCATTTATAAATATAGGATCATTTAATTGCACATTGATACAACTCACAAATCTACTTATACTATCAATTAAAGGTTTCAATGCTTAGGTTTTTGCCTTGTAATTTTTCCTTATGGTCCTTAAAAGACAAAAAAACCCTTGAAAAACACCACTGTCTAAGGGAAATATTAATTCATGATGGGTTCACTTTAGTATAATGAGTATACTCCTATCCCTTCATATTTTGATATGTATATATTGTAGAGCTAATATATTAAATTATATTTCTCCTTGCTTAGATTACTTCTATATTGTCTTGAATACAATTATTTTTTTATTTATTTTTTCCCTTATACCACAAGATTTGATAAGTAATATATTAAATTACATACTAATTTACTATATTAGCTTATCTTTCTTAATTTTATTACAATTTAAAGACTTAGATGGGGTTATTACATGATGGAATTTGACTATAAGCCTTGTAAACCTTTCATTTTATATCATATATTAAGATATCCCTTATTTAGGTCTAGTAGATCCATAAGTGTTCATGAAATTGATATAAAAAAGTATTTCTAAATGGATTTTTAGTTTATTACCTTTTCTGAGCTTGGATATTACTGAGTAGGATAAGTTGTAGATCTATTTTATTTTACTTGCATAAATTTTGGTGAACTTGACATGAATCTAACCCTTTTAATTCTTAATTTTCATTTATAGTAAAATAGATCAATATTTTCAAATTGTTTCTATGTTTTATACATATGTTTTCAAATAGGATAAGCATATAAACTTAATTCTATTTTTTGTGCACAAGGTTTCAACTAGGTTGAGCCTATCGACCTAGTTTTATTTTTTGTGCATAGGTTTTTAAATAGGTCAAATTTGTCAACCTAGTTAAATATTATGTGTGTAGTATAAAATTTGTTTTGATGACCTAATAAAAAAAATTAGACATTTTTAGGAAAAATTACTAAATTGACATGGTCAATCTTGTTCTATATTCTAGGTTCACTCTTACCAATAGTTAATAATTTAATCTTATCAATTATTTAAATTTTCATTTATGTTTCTCAGTAAAATGAATCAGTATTTAAAATTTATATTCTATGTTTTATTTTTTATTTATATTAAAATTATATGCATAATCAACTAGATCAAGTTGACTGACCTAGTTTATTTTTTATTTTTCTATATTTCAACTAGATTGAGCTGGTTGACCTAATTTGTTTTTACCCCTTTTTAGACTGTTAATTTTCTTCCCATAATTCAAATATATCAACCTATATGAATTTGTAGGACTTGGATGACATATTATAATTTCATATTACTATTTTTCATCCTAAAAATCAACTATATTGACTTGGTCAACTTTGCTTTTATTTTTAGACAGTTTTGTAGGTGGATGACTAAGTTCAAGAGGTGGCTGACCTAGTTTGTTTTGTCTATATTTTTAAACATAGTTTAGTAGGTGGATGACTTAGTTTAGATGTGGTTAAAATAGTTTGTTTTAACTCTATTTTATGACACAATATAGTAGGTGGTTGACCTAGTTTAGTAATGTAATAAATTCATAATTATGGCTTCTTTTCAACTTTTAATTAGTCCAGAACACTACATAATCAAGGATTTAGATTAGAAATTCACTTATATTATCACTTTAGATAAAACCATTAAATTAATTCCTTCATGTATTCCTAATCCCATACCAATTAATACATCATGTAATATATGTAAGGTTATGTACCCTAGTCCTATTTATACTACCAATGTTGGCAATCCTCCACTGAACAATCCATCCCCTAATACAAATATAGGGAATGCTCCTCCTACCAACACCAACATACATACCACTAAAAATCTTACTCCACCCATTGATATAACTCAAATTATATCTTAAATTATTTAGTAAATGAATGTAATACAAATAACTAATAATTCCAAAATGATGCAAATGCAAACTCATCTCTTAAAAATGACTAGTCAACCACCTCAACTCATCATGACTCAACCAAATTAGAATATTGTCTCCTCTCCTATTAGAGATACTAATGAAAATACCCCTTTTCATCAAAAAAATATTAAACATCTTAAAAATTAACCTTTAACTCCATTCATTATATCCATAGATATTGGAAAAATTACAACTATTACATATAATGGGACTAAAGATTTGGTAGTCTCTATAAATAACGAGTACAAACTTAAGATTTGGAAACATTCATCCAATTATTAAATTTATCTTGATTTATTTCTCAAAATATTTGGAAATATCTATAACTAATGGGTCTAAACTAACATCTTTACTACCACCAAACTCCTATATAAAGCCTTTATTAGCGATACAATTAAATGGTGCAATAAGCTTCCTATACATCCCATTACATATCTAGAGGATTTAATCAATGATATAATGAAATAATTACAACATAATGACCTTCCTAAAAATTACCTTATCCATTTCATCAATGCAAATAAACTTCCTAATGAATATGTTCACACTTTCTTTAAACAATGGAACAAAGTGGACCATAACATGAATGATGACACTCTTTTAAAACTATTTGTTATTGCTATTAAATCTCTTCTTCAATAAAAATTTCAAATGTTTTCTCATAAAATTTTATAAGAAGCCTTAGATAAAACAAAAATGCAATAATTTCTTATGACTAAAGTTGAATCACATCAAGTAACTACTAAGGAACCTTTACAATCATTTTCTCATAATATTGATTCATCTAAACCTACCTAACCTCAAAAAGAGCATCAAATTTAATCAATTTAACACAACCCACACTTCCTTAAGTATTAAATAACTTAAGATGAAATTTCCACCCTCTAAACCCATATGATTTTATCCTTATAAACCATCTCCAAAATGGTAAAATCTTGATAAGTTTTACTCATGGCTTGCAACAACAAGTCATTTTCATGAGACGTGATCTTCAATGATTTATTATTGCTTTCTTGATTGGTCCACATTTTAATATTAATACTATTACACAATAATTCTATTAATACTATCTTTAAGACTCATAAAACTAATCTAAATAGTCACAATCACATCAACATCACCTACCTAATGATCAACAATAATTACCCCATACCTCCACCTCATCCACTAATGTTTTCCAAACTTATATACATAATATTTTAACAATTTATCAATTGTTAATTCTTTCTCTCCTAAAAGAACTCATCAAGTCTCAATATCTCTAAGTGCATGCCTTAAAGGGTGCATTGAGAAAGGGGTGGGTAGACCATTGGTGCTTTATAGGTTTGTTGTCCCTATAATACCACTTGTAATCAACCTAAACATCTCTTATACACTTACCTGGTATTTGATTCCTCCCTTACACACTCAAATTAATTAACCCCTTACACAAACCTTATCTCAGACAAAAACTCTTTTTTAAATTTACCAAATAATGTCAACCTAGGCCGAACCTATACTTAAATTATATTAGCATGTTATAGGACTCTGTCAACCTTGGCCAACCCAGTATAGAAGCTAACTTGATTTTATAAATTAATAATATAGGGCTGATTAGGCTGAAATTGTTAACTAAACTTTTAGAAAGGTTTATGGTTATATTTATATATACATACACATCTTTTTCAACATTTCTAGAGAAAGAATAAGAAGAAAATCATATATTACACATCGACTTATCCACCATTATACTTGAGGAGAATTGTTTAGGGTTTCAATACTACATTTGGATATATGAATCTTGTCTTATGGAGAAGTATTTTGGATGCATAGATAAGTTGTGTAGCCTAAAACTGACTTATCCTTGTTATCCTTATACACCACAACAACCTCTTTCAAAGCACCTTGTCCAAGGTAGAGATTTAGGATTAGTGGATTCATCTTCAAATATAAGTATTCCTAAATCTAGTTCCTCCTTGTTAAATTAGATAGGTTTGCATATGTTACCATATATGATTATTTTTCCATGCATTAAGATTTATTATACATTGGCTTAAATATAGATCTTCTATGCATGTTTAGTTTTATGTTTATTATCCCCATTTTGTTCCATAAGATTTGGTGATCACTATATTAAAATTTAATTTACTTTATATTTTCTTTAGGAATATAGAAAAATTAGGACCTAGCTAGGTTTTATTATATTCAACATACCCCACCTTTTATCTTTCTTTGAAAAAGGGGGACACCTTTTTATTTTTAGAGGACATATATTTTATCTAGGTATGTATGTGTTTATGTTGCTTCTTATTATTTGTAGAAGCTTAGTGTTTTTAATATTGAATCATGTTGGGGTCCACTTATTTGACATATAAAAGGATTTGTTCAAACAAATATATTAATGGAAATTATGGAAGAATTGCTATGAATGGTAAGTATTTAAATTTACTTATATAGAAATTTTATCTTTGGGAACTTGGTTTTGGGGAATTTTCTTTAGAACATTTGTTATGTTCATCAACTTTGTCTTTGGTAGCTTTGTGGTCATAAACTTTTTATTTAGAATATTTACTTTGGAAACTTTCTCTTTGAAGACATTATTCTAGTTAGCAACTTTCTCTACAAAAACTTTGTCTCGATTGACAACTTAGTTTTTAGAAGGTTTTCATTTGGAAGCTTTACTTAGGGAAATTTTCATTTGAAAGCTTTACTTTGGAAACTTTATCTTTGGAAACTTTGTTCTAGTCAGTAAATTTCTCTTTGAAAACTTTGTCCTGATTGACAACTTTGTCTTTAAAAGGTTTTCATGTAGCAAATTAGTATTTAAAAAGTTTTCATTCAATAATTTTTCATTCAAAAGCTTTACTTTAGTAACTTTATCTTCAGAAACTTTGTTTTAGTTGGTAAGTTTCTCTTAGGAAACATTATCCTAGTCAAAAAATTACTCTTTGGCAACTTTGTAGTTGGCAAATTTTTATTCAGAAGTTTTACTTCAAAAAAATTTCATTCAGAAGATTTACTTTGAAAGGATTTTTTTGAAAACTTTCTATTCAAGAGATTTACTTCAGGAACTTTTTATTTGAAAAATTCCTCCCAAACAACAATCCTACTAAGGAGTAATTAGTATTTGGAAACCATTCCTTTGACATATTTCACATGAATCCTTTTGAAATGAATTTCTCTTAAGAACATTTTTATTTTTAGCTTCTTTTAGGCATAAAGGTAAAGTTTGACTTTTTTGACTAAACCATATAATGAAAAATGTCAAAAGAGAAAGGTAACACTATGGCACCTTGAATGAGCAAGCAAACTATGTGACATGTACACTAGGACTATGTGGTCAAGTTAGAATTGAATGAAGGTGATGAGATTGTAGACATTGGTGATTAATGGAACATGAACTAGAATGAATTCTCAAAGATATAACATCAATCCCCCAAATGAGTTCATCTCATTTAATTTTTAAGAGCTCAAGCAAAATTAGCCTTTTACAACCTCAAAAGCCCTACCTATGACTAGGTTGAATTGTAACTCATGTAATTTAGTTTAGTCCCTACCATTTTCAAAATCTTGAATCATACAAACATCCATCAAATAACCATGTCATCTTCATCTAGGTCATACAAGTGACCCTCAACACCCTCTATGTTTATCATCAAGGACTCTATTGAATAGTTAGACATGAATTTTGATGCAATAGTTTTTGATGGTCTATATCCCAATTATTCAACTTTATGGGAGGTCATAAAGAATGTAGATTAATTTGGATTGGAAGAATACATCTCAATCAAGGAGAAAAAACTTATAGTGGACTTGCTCCCATTCAAAGGGTAGGCCCTTCACTATGCATCTACCAAGTTAGACGTCATGTCATGTATAGACTTATTGCAAGGGCCAATATTCAAGGGAAGAGTTATAGATGATAGTTATCTACACTACATCAATAACATAACCATCACATACATCTCTAGAGAAGATTTTATGAGGTGTTTAAGTCTCCCTATCCTAAAGGTTACATTTGACTTGCATACCATAGTCACTTGGAAGAAAGGAAATAATGTGGAGTAAACACTAATAAAGTGACATCTCCTAGGTAAGATATTTGAAATAAAATAACATATCAATAATCCCATACCTATCACCTAATTTAGGATGGGGATTCAGATATGAATGGCATTATTGAGATGACTCTTTAGCCACCCAAGCATCCACTTCTTACATCTAGAATGGGTACCCATATTAGACCTACTTAGTACTTCAGAGTAGACCTATGCATTGGGGGAAGTCATTAGTTCCCACCTATAGGAATAAATTATGTACAAAGATAAGAGGTCCCAAGGGGGAAATTTTTATATGATGTCATACTTACTAGATGTAGTCATAGTAATAGTGTACAAATATAATGGGGTTATAGGGAGTCCCAAACTTGATGTTATCAAGAAAAAATATTTAATTTTTACTCTTTTATTCATATATACTCATATGTTAGGAACATCACCATAGGACCTCTACCCATAGGTCTTGATGGCCATTCATGGTCAGCCTTTGGCTAGGATTTCACCTAGCATTGCCAAAACATTTTCCAATGTGGGATACTACTACATCTACCTTGATTACACCATTATCATGGTTGATAATCATAAGATAGATCTTCTTTAGCTTCCTAAGTTAATTGTCAACAAGGTGGACAAATAATAAATTGCCTTAAAAATATGGAATGGTATAGATGAGGAGCTAACAAAGAACAAGAAAGGTACCTTCCATGAATCCCATATCACTATTAGGGGATGTATTACACCATTATAAGGTAATCTAGGGAAGATGGGAATGGGAGGAGAACATATGGATTATCCACTCTACCCCATAGGGATTAGGATCCCCATGGGAAATTCCAATAAAAGATCCATAAAATTGGCATCTCATATAAATATGAGCCATTTGATCATGAATTCCTATTTATTAATGACAAGGATGGTGAGGAAGTAAAAGAAAGAGTAGTGATAATGGGCTTGAGCAAAGAATTTTTGAGGGAAATATAATATGACCCCTCCTTCACACTTAGCCAAGAAAAATTTAGGATCCCATAGATAAGTGGATGGATATATTCTAACTTTTGGAGTGAAAGTCCATACTAAAAACCAATAGACTAGCGACAAGATCCCAAACATCCATCTGTGGCTCAAGACCAAGAACAAGAACAAGAATAGATGACATGTGAATCATCACTTACTAAAGAACATATATATATATATATATATATATATATATATATATAAGGGATACCCACTTCTACATAGGAAGAAGAGGAATAGACTCCTCTAATTCAAGCATCAATTGTCAAACTAAAGAGAGTTAAACATGAGTTAGTAAAGGAGTTGACACAAGAAAAGGACAACATAAGTAGGGAAGAGATGGGGATTATTTGCTTAGATTATTATGATGAAGAAGAAAGGAAACTTATTTTGGTAGCTTCAATAGACCTAACATCTACCATGACTACCCATCTTCTTCCCTAATAGGTGACTAATCCATAAACTAATAAAATGACATGGTGTTATCAAAGGAAACCAAGAGGAGAGATGCCTCAGACCCCATCTATGGAAACACTAAAAGAGGCAAAAAATTCATTGGAATGTTAGTAATTTGGATTTTCAAGGCCAAATTACTACCCTTATTATCTAAAACTTTCCCTACAATGGTCAATTTCCATTTGCAGCTCATCAAACTGTTTAGTTATGGTCTAAAAGTGTAAATTTGGGTCAACAAATGCCAAAAAATGGGGTTAAAAAGCATCAAAATTGATTTAAAAAATAATTTCATCATATGAAAAGAGTTTTAGGTATGTTCAATGATATCAAAAAACCTAATTCCAAAATTTCAAATCATGAAAAGGTCAATTGATATGTTTTTTAGCTCAAAAGACCCCTTTTCCCCCTTCCACATGCCAAATTACTGATTAAAAGGGTAAAACATATGTATTTTTATGATTAAGCCACGAAATTATTCTCAAATATTCTAAAATTGGTGGTGGAAAGATAAATTTTCCTTTAAAAGGCCTAAAGGAGTCTTTTTCACCCAATTTTGAAGCAATAGTACAAAATCCTTATGGTTTCATAAAATCCAAGGATGGGAAAGTATTTTCTAGGGAATTTCAAAGCTTCATCAGGAGTTTCAATTATTTTCATGGCCATATAGGCTTATAACGAACTTTCTTTTGATTTCCTACTTATTAGCATAGGGTGACATGCCTGTAGGTTTCTTGATGGTAGGGTCTTCTAGAAGAAGGTAAAGATCTCAAATTTTGGTTGAAGAAAATAGACTCATAGGGATTTTTTATGGCTAAAGTAGTTTTTGAATTGGATTCTCCAAGCTCAAGAACCATCTAGTTAAAGTGAGGGAAAATTATGTTGCCTAGTAACCAAAAAAGTAGTTGTTTTTCTTCAATTTCTCTTCACCTGGGTAGAGTTTTGGGAAAATTCAAATTGTTTTAGGATCTTTGAGACTTGTTACACAATTTAATGGTATATTTTAGGTTTCATTAATCCATTTAAAGGTCAAATAGACGATATAAACTCAGCCAATCCAAATTTGTAGTTTGACATGCTTGCAAGGTGAATTGTACAGTCTTAGGGGTGAAAAGTAACATTAAATTGTCAATGTTTTGTGATTTTTAGGGGTTTAATCAATATTTCATGGTTTAAATGTATAAATATTATATATTATTCAAGTATCATTGCTAAGGAATCCATATCCATGATTTCTAGTGTCTCAAATGAGCTAGTTTAGCATTTCTTAAGGAATCTTTGCATATTTTGAGGTTTTTGAATAAAACCATGTTTCATTCTCAGCTATATATCTCCTCCAATGGTCAAATTTTTGATGTGGCATGATGATCATGTGAGATTTTATATATAATTCCTTGCCTTGGTCCTATCATGATCCCAAATAATCCTTCTCACCTCCACCTCACCCTCCTTATCCCATTGTCATATTATATTTTCTCTTTACGTTTTCGACCATGTTTCTTGATGGTAGGGTCTTCTAGAAGAAGGTAAAGATCTCAAATTTTGGGTTAATAAAATAGACTCATAGGGATTTTTTATGGTTAAAGTAGTTTTTAAATTGGATTCTCCAAGCTCAAGAACCATCTAGTTAAAGTGAGGGAAAATTATGTTGCCTAGTAACCAAAAAGGTAGTTGTTTTTCTTCAATTTCTCTTCACCTGGGTAGAGTTTTGGGAAACTTCAAATTGTTTTAGGATATTTAAGACTTGTTACATAATTTCATGGTATATTTTAGGTTTTATTAATCCATTTAAAGGTCAAATAGATGATATAAACTCAGCCAATCCAAATTTGTAGTTTGACATGCTTGTAAGGTGAATTGTACGGTCTTGGAGGTGAAAAGTAGCATAACATTTTCAATGTTTTGTGATTTTTAGGGTTTAATAAATATTTCATGGTTTAAATGTATAAATATTATATATTATTCAAGTATCATTGCTAAGGAATCCATATCCATGATTTCTAGTGTCTCAAATGAGCTAGTTTAGCATTTATTAAGGAATCTTTACATATTTTGATTTTTTTGAATAAAACCATGTTTCATTCTCAGCTATATATCTCTTCCAATGGTCATATTTTTGATGTGGCATGATGATAATGTGATATTTTATATATAATTCCTTGCCTTGGTCCTATCATGCTCCCAAATAATCCTTCTCACGTCCACCTCACTCTCCTTATCCCACTGTCATATTCTATTTTCTCTCTATGTTTTCTACCATGTTTCTTGATGGTGGGGTATTCTAGAAGAAGGTAAAGATCTAAAATTTTGGGTGAATAAAATAGACTCATAGGGATTTTTTATGGTTAAATTGGTTTTTGAATTGGATTCTCCAAGCTCAAGAACCATCTAGTTAAAGTCAAGGAAAATTTTGTTGCCTAGTAACCAAAAAGGCAGTTGTTTTTCTTCAATTTCTCTTCACTCGGGTAGAGTTTTGGGAAAATTCAAATTGTTTTAGGATCTTGAAGACTTGTTAAAAAATTTCATGGTATCTTTTAGGTTTTATTAATCCATTTAAAGGTCAAATAAAGGATATAAACCAAGCCAATCCAAATTTGTAGTTTGACATGCTTGCAAGGTGAATTATACGGTCTTAGAGGTGAAAAGTAGCATCAAATTATCAATGTTTTGTGATTTTTAGGGTTTTAATCAATATATCATGGTTTCAATGTATAAATATTATATATTATTCAAGTATCATGGCTAAGGAAGCCATATCCATGCTTTCTAGTGTCTCAAATGAGCTAGTTTAGCATTTCTTAAGGAATCTTTGAATATTTTGAGGTTTTTGAATGAAACCATGTTTCATTCTCAGCTATATATCTCCTCCAAACGTAATTTTTTTGATGTGGAATGGTGATCATGTGCCAATTTTATATATAATTCCTTGCCTTGGTCTTATCATGCTCCCAGATAATCCTTCTCACCTCCACCTCACCCTCCTTATCCCACTGTCATATTCTATTTTCTCACTATGATTTCTACCTTTTCTCCCACCCTCCATGTTATTTTCATCTATCCTTCATCCTTATCATCCTTCATCTCATCTCCATAGCCTTATACCATCGTCAAGGAGTCAAAATTGATCAAAGATCATTATGATAATGATAAAGAGGTTACAGGCTAATTCAAACGTTAGACTTTCAAATTTATCCATATCTATAATAGTCCATCATTGTTATGAAGGTAAAATAGGAGAGTAACATTAAAATACCAAGGTTTAATCAAAACAAAGGGTCAAATTAACATTAATGTATAAAACCCTAAACACTAATCGATCAAATGGGACTATTATAGATATGTATAAAAAATGGGGGATATGTTGAACTCAACAAGTTTGTCCCACCATAGAATAATTATCCACCCACCCAAATAAACTAGTGATTACTTTTTATTATATTTCATGCATCCATCCATAAAACTTGGTTAAACAATCCATAGGCTCAACCTATTATTCCATCACTTGGTTATTTAACTATATAACTATAAATCATACTTTAGAGTGGAACCTTATTCCATAAAGATCATAAAACATTACAAGATACCTCATTTAAAATTTATGAGGTGTGTATACAACCCACAACAATAAAAAAATATGGTGCTAGAAGGAGGGCACACTTGTGTGTTTTCCACATAAATAGGGGATAGTCATTACATAAAGTTGCACTAGAGACACCCCAAATATTAAATAGGTCTAGATCTCAAGATAGCCTTTTGGTTTAAAAATTTTAAATCCCAGGAGACCTATATCTATACATATCATCCCTGAGATATATTGATCTAAGACACCTTCCCATATAAGAAATATCCCACTTATCAATCTTCTTATGCTCAACCTTAGTTACTCAATTCTACCATTGCCATCCCTGGGGACCAACATTATTTACCAAGGAATATAGGAAAGTATTTTCCTACATTATTCCCCTCAAGTGGGAGGATGACATAATAACATATCAAATCTTCAAAGCCTCTATGAGGTTAATGAATGCCATCCATGAGGATGTTTTGTGTAGTATTTTTCTATTTACTCTACAAGATTATTTTTATGATTGGTATCTCAAATTATATTAAAATTCCATCCCCTCATGGAATGAGTGTCAAAATATGTTCTTTTCATAGTTTGAACAAGTGACTAATCCAATCCTAGTATACCAACTTTTTACCAACATGAAGAGGGAACCTAGTGAGTTAATCTAGGCCTTGAATGTAAAATTATAAAATATGTAAACTTAATTGAGTACCATATATAATTCATATGTGAATATAATGATTGAGATATTCAACAACACCATGGATCTTATTACTATTGTATACACACCTAAAACTAGCCACCAATGGCTTTTGATTGGACTTTAGACTGATTCTTACCAACCATTACAAATTAAGCCTAAGAATCAATAAACATCCTAAATTTGATTGTGCATCATTTTTCAAAGCTATAAATCTTATTAAGACATCCATAATTAGGGTATCCCATCATAAGAAATAAAAACCTCTCATATAATAAATGTCCCACTTATCAATCTTCTTATGCTCAACCTTAGTTACTCAATTCTACCATTGCCATCCCTGGGGACCAACATGATTTACTAAGGAATCTAGGAAATTATTTTCCTAAATTATTCCCCTCAAGTGGGAGGATGACATAATAACATATCAAATCTTCAAGGCCTTTATGAGGTTAATAAATGTCATCCATGAGGATGTTTTGTGTAGTATTTTTCTATTTAATCTACAAGATTCTTTTTATGATTGGTATCTCAAATTATATTAAAATTCCATCCCATCATGGAATGAGTGTCAAAATATGTTCCTTTCATAATTTGGACAAGTGACTAATCCAATCCTGGTATATCAACTTTTTACAAACATGAAGAGGGAACCTAGCGAGTTAATCTAGGCCTTGAATGTAAAATTATAAAAGATGTACACTTGATTGAGTACCATATATAATTCATATGTGAATATAACTATTGAGATATTCAACAACCCCATGGATCTTATTAGTGTTGTATACACCTAAAACTAGCCTCCAATGGCTTTTGATTGGACTTTAGACTGATTCTTACCAACCATTACAAATTAAGCCTAAGAATCAATAAACATCCTAAATTTGCTTGTGCATCATTTTTAAAAGCTCTAAATCTTATTGAGACATCCATAATTAGGGTATCCCATCATAATAAATAAAAACCTCTCACATAATCATCTTTAATCATCTTACAACATCATAACATGCAATTTGGCCTATAAACCTATTAAGTGAGGCAAATGCACACATAAAATCAAATATTGAAAATACTAAATGGCTAATCATAATTAATTACAATGCTAAACCAAATTAAAATCCTAGTCAAATTATCCATGTGAAATTAATGAAATTCTAAAAAAGTAAATTAAAAAATCAAGAATATCCTAGCTTTTCATGATTACCTTTTGTGAGTTTTCAAGCCTTTGCAAATATTTCAAAGTATCTCACCCATGCCTATTCATTGAAAATCATTAATTTTTGACACCTTTTAACTCTACTAGGCTTAATTAACTCACTTAGGTTATGTTTGAACCCATTCCATGTTTAAAATACACCTTAGCTCACCTTGAGTTGGGGTTAGTTCCTAATCCTATAAATACAAACATTTACCTCTTCATTTGGAGAGCTTGAAAGAGTAAAGTTATAATGCAAGTTTTGTAGAAAGATTGAAATAAATAGTGTTATAATGATAAAATATTGAGCCAATCAACAAGCATGAGCCACATCAAGAAAGCCACAATGGTGCCAAGGAGAGAATGAGAAAAGAATACTCCATTAACAAATATTTCTTGAGCATAAATCGAGCAAGCCACAAACATATCCTTTAGAGATCTCAAGGAAGGTAAAGATTGTTTTTATTTGCATTTTAGTTGGGGTTTCAATTGTATTTTGTCCATTTTTCTCCCCCTAATATCTAGGCTTAGATATTTTAACATGTTATTGTGTTGATTTCATGGTTTTATGAAACTAAAATTTGATCTAACCTCCTCTCTATTGTTAAACTCCTATGATCATAAATGGAATGCCTGGCAGGACCCAAAACATCCCATGTACCAAGGAAACCAAAGTGAAACTCATAAATTTTCAAATGAATGCTTAATTTTTTTAAAAATTAGACTTTTTACTTTGATTTTCCATATTCCATTTTTTAATTACACTCAGTTTAATAGTGAATTGATGTTGATTCACTCGGAGTGATGACAATCTTTATGTGTAGAAATAAGATATGCTAGGAATGTGTTTTTCAAATTTCTCTTGAGCTTTTTAGAGTTTGTTTTATTTGTAAGGGCCTAGATATTATTTTTCTAACCATTTTATTAAAGGATTTGGTAATATTTCTTGGATTTATACACATCTTGCTAACCATTTTTATATGAGAAACTATATTCCATATTCTTTGTTTTTGTAGAAAAGAAGGAATCAATGCTGATTCTTGTCAATCGACACCAATTCATATAGATGGACATTGATCCCTATGTGAATCAATGTTGATTCTCTATGTTAAAAATATAGAAAAACCTAAGAGCTAATTTTTAAAATGTTGTTTTATCATCCATAAATGTGCTTCAAAGTAGAAAGAAACCCTCTAATTTTTTTAGGGCCAAGGTAGGATTAGAAAATAAATTTGCACGTTCAAATGATTGAACACTTCATTTTGGTGCCTAAAATGAATTTCCAAGTCTTGAAAATTTGGCTTTAAGTGCTTAAAAAGAACTTGGGTGATTTGTATTAAGTTATTTTTGTGAAAATTATTACAAAGCTTTGAAAATTGAAGATAAGAGGCTAAGGAAATTAATCAAACATTTCATTTGGTGCCTAAAATAAACATTCACTTAGATTGACAATTTTTGAAAGTGTTTATTACTTGTTTGTTTGTTTGAGCAAAATGAAGAGTAAGTGTATGCTCTCCCCCCATCCCCTATAAGGAACTTGGGTGACCAAAAGTGCCTTTTCACTTATAATTTGTGCCTTATCCAAGGTGTAGAAAGAATGTTTTATAGGATCTCACCAAAACCAACATGGTTTTGGTGATCTAAAAACAATCTCTAATGTCATTCAACTTAGTTTTATTTTTCATGCAATTTGGCTTATGGAGGGGAGTTTATAACTTATTCATGAGTTATTTAGGGAAGCTTTGACTTAGGGTTTCATATCATAGAATTATTTCAACCCCAGATCATGATGAGGTATAAAAATTAGGGTATGCATATTATGAGAGATATGGGGTTGAATGACTAATATCTCCTTTGATAATGAAAACTTGAGTTAGGTTTAGTTATCTAGGGGATTTATTAAGTAGTACATGGATATAATCACTATGAAAAGGAGTAGACCATTGCATAGTAAGTTAATTGGTATGAAATCAATTTATGTGAATCATATCTAGCATTATCCATGGTTAAGACCATTTAGATAGTTATAAATTTAAGTTTTAGATAAACCCCACTTGTCATAAAAATATTGTTGATGTTAGGTTATGGAGCTAAAAGCTTCACTGATGCAAGCAGGGAAGGAGGTTGCGAAGGGTTGCGGAGTGTCACAGACACCGACGTCAGTCAGGCCAACCAACGTCGATAGGATAAGGCAAGAAGGCAACCGACGTTGGTCAAAATTCAACTGGCATCGGCACCCCCAGGTAGACAAGGACCGACGTCAGTCACCTGTGTGGTTTAGACTATGAATGTTACAGGAAATTAGCTAACGAACCAAGTGTTTGCATGTTGAGAGCCAAATTTAGACTAGAAGTTACAGATCTAATTATTATAATTAGGTGTCTAATTATTGTTTGCATGAGATCTATTTAAGAGACTCATTGGTTGTATTGTAAACTTGTGCTAGAGAGTAAGAGAGCAATAATATAAGCTCCTTCTGTGTGTGAGGCGAGCATGGTGTGTTCCTCCTAGTGCCACAGTACCAAGTGTGGGTGCTAGATTGGAGAATCAACAGGGTTCTTCATGTATGTTAGATTTTGGCCATCAGGTGAGCATGGCTTTTATAGGAGATCTAAATGGTAAGTAAGATCATTGATTTATAAGTGTATGTGTGTGCAAGGTCAAGGTTCACAGGTGTGTAAAACCATATTGATTTGCAGGTGTGCAAGATCAGTTAGGACAGTAACACAAAAGGGAGTAGAATCAGGTGGGATCTACTTGGAGTACAGTGTGTACTCAGAAAGAGAGCAAAGAGGAAGGAAAGGAAGATCCTTCCATAAGTAAGGTCTGTTGAGGTGCAGGTTGTTACAGGTTCAGGGGAGATCTACTTGAAGTATGTTTGTGTGATTATGGAGTGCGTGGAGCACTTGTGGAGTGCGTGGAGCATAGGTTTAAGGTGAACACCAACTCTATGTTTGAGTTGGGTGTTGGGACCTAAGAGAGAAAGCTTTGAGGGAAGATTTAATGTTTATGCCCTAAAGTTGTGGGAGCCCTAGAGGTGTGTAAGGAAGAAGAACTGTGGCAACCTTCTTTGTTGTATTTCCTTCTAAAAGAGTTTTAATACAAGTTACGTATTGCCTCTCATATCATGTGTTATTTCTGAATTCTAGTTACTTGTGTATTTTGGTTAATTTCCACATGTTAAGTTGCTTGGTAATCAATTGTGTGCTTCCATTATTTATCCCAACACGTGGTATCAGAGCTAAGGTTGCAAGGAGCAGGTTTTGTGTTTGGTTATAGGTCACTCTTAGGGGTTTCTAATTGAGTGGGAGTAGAGCAATGGCAGATCAAAGTAAGCTAATAATGGAGGAGTTGAAAAGCACAGATGGTCACTTACGGTCTTATGGAAAGAAAGAGCAGGTAAAAGAATATTGCTGGTTGGTAGCAGATCGGCATGAAGGAATTGAAGATGCAGATGTTGTTGCATAGGATGCTTTGGGAGGTTTCTTGGATAAAGTTGAATCTTGGTTAATAGATTATGTTTCCTCTTTCCATGCAGCCCTAAGGAGAGGAGCTGGTGAGCCTTGCCAAAGAATTGGCAAAGGGGAAGTGAAGCTGAAATTGCAGGTGGTCAACACATGGGCGTTGAAGTAGGTCATGTAGGTCCCAGGTTTGGAGATGTGGCTAATTTCTTAAAAAAAGTTGGGTGATGAGAGATGCACAAGAACTCTCACAGTGGATGCACTTGAATTGGCTGGCGGTAAGAAAATAGGTACTCTTTATCTACTTGTTTATATTACTGATTCTTCTTTTGTTGCAGAGATGTGGCTTTGTAGGCTTGGTCACATGAGCAAGAAGGAGATGCATGTTCTTAAGTGAAAGAGTGATATATTTGACAGGCTTAAGAACTGGAAAGCCTTGGTGTTTATGGAGGAAATTACAGATAGAGACCAGTGGATGGGGCTGGATACTTTTGAGCAGGGCAGTTTAGACATGGGTTTTGATTCAAAGGAGTTCACGGGAAAAAAGTCATCACTCATAGAAAACACAAGTACAGGCATCGATAGGAAAATTGACATCAAAAGTAGGTAAGATCGATGTTGGTCATGAGGACCAACATTGGCAGCAGGAGGACACTGACGTTGACAGGGTTGGTAGTCAAGACAGGCGCATGGAACCGATGTCAGTTGGATGCAGACTATGTGGTGACCAAGGTCGGTCACTGTAACAGATTTTGGGTAGTCAACAAGCTATCAAGGAGTCTCAAATGCCCATATGGAGGATTGAAGGTGGTAAGTAAGCCTCAAATTTGTTGTTCCTCTTCTTTATACTAGTTGCTGACTGTAGAGCAGGAAGGATCTAGGAAACAATGGGAGCGTGGCAGGTATATGATGCAGAACCAAGCAAAGATTTGGTAGGGTTACTAGAAGGTATGAAAGCACAGAGATGAATGGATACCTTAGTTGAAGAATAGAGAGAATAGACACGTGAGACAGAAGACCAGGTCATATGGTCTTGAGGAAGCTACATGATAGTGGTACAGGTTTTGACAGGTGGATGACAAAGCATGGCTTTAGTCAACATCAAAGTAACTACTGTGGTTTGTCATACCAGGGGGATGATGGTCATGACATTATCTTGTTACTGTATGTGGATGGTATGTTTGCTAGTAGGTTTATACATACAGGGTTTTGCTGAGCTAAGGGTAAGATTAGTTCAGTGGTTTGCTATGAAGAATTTGGAGTAGTGAAATTCTTTGTCATAAGAGACATGGGAGATCACAGGTTGATTTTGTCTCCAATGGGAGCTGATGTGAATTAGGTGTTGGCAAGATTCAGGATGCAGAATCAGAGCACACCAAGGGCTGGATAGTTCAGTGTCCAAAATCACATGAGGTCTAGTATAGACCTGAGTTTGCCCAAGCAGTGGGTGTTGTCAGAGAGTTAGGAGCCAATTCAGAGAAGTGGGTTCTCAGGGATGTGAGAGGGACCAGCAGTAGGCATTCATGTTATGCAGGGTTAGGACTTCACTACATGGGTTTTTAGGTTCAGATGTGGTAGGGTACTCAGATGACAGGAGGTGCACCATAGGTTGTGTGGTGTGTGGTCTTCAGGATTGAGCTTGAAGAGGGATACAAGCCAGGAAATAGATTAGATAGGGTACAGGTATAGGTACAGTGTAGTTGTTTATCTCCAAGTGGGAGATTTTTAGGTTGTGGATCTAAAAGCTTCACTAATGCAAGCAGGGAAGAAGGTTGCGAAGGGTTACGGAGTGTCACAGACACCGGTGTCAGTCAGGCCAACTGACATTGACAGGATAAGGCAAGAAGGCAACTGACGTCAGTCAGAAGTCAGCCGGCATTGTCACCCCCTAGGTAGATAGGGACCAACATCGGTCACCTGTGTGGTTTAGACTGTGAATGTTATGGGCAGTTAGCTAACAAACCAAGTGTTTTCATGTTGAGAGCCAAATTTAGACTAGAAGCTACAGATCTAATTATTGTAATTAGGTGTCTAATTATTGTTTACATGAGATCTATTTAAGAGACTCATTGGTTGTATTGTAAAATTTTTCTAGAGAGTAAGAGAGCAATAATATAAGCTCCTTCTTTGTGTGAGGTGAGCATGGTGTGTTCCTCCTAGTGCCACAGTACCAAGTGTGGGTGCTGGATTAGAGAATCAACAGGGTTCTTCATGTATGTATGATCTTGGTCATCAGGTGAGCATGGCTTCTATAGGAGATCTACATGGTAAGTAAGATCATTGATTTACAGGTGTATGTGTGTACAAGGTCAAGGTTCATAGGTGTGTAGAACCATATTGATTTGTAGGTGTGCAAGATCAGATAGGATAGTAACACAACAGGGAGCAAAATCAGGTGGGATCTACTTGGAGTACAGTGTGTACTCAGAAAGAGTGCAAAGAGGAAGGCAAGGAAGATCCTTCCATAAGTAAGGTCTGTTGAGGTGCAGGTTATTACAGGTTTAGGGGAGATCTACTTGAAGTAAATTTGTGTACTTGTGGAGTGCGTGGAGCACTTGTGGAGTGCATGGAGTATAGGTGTAAGGTGAATACCAACTCTGTGTTTGAGTTGGGTGTTGGGACCTAAGAGAGAGAGCTTTGAGGGAAGATTTATTGTTTATGACCTAGAGGTGTGGGAGCCCTAGAGGTGTGTAAGGAAGAAGAACTGTGGCAACTTTCTTTGCTATATTTCCTTTTGAAAGAGTTTTAATACAAGTTGTGTATTGTCTCTCATATCATGTGTTATTTTTGAATTCTAGTTACTTGTGTATTCTGGTTAATTTTTGCATGTTAAGTTGCTTGGTAATCAATTGTGTGCTTCCGTTATTTATCCCAATAGTTGATGCAGGGTGAGTAACACGAAGGTCTATGTCACCATAAAATATTTTGGAAGAAGGGGGGGTGTGTAAAACACCTACCACTTCATGAACTTTTATTTTTGGGTTAACATTTAAAATCCTCCCAATAACATGTATATAAATGGATTTCAATAATATGATGTAACCTTGTCAGTTTAGGGCTTATGATGATTTACCTAATTGTATTTGGTATTTTTCCTTTATTGTTTGGTCTTTATTGAGTATAAAAATTTGTTTATCTTCCCACATCAAAAATGAGTCTTGTATCCACACTAATCCATTATTTAAGGAGGTATTATGCCATCTATTTGACTTTGTGATTTTTGCCTTTAAAATTTATGTCAAAAACATTATGTGTGTCACTTGATTGAAATGAGTAACATTTTGTTGCCAATAAAATTTCAAGTTTGTGCCTTGGAATATTTGAAATAAATCATTATTTTTATATTTAGAGAGTGATAACATTGTTATACTACTCAAATTATTTCATAGTCTCATCTTGTTTTATGTCTAAGTTGCCATTTGTAACCAAAACATGTATGCCTTTAATGTCTTTGTCTAGTGCCATTATGATATTCAATTTTGTCTAGCTTATTTGTTCAAAAAGCCTAGTTTTCCTAAGTTGAATTTTTAATTAACCTTGACAATTTTAAATTCAAACATTGATTGATTTTTATTTAATCCTTGTCTAATTGGGTCTTAGATAAGTAACATTTTGTTGCCAATAAAATTTCAAGTTTGTGCCTTGGAATATTTGAAATAAATCATTATTTATATATTTAGAGAGTGATAACATCATTATACTACTCAAATTATTTCATAGTCTCATCTTGTTTTATGTCTAAGTTGCCATTTGTAACCAAAACATGTATGCCTTTAATGTCTTTGTCTAGTGCCATTATGATATTCAATTTTGTCTAGCTTATTTGTTCAAAAACCCTAGTTTTCCTAAGTTGCATTTTTAATTAACCTTGACAATTTTAAATTCAAACATTGATTGATTTTTATTTAATCCTTGTCTAATTGGGTCTTATATAAGTAACATTTTGTTGCTAATAAAATTTCAAGTTTGTGCCTTGGAATATTTGAAATAAATCATTATTTATATATTTAGAGAGTGATAACATCGTTATACTACTCAAATTATTTCATAGTCTCATCTTGTTTTATGTCTAAGTTTCCATTTGTAACCAAAACATGTATGCCTTTAATGTCTTTGTATAGTGCCATTATGATATTCAATTTTGTCTAGCTTATTTGTTCAAAAAGCCTAGTTTTCCTAAGTTGAATTTTTAATTAACCTTGACAATTTTAAATTCAAACATTGACTTATTTTTATTTAATCCTTGTCTAATTGGGTCTTAGATACCTATATTTATCTTTTGGGTTGCATAACTTAGGTTAAATCTTTACCCAAATTCAAAAACTATTTGTTTGCACCATTATTTGGGAGAAAATAGTCTATCCCCAAGTGCCTTTTGTTTCATACCTCATGTGCCAATTTGATCAATTTTATGTTTAAATTCAAGTGCCTATTCTATTCCAAAGTGTCCTAAGTTTTTTTATATCAAATACCCCTTTATTTCAAGTCTATCTTTTGATTCCAAATTTGACCAAAAGTCCTAACACATGAATTTTTTGAGCCTAGATTATTATGCCGCATTTAGCCAAAAGACCTAGCAACCTTTACTTTTCCTAGATTAGACCTATTTGGAACACTTTGGACCTAGTGTTTGGCATTTTATTTTTATTAAATCCACTTGACCTTTTTGTGTGATACATTTATTGTTAGGCATTTGATGTTATAATATTTTATACCAAGTTTTATCACAAATCATTTTAGTGATACAACTCCATCCTTTGACCAAGTTAGATATATTTTGAACCTTTTGTCTTTTTAGACATTATTTTTTAGAGTTTGTAAAACTCTAACCTTTTTTTCATGAAACATTCACCATTGATTTAACCATGTCTCACTATACATGTAGTTATGTCATGTATAATCTAGGGTATGGAAATGTGGTCAGACTAGAAAACTTTGTTCAAGACCCTTATGTAGATGATGTTGTTTGTGAGACAAATCCTTATCCACCTTATAACACTAAAATGGGGACCAAATCCAAGATTATTTAGCTAATTATTTTTTCAACTTGTCTCCATACTCAGAATAGGACCAGAATTAGATGGCACAATACTTGACTATTATACCTTTGGTTGTAGAACAAGTCCAAAAATAATCTTACTACATCACAATGCCATCAGCCTATGACCCATACTTGTTTGATCATCATTTACTTATGAATAAGGATGAAGTCTTAATTAAGGCCATAAAGGTAGGGGCTAAGTTTTTAGTAGACTTTCCCCATAAAAACTTACCTAGTCTAGTAAGAGGGCCTTACAACATGTCTTAAAATTAGAACCTTGAACAATCCTCTTCTATCAATTATCATGCTATAGTGCCAATATTGTATCAGGACCCTCATATAATTCTCAAAGGAAAAGTCATCATGGAAGATCATTTCATATAGATGCATATATCATACCATACATATATGAAACTAGCACATAACTTTAATAATATGATCATGTCAAATTCTCCTCTTATCAAGTTAGCTCCTTCAATAGGAGTGTTAATGAGATTGATAGGTCAAGACAATCAAGGTATATATCCGTTTGCACAAATTACTTCAGTTGGAGACAATTTAAATGTCCCCACCATCAAAGAAGTAACTTTTACTTCTATGCACAATAATGATCCAAAAATAGTGGACAACATGAAAGTTTCTTCCAATCCAAACTAAAGTGGTGTTAACATATAAAAAATTAGTCAACAACATAATGTGCCTTAAGTTAACACCATGATTGGTTTTAAAATGTAGGGGGTAGGAACTTATACATCCTAACTAAAAATAATTACCTCTAATCCTCAACTAGCTACTTCTTATAACACCCAACAACAAGGATTAAGTAGTCAAGTAATAACCAATTTTTTGCCTAACATAAGGTGATAAATATTACTCCACCATAATAGGTGATGACCAACATTCCAAAATAATAGGTACCATCTAATGTACCCATGTAGTAGAGACAAAACATATTTCCACCTCAATAGGGAGTAACTAATATTCTACCTCATTAAGTAGTGACAAACATACCTCTTCAATTACAAACCAACATGCCAATAAAAACATAAACGATATCTAATCAACAATGTAAAAGTTTTGGTCAGTGATAAATGTTTAACCTTTAACATATGTCTACCTCTGAATAAGGATTCATGTAGCCAAGAGGTTTTAATGTTCCATAATTACCAATTAAGGAACACTTACCTTTTATGTAAAACATAATAGAAGTTAAATTATAGGACCTTGTTTCATAAGTTCCCCTTAATCAACCACATGTGACTAGTTAGTAGCAAGTCCCTATTCAAACTCAATAGACACAATACAACCATAACCCTCAATCTTAGTCATCATTTCCTCAAAACTAGGGGCATATACTCAATCCTAACCAAAATATCATAACACAATGCATGCAATTTGAAAAATCACATCCCAATACATGTATGCATATTCCTAGTCGATTCCTAAACCAAACCAACATTCCCCAATAAATGCCTCCACTATACCCCGATCAAAGCAATCCTATTTTAGACACACAACCTCCACCTCAAGCTAATGTTCCCACTAGTTTCCTCACATAAGAATTTCAATAAATGAAGGATAAAATTTCCACTATATAAGATAGGAAATAAACTAGAACAGTCAAGTTGGATGACATGTGTTCCTACCCTTTCAACAAGGAGTACTTGCAAATACCATTTCCTCTTGGTACAAACCACCAAAATTTGACAAATATAAGGAGAAAGGTAACCCTAAGGCTCATTCAATGGAATTTTTTATTGCATGATAGGTAATGGCCTATATCAACATATACCTTTTACTTATGTTTCCAAGAAGCCTAGTAGGACAAGCATTGGAATGGTTCCTAAAATCACCCAAGAAATTAGTATATGATTTGAATGATCTTTCAAACAAGTTTGTGCAACTCTTCTCCTAAAATATTGAACATAAGATCTCATTGGTAGATTTTATGCAAGCCAAATAAAAGGCTGATGAAATCTTTGCAAGTTATTTTTAGTGATGGAGAGCTCTTGTAAGCTACTTTACCTAGATAATCAACTACCCACTATGTTTACCAAGAAGTTTTCATAGTGAGATATCTTACCATCTAGAGGTACAACATACACACACTTTTAAAGAAATCATTGATAAAGGTTTGTTGATAACAAGAGCCCTTGTTAATAAAGGTATTATTAAAATTACCTTATTAAATCAAAGCCAAAACCAAAACCAAAATAATGGCCAAAATTAGAACCAAGTCCAAGCACAAGTGTTGAAACCAAAATAGGATAATAATTATGATAAACCCATGTATTTAAATCATAACAAAAATGTTATTAGAAATGGATTAAGTGATTCACAATATGTCCAAATGGTGCAAACACTTTCTACTCAGCGTATTCTACATATGCAAATAAATCCTAACCAATAACCTATTCAATAAATATAACAAGTGCAACAACCTACACAAATGTAACAACATTTACCTTTGCAAACTCCTCCTCCAAGGAGAACTATTCCTACTCATTTCATCTTTAGTGACCTTGGAGAACCCATTGAATCCATGTTTTACAATCTCATCGTAGCTAATATGATTAGCTATCTTATTCTAAAGCACTATCTAGCATTGACTATCCAAATTACTATAAACAAAATGAATTCTATGAGTATTAAAGGGTTAATGGACATAATTCACATCATTGTGTGAAAATTAAACATTTGATTAAGAATATGTTAGAAAATGGAGAGATCAAATTAGATCATGGATCTTTCACATCCATTCAAAATCTTAGCATTTATCAAAATCCATTTCCCCAACATAATAACCAATAGTAACAACAATCGATAGTATAATAATAACAAAAAATAGTATCAAAAACCAAGGTATAACCAATAAAATAAATAGCATAACTAACAACATCAAATGAATGGATGGAACCAAGGATATAATGATGCCAAAAACCAACATACTTACCATCTAATTGCACATGACTATAACAAGGTTGTAGGCCATATTATAATAGGTCATGTTAACACCATATCCATCAATCTAAGACCAAGTACTAATTAAACAAGACCATTAATAATAAATACCATTCAACCAACCCATACCAGTGATCCTTTCTTGATTTGAGACCACATAGAAGCATAATAACAAGAATGGATTCCCACTTTTGGACTTTATAGTGATAACTCATCATTATCCCATGACCATGCATATGTGCACCGACAATCAAGACTTATTCTATCTACCCCCCCAACCCCCCCCCCCCCCCCCCCCCTCCCTCAACCATAATTTTTTAGAAATAATTGTCATGTATCTAATCCTAATTATGTAATCATAATTCAGTGGTCAAATATTACCATATCAATCCCAAAACCATTTGCCACTTCACCCATCCAACCAACCATTCTAGTTAGGAATAAACCATTTACCATTGTACAAGAAAAGATGTTTGATATTATGGAATAATTACAAAAGACACCCACACAAATTTACATTTTGGATTTGTTGAATACATATACCATCCAAAATAACATCTTAATATAGTTCCTTGGCCAATCCAAAGTTGTTAATGACATATCTCATGACAAATTTCAATCTTTGGTTAGACACCTAGATCTAGGCCAACAATTAAACTTCATCCAGAGTGATATGTCATCCCTTGGCCCATTTCATAATAATATATTATACATCAAAGTTGTCATAATAAATAAAAAAGTGAAATGTGTCCTCATAGATAATGGATCACGCCTAAATATTATGTTTATAGCTAACTTACAATTTAAAATGATCATGATCAAGGCTTGTGATAATGAAGAATGAGAATCACAAGGCATCATCTCTTACTAGTGATCATTAGGACCTTAATTCATGATATATTATTCCATGTGTTAGACATTGATTTGTCATATAACATGCTTTTGGGTCAATATTTAATACATTAAATTTGTGCAATACCTTCAACGTTGCATTAGTGTATCAAGTTCCCCCACTTAGGTATGGAAGTCACCATTCATGGAGATTTTTAGCCATATAAACATTGAAATAATTTAGATCCAAATACCAAAGTTATAAATATCATTTTGGCTTGAATCCAATTGTTAATAAGGACAAAGGGAAATAAATACTTATTGATTCACTAGAGGCTAATTGCATTGACCCTGATACCCTTGATTCACTTTCCCAAATGATGCCTCCTAAAATATCTAATAATTATACCATCTTGGATAATACCCTAGGAGAATATATGTCACATAATAAATTCCACATTTCTAAGCTTATACAGAACCTTGAGTCCTTTGGATAACCTAAAGACACACCACCTTGCCTAAAATGGCAATAAAAGGGGAAATCCAAATTACATAGTCCAAAACCTATCATTTTCATACTAGCCATTAGCCAAGAATAAGAAATTCTTGTAGATGATGAATCATGGTTGTCTAATGATAATTTGGTTGACTTTTACATAAAAAACCAAGTATCCAATTTCAAACAAAATCATGGGAAAACATGCCTATGAAGGAGGAGGCCTTGGGCTAAATCAACAAGGTCCACTTGAGCAAATTTTTGCTACTCAATATAAAGGAACATATGATATTGTATTTAAATTGCTTTGGTGTGACCCCACATATCTTATTCAAGCTCTAATGATAATGAATAGTAATGATTATGTTGATAGAGAAAGAAGTAGAGTCTGATCATATCCATTTCAATGAGCTAAATAATACCAATTTGTTTGAAAATAATTCCATTTGTACCCTTCAACTAGTTAGTCATCATAATACACTTTGAATTATATTACCCTCAATTAATATATTAGGGCCAAAAAGAATTAATAGTGCCAGTTGATGAGTTTTAGAATGATGAGGCCTTCTATAATTTTCTAGGCTTTAGGGATAATGTTACATTGGGAGACCACAAATAAGGGTTCTCAATCCAATTGTATCTTGAAGCCTATTTTGGAGAATGGGTGAACACCCTTAACTATAAATAATTAATTAAATAATTTATATCCCAAAGTGAAAACCTCTTTGAGGCACTTTTAGACCAGGGAAATAGTAAAGAGAAAGGTTGGTCTAGTGGTGAAAACCTATTTCAACCACCATTAGATGGGGGTGTTCAACTTTCCTCAAATATAGCTAAAGATAACACCAATGATGAAATTTTCTATGGGTACAAATTTAGTCTTAAATAAAAATAGGATTGTGATCAAATCATCTAAGAGTTTCCAAAAATATTTGTTACATGGCCATCCCTACCATTGGGAGATTTTGATTCATCATGCCTAGGAGAACTTGAAGAGCTAGTCCTAACATATGAGTCTACTATGATAGCCTATTTTAAATCTTTCCCAACCATTATAGAAGATTATTTGACCCTTCTATTGGAGGACACAATAAAATTTAACATCACGACTTTGGATTACCCAAAATGGATCCAATTAGGCCCATACCTCACTAAAGAAAAATGTGAAGTATTTACAACCCTTTATGGAATTTGTTGATACATTTGCATGGGACTATTCTAACATGCTTGATTTGTACCCAAATTTGGTTTTGAACCACATTATGATACATCCTAATGCCAAAAATATAAAATAAAAATTACACAAGATACATCCTTGTATTGCTATATTAGTGAAGAAAGATTTGGAAAAACTCTTAGAACTAGGATGCATTGGACTAATTGAATAATTAGAGTGGATTTCCAATGGTCTACTAGTTAGAAAAAAGATAGAAGGAATTATAATATACATTTACTCTAGAAACATAAATAGAGCTTGCCTGAAGGATGACCTTTCGCCAAACATTGACATTATTATCAACTCCATACTGGCTTATGAAATGTTTTCATTGACGGATGGATTTTTAGGGTACAACCAAATATGGATTGCACTAGAAGACCAACACAAAATAGTATTAACCACTCCATATGGAACCTTATCTTATCAAGATATGCCATTTGGTCTCTTATATGGCTTAGACTTTCACCCTTAAATAGGGTTATTTAAGCCCTTTCCAATTTGATCAAAACTATGGGAACAAACCTAGGATGTGGGTCACCTATGGTGGAGTTTAACCTATGGATAAGGCCAAATTCCTCTTGATACTCACCTAAAATAATGATAGAATAATGATTTATTAGAAAATAGTTATAAATATAATCAAGGCTCTTAATAAGTCTAAAAGGGTGATGCACCAAAGTTAAATGGAAACATATAAGCTTGAACACACATTAGATTACCAAAAGACAACTATGGCTTACTCAATATCACAATCTTACTAATTACATAAATGTTTCATGGAATAGGTTAAAAATAGAACACTAATATATACCTTCAAGTTCATTTGAAAATACCTTCAAAGAGGCAAACATAAGGATAATAAACTAAGAAGAATCTCCTTCATGAATTCACCATACACAAGCATGTTAAACACTGATTTAAGATAAGAGACATACAAAGATTTGATCCTATTACTTGAAAAGGTAGTTATTAAAATATTTTTATAAGGTTTAACCATATCAAATGAACACACTTTTTTAAGAGTCTCAATTAGTATCCTTATCCTAAAAAATAAAATGTTAAAAATCTAAGAGCTGAGAACCCCTTTAATGGGAATGAGACCAAGATATATAGGAGAAGAGAGGGAAAAAAGTATGTGATAACATGCTATCATAAAAATAACACTTTGTCTTGGGTCATTGAATGAACTTGAGCTACCACCTTTTGTTTCTTAGCTAAAGGAAACTTTGCCACCTTTTTTATCAATCAGAACACTATTTAGGGCTTGTTGAGTGAGAAGGTCCCCAAAGGTCTTGAGGATGTATTGAATGCTCCTAACTATAGTTCCCAATACTATACCTTTTATTTGATACTTCATGTCATCTATCACTTGAATAAAAAATATCATGCTCATAGATATGATGGGATCATGGCTCTATGCTTTTTAGGTAGTTATTTGTCAAGACTATGGCCATGTTGAAAGATAAAGATCCTTTGTATTAATCATATCTCTAATTTATCTTCATGTTTGGATTATAGGTCCATCTATAAGTGGAAAACCATTATAAGGTTACTGGTTTTCTTATAGTTTCCATATCAGTATACACCTATAGACTATATAATGCTCTTTTGTATTATAATAAGTCTAAATAGACCCATCCTTTCTCTACAAGAACCAAAAGCCTATATATGTGTACACAGATCCTCCTTAAAATGGAAAAAACTATTTTAAAAACAACCCTACCCAAGAAAAAATACAAACTAGAGGTTCATATTTAACCTTACTGGTGATCCATATGTGTTCCATATATCTTACTACATCATATTAACCACTCCATGGTGTTTAAACAAGATTTAATTACATCAAGGTGACCTTGTAAAAACATATTGTCTATGGTTGAAAATGTCCACTCAATCTCTATTAAGAATCTTGGGTTTACCTTTACTCTAATTGGTTATTAAAATCCAAATCAGCTCATTGACACATTGACTCATTTCTCTCCATTGATTTCAATCGATATGAATGCCCAAGAACCATTGATCCTCTAGTAGTTGAATCTACCTTGACACTTATCATATCCACATTCAATCTTGAGATTCATTAACCCTTTGAATTCTGTTCTCCATTAGATCTGAGTGATTAAATGTGAATCATTATATCAACTAGGACCCACTATTTGAAATCCAATAGCTAGTTCATGATCTTAAAATTGATATCCTCACTCCCATGAAATGATGCTTGCATGATCATTGTTGACATTTATTTGACCATAAAACTTAAGATTAAATAGATTTCTTTTAATTTGTCTAAAACTTGAGGTCTATGTGGATGTCTTGTGCTTTTTGACTAACTTTGAAGGCTTGGATCTTGAAGCAAAAAAATCATGGAGGCACCAAACTTGCAAGAGATGTTCTTGAGGCTAAAAGGAATGAACCCATTTGATTCATTAGTCTTTAGAGCCATATAAATGAGGATATTAAATTCTCAAATTGACTATTCCATATCTAATCCTACATGACATCCTGGTAGTGATCAAGCTCATTTGGCTAAGTATAAGAGACTTAGTGAAATATGATTGAGGAGCCAACTTTGATCATGAATAACTTCATTTGTGTTTTTGTAGAGGATCTAGAACTTTATGCATAAAATATAACAACCAAGATGAACAAACCCATGTGAATAATTCCATTTCTAATTGTTTCACGTGTAAGATATGGCCTTGTCGAGATGCTCACTTAGATTTGTTTGAACTTCTTTGAAAATGGCCATGAAAAAAATAGAAGAATTCAACTGAGAGGCCAAATTTGGATCTCCATAACTTTTGATGCAATTTGGCAGAGGATATGAAACTTTGCACATATGTTGTTAAGACTAAAATTAACAAACCCATGTGACCATTCTCTCTTATAATCCTCACACATGTGAGATATATCATTGACAAAATTCCTTCTCATAATTTCTACCACTAGCCCTAAAATGTCAATATGAATATAATGAAGAATAAGATAAAAAATCATGTACTTCCATACTCATTCCAAGCACTCATGACATTATAAAGGGTCTATAAAACTTATCCATATATTCATCCATTAATAAATTGATCCATATGGGTACAATCTTGGTATGTGAACCAAAAATGGCCAACATCTTTGGCAACTCATTAGGAAGCATGCCTATTATGCTTTGAAATCTAAGACTGTTTTCCTTATTTAGTCTATTGAGCACATATTCATTAGCTTTTGGACCTGAGCTAAACCTCTCTTAAGGAAAAAATGACTAGAATAAACAAAACATAAAAAAATACTTGAGGCACTTTAGAAAAGGAAACAATAGACTAGAAAAGATATGTGTATAAGCCACTTAGAGGAAAGCAAAAATCTATTCTAGCATGTAAAATATGTTACAATGGATGCAATGATATTTAATAATAATAATTTAAATGAATGTCATTTACTGGGATTGGTAATACCTCTCCATATAGTTAGGCAAACTTAAAATCAATATGTTCTTTGCATTCATGGATCAAATAAGGACCACTCCACAAGCTATAAAACTTGGTATGGTTTCCTAGTTTGGCCTTATTTGAGTCCTATTTGAGGACCAGGTCTTCTTCTTTGAAGTCCCTTACTATAGACTTCTTATCAAAGGATTTCTTGACCTAATATTGATGTGACTCTAGTGTTTTCATAGTAAGGTCCCCATTTTTTTCCAAGTCCATGAGCTCTAATATTATTACATTCATGGGCTCATCCTCCATCAACTCAAGATAATGAGATAACTTTAATGTAAGCAATTCAAGAGAGATGGTAAACTTATCCTCCCTTTTATAGACTAAGACATATGGAGAATTACCAATGGCCTCTTTAGGAGTCACCTTGTCAGCCCATAATGTTGTTATTAGCTTTATATGCCATTCTCTCTTATTATTATTCATGGTCATCTTCATGATCCTGATCAAGGTCTTGTTCATGGAATCTACTAACCCATTTCATTGAGGATAGTCTTTAGAAGAGGTGTTGAGGTAGATGCCCAATTTGAGAGCCCACTCACTTGTCTTCATACCAAATAATGTAAATACATTAATTAAAATTATGATGGATGGGACACCAAATCTAGTCACAAGGCTATCATAGAAGTCCAAAACTACACCTTCACTAGATTCCTTCAAAGCAATGGTTTCCACCCACCTAGTGAAGTAGTCAATTGTAGTGATCACCCATTTATGCCTTGCACTTGATGGAGGGTTAATCATTACTATGAAGTCCAGACCCCACTACATGAAGGGTTGCTCCACTTGGATTGGGTTGAGGGGGAAGGCTGTCAATCTCTATTTAATTTTGAAAAGACCACATTATTAACACTGTCTTCCGCATGCATAGGCATATTTGAAGAGGTTGGTACAATAATAATTGAATCTCATCACTTTGGTTGTTGTAGTCTTTGGTGCAAAATGGCCTCTTATGGGTTCCTCATGGAACTACTCCAAGAATTTAGTCACCTAGTCATCATCTATGCATATAATGAGTACTCCATTAAGGTCCTTTCTAAAAATAACACCATCAACTAAAGCATAAGGTATAGAATAAATCTTGAAATACCTTCTTTTAGCTCTATTGAAACCTTGGGAGTATTCCCCTGTTGTCAATAAGTGGTCCATATGTTAAAGCTAGCTCTTTTAGAGTGGAGGTGTACCTATTTGTGAGTTGTCTTGGGTCACCAAAACACCTTCTTTATATTCTTGGAAGTTATTCACCATGTTTTCACATAAGCCATTTCCCCTGACCATCTTAGTGACCTTGATCTCTATGTCATATTCTATTACCTTTGTGATCTAGTGTGATCTCTTCTCACTCAAATCATTGTTAAGGAGGAAATCCCTAACTCTAAGATGAGACACCATAATATAGATCCTGATGTTGGAGAGCATGGGCCTAAAATTGTTGAGGCTTATCAAGGATATAAGAACTTTCTTCTTAATGAAATTATACCCCACCTCATATCCTTCCATCCCTTGATGAAAAAAGGCAATTGGTTATTCCATTGCTTTATCATTCTTTTGCATTGGTATAGCTAATATGTTGTTAATGTTAGAAAAGGTGTACAAGATAAAGTCCTTAGAGAAATAGGGATTTAAGATTAAGGGTGCTTGGGCAATGGCTTACTTGATGGCTTCAAAAGATGTCTTGCCTTCATCTAACCAAGAAAACACTTGGCTCTTCTTTATCATGGTGGTGATAGGCTTGTATAGATTTACAAAACTCGATATAAACTTTCTCATGAAGTTAGTCTTCCCAAGGAAGCTCTAAATCCCTTTCTTATGTTTTGGAAAGGATAAGGCTAAGATAACACTTACTCTGTTAGGGTCATTGGATAATCAATTTTTTGAAATAATATGACACTATAGTTCGCCTTCATGCATAGGGAACACACATTTTTTGGGATTTAAAGAGATCTCATGCTATCTGCATCTCTTTAATGTCAACCTTAGATAGTCTATGTTTTCACTAGAATTTTTAGAGAAGACTATAATGTCATCCAAGTAGAGAAATACCATTTGGTTTATAAATCCTTGGTAGTACATGTCCATTACTCTTTGAAAGGTTACCCTAGCATTGGATAATCCAAGAGGCATATTTTTATAAGCAAATGTCCCCCACTTGGTGGAGAAGGTAGTATTTTATTGGTCCTTTTCTCTCACTAGCACTTGGTTATAACCTAAATACCCATCTAAGAGAGAGAAGCATTCCAAACCAATAATTAATTACAAGAGTTGCTCCATGGATGGTAGAGGCTAATTATCCTTCAAAGAGACCCTATTAAGATCCATAAATTCCACACACAATCTAATCTTCCCACTCTTATTTTTGATAGACACTAGATTAGCCACTAATGTGGAGAGTTTGATTGGGAATATGATCTTATATTAAACAAGCTTGGTCAATTCCTTTCTCATGAGCTCTTTTATCTTGGGATTTATGAGCCTCTACTTTTACTTGATAGGCTTGGCATTAGCTTCTATCTCTATTATGTGTTGGGCCAGATTAAGATCAAATCCCCTTGGGTCACTTGATTACTAAGCAAAGATGTCTACATATTCCTTACAAAGTTCTATGAAATCCTTCCTTTCAACTTTAGCACTTACCTTTCCAATCTTGAGGAGATTGTCTTCAAAGATAAGAACTCTCTCATAGTTTTCTTCATTAGTTAACATCATTGATTTATCCTTCCTTATATTTTCCCCTTCATGAAAGATGCCTTCTAGGGTGAATATCCCTTTAGGAAGCTTATTGGACCTTAATTGAAAAATCTATTCCCCATACTGATGCTACAATTTTTCTTCATTAAGGGAGGAAAACTCTACTTCTTGTTATAAGAAACATGTAATGTATTTTTCATTTTCAAAGACCTACCAATGAAATTCATTATCTAGAACTAATGGTCTTATTATCACTTTGACATGTGGTTCAACCTTGGTCCTTTTCAATTCAATGGGGATGTCAAAATGAGCCCCCACAGCTGCTAGTCTATTAGCATGTTGATTTTGGCATCTCAACATCGATTAGATGTTTAAATCCTAAAAGTTATTAATTAGGTCCCACACTCTATGTTTTTAGGAATTCATTAAAGGGTTCTTGGTGGAATTCTAACCTCGGACCTAGTGTACAACCAATTTTTTTTCCCCATAGACTTGCAACTACTTGATCTTTCTCTTATTAGCCCATTAAAGGCCATGGATGAGACCCTCTTATTATGCTGCAATATAAGAGCAACTAAATTGGAACCTATATGAAGATAAATAATCATCATTTAAAGAGGATATTTTAATGAAACTTACACCCAATCCATAATTACTTCTTGAACCATCAAAGAATAAATTCCATAAATGAAGAGGATCTTCTTGAGGCCTCATGAGGGATGGCATAGGATAGCTTTCTTCATGAAAATAGTAGACACCCAAGTCCCTTTATTCAACACCTTATAAAGGGTTCACCAACTAGATATCATTCCATATCTCATCTAGGGACATGTATGGTACCTCTTCTAGATGAGTGTTCAACTCCTACCCCATTACAAATTCATCCTCATCAATGATGGTGTAATTGATGTTGACATTATCTAGTCCATAAGTTTCTATATGGAATTGTAGAATGGGATTAGCTTTGATTGACACTTTGGCCCCATACATTGTCTTTAATGTCATATATGACTAATCTACTACAAGATAGCCCCATATCTTTCTTATGAACTCTTTGGATAATAATAGTGCAAAGTGAAGAGGTAAATCCAAGATCAATACATTTTGAGCCACTAAGGCACCAAGATAACCTTATAGGATCATACTAAAATCCTTGATTATACCAGATTGTTTGGGAGAAGAACCATTAAGTTATATTACTTCTTTGTACTGTGGTTCATATTTAAGACCACACTAATCAACTATGGACTTTGGCATTACCAAAGTACTAGCCCCACTATCCACTAAACAATTGTGAACTAGAGAATTTACAATGATCAATAAAATATAAAAGGGATGAGGCTTAAATACTTTACCTAATTATCCTTCATTTTTCCATTTGTATGTATTGGTGAGAACTTCATTCACCTTGCTTGGTGGCTTGTCTACAACATTGATCTTTGACAACCCTTCTTGAAGGATGTATACCTATCCAAGCATGAATATCATATCCCACATGGGCACACTCAAATATGATTTTTTTATTTGTTCAACAATGTTGATGAGTGTACCACCAAACTTTACTTGTTCTTTGGGATCCACCACTATTATTAGTTGAACTTGTGAGCCATGGGGCACAAAAACATTCCCTTGGCTCCAATTTTTTGGAGGTACTAGAAAATTTGGAGTGATAATAGGTTCACTTAGATTTTTCAATGAAGGAGTATGGTGATAATATCTTTGACTACTTTTAATTACCATCAATGTTATTTCTTTTAAATCTTGTGTTTGCCTCTACTAGAATATAGGCCTAGCTCTAATTAGCCTACTAGTTGCATGCATATCACTATTCCTATTCACAGTTCATCATAGTAGCATCCAATTGATTTGGTCCTTGATTAGACCCTTAACCTTATGGAGGCTTCTCTGGCTTGGTGATTATAGGTACCTTTTAATTTTGGGCCATGAGAGCTTGGTTCTATCCAAAATTAGTAGATTTCTACCATTGATCATTAAAAGCTTGGTTAAGGTCAATATTTGGGATAATATGTTGACCAAAGGGATAGTTATAAGGAATGATACCCTCTTATTAAAGAGCTAAATTATTTTTAATTGGGACCAATGAGTTGTAAATACTAGCAACATTAGGAGTGTAGTTATTCTGCCTATTGTATCCATGTTGTCCTTGTCTTTGGTTTTGACCTTAGCCCTGACTTTGATATTTTCCCTTATATGAGGGCCTATTTACTTGAAAGGCTTGATGATAAGGATAATATGAACTTTGATGAGGCCTATTGAAAGTATGTTTACTTTTGATGTTTACTATCTCATTCCCTAAGGACAAAAACATGCTTTTGATCTCTTGAAAGTTCTTTTCCACTAGTGAATCGCCAAATCCACTAGTATAAGATTTTTCTTATTTTAGTGTAGGGATTACAATAATTATTGGTGTAGGAAGAATGAAATCTAATGGAGTGATAAAAATAAAATGTGGTCTAATATTAGGAAATAAAGGCATTGGTGGTCTGGGTGTAAGCTTGCTAGCTTGAAATAGATAATTTTTTGCTTTGATAGCCACCTCATAAACATCTAAAAGTATATTTACTCACATATATAGGATCATCATTACAATGCCATTATTTAAAGCCTTTAAATAATATAAGAAGGCAAAGTTAGGGTTGGTCTAACTATGACTGGGATTCTATCCCAAATTTTTTTAGAGCCTTGTGTTGAATTCTTGCATGACTTCATGAGGAGCTCTTGAAATGGTAGTTAGTTTCTCCACAAGTGAAAAATGATCACTTTTATCCTCAAATATTTTATAGAAGTATTCCCCTAGTTGGTCTCATGTTTGAATGGAATTGGTAGTAAGGCCTCTATACTAATCTAGGGCATTTCCTTTAAAAGAAGTAGCAAATAGCCTAATGGCTATATTTTCCTCAGTGACATTATGGATATTTCAAAAGTAGGCTATGTCGATGAGGTGATCAGAGGGTGTTATATATTTATCTATAATGTAATAGAGATCACTTTTAAGGGTTAAAATTTGGATATGATCATAGTGAGCAAGGGATAGAGGGATTAGGACATTAAAATCCATAAAATATTTAGGGGCTACTATGTTTATGTGAAGGATTAATAAAGGAATTATTACAAGGGTAGGCCTTAGAAATGACCTAGGAGAAAATATTTCTTGATATGGATGACTATAGGAAAACCTTAATCCTTTTTCTAAAGTTAAAGGTAGTTTAACAAATTCAAAAGGAATACCTCTTGAAGTTGACCTTGTTATCACATTTGGCATGAGAATAAGCTACTACTCTACACTAGAGTGTTAATTTTTCCTTTTGGAGTCATCATATATTGTAATTTGGGAGCTTAACTACTGTAAATTTGATCAAACTAGCATCAAATTGAATCAATCTTCCTTTTAAAACAAGTGTATCTCATTGAGCATGCCAAAACTATTAAAACTCAAATTTGTACCCTTGGAAAGGGTTATTCAATCCCTTTCCAATTTGAGTAGAACTATGGGAACAACCTTAGGTTATGGGTCACCTATGGTTGAGTTAAACCTATAGAAAAGGTTAGATTCCTCTTGATGCTCACTTCAACAAATGCTAGCCTAATTATTTATAGGTAAAAGGGTTAGAAAGAGAATTATGGATCCTAATAAGGCTAAAGGGTGATGCACCAAAGTTAAATGGACACTCATATAAGTTTAAACACACATTGGATTAGCAAAAGACAACTTATGGATTACTCAATCTCACAATCTCACTAATTACATAAATTTTTAATGGAAGAGGTTCCAAATAGAATAATAATATAGACCTATAAGTTAGTTTGAAAATAACTTCAAAGAGGCAAGCAGAAGGATAGTAAACTAGGAAGAATATCCTTCATGAATTCACCATAAACAAGCATGTTAAACACTAATTAAAGATAAGAGATAGACAAAGAGTTGATCCTCTTAATTCAAAATTGAGTTTCTAAAATATTTTGATAGGGTTTAACCATATAAAATGAGCACAATTTTCTAAGAGTCTTGATGAGTATCCTTGTCCTAGAAAAGAAAATACTAAAAATATAAGAGCTGAGAACCCCTTTAATGGGAATGAGATCATGATATATAGGATGAGAGAGAGAAAGTATGTGGGAACACACTATAAAAAAATCACTTTGTCCTAGGTCATTAAATAAACCTAAGCCACCACCTTTTATTATTTAGCCAATGTAAACCTTTCCACCTTTTTGATCAATCAAAACATTACCTATGGCTTATTGAGTGACAAGGTCTCCAAAGGTTTCAAGGATGCATTGAATACTCCTAGATGCAGTTTCCAATACTAGACCTTTTCTTTGATTCTTCATTTCATCTCTTCCTTGAAGAAAAAATATCATGCTCATGGATCTAAAAAGATCATGACTCTGCGCCTTTTAGGTAGTTGCTTATTGAGACTATGGCCATGCTGAAAGATGAAGATCTTGTATATTAATAAAATCTCTACTTTATCTTCATGTTTGGATCATAGGTCCATATATAGGTGGAGAACCAATCTAAGGTTATTAGTTTTCCTATAGTTTTCATATTAGTACAAACCTATAGACTATATAACACTTTTGTATATTATAATATGTCCAAATAGACCCATCCTTTTCTACAAGAACCAAAATCTCTCTTTATATATATATATATATATATATATATATATATATCTCACCCACACACACACGCATGCATGCATGTGCACGCGTGCACACACACACACACACACACGAATTCTCCTTAAAATGGCAAACACTATTGTAGAAACAACCCTACCCAAGCAAAAATATGAACTAGAAGTCATACTTAACCTTACTGGTGATCCATATGTGTAATTTATATCTTATTACATCATATTGACTCCTCCATGGCATTTGAACCATCTTCAATGGTGTCAAGATGACCATACAAAACCCTATTATCCATGGTCAAAAATATCCTCTTATATACACCCTAAATTAGTCAAGAAACCACACATATCATGTCTTTTCATAGTCCTTTTCATAGGAGACTCTAACTAGAGAATATGATCCTTGTCCACATTAGACATGTCTTGGTTTTACTTATCTTGGTCTTATTTCTTCCTTGAGTCACCTTTTTTTCCATAACTAGTCATCTAAAACCTTTTGATCAGTCATTCCACCTCAACTAGGTAGTGTTTCCCATGTCAATCCTATTTCTTGAAGTCTTGAGCTTGTAGGATAGGAATGCTGGAATTAGACTATAGTGGTAGACCCTAGGGTGTCCCATTTTTGGTGGTCCTATCCTTTTGTATTTTGAGTCCCAATGGTCATTTATCTTTTCTTAAAAGGCCTTAAACCCTTCTTATCCCCTCCCTTAAGTTTTTTTATATTTTAAATGTTAGCTAATGTGCATAAATCTCCCAAATTCAAAATAAAGAGTCTCTTATATAAAGGACTTCAAAAGGCATTTTATATCTACATAATTAAAAATTAGTCAATAGTATAGCTCAACATTATTCATCACACATAGATTTACATACTTGATCAAAGAAGTTCCTAGGCAAAAGTTCATTATTTCATCTATCATCTAAATTGATTATGTGCATTCCATAAAGGAGAACTAAATTTGATCTGAGACCCTAATGAGCATTAATTTAGGTAATGATTAAGACAATAGGGGTTATAGATTATGTGATAATACTTCCCTACCCCAATTTATTCTCCCTTTTTATTTTTATGTGTTTGTAGATAACCTTAGGCTTTGAATATTAAAATAACTCTACAGTGAATTCTATCAACATTCAGCATCCAAAATTTCATAGGCAATATCACACAAGAATAATGCAAATAAACTAGAAAAATTAGGTCTTTATGAGTAGTTTGGACAATAGTTCTAAAACATGACAACAACACTAAACCTTGAAGTGTCTAATTTTTGGTGGTCCTATCCTTTCACAAAATGAAATCTAGATCTAGGTTCCTGAAATCTTCCTAGTTTTTCACAATAGTTTTCAAGCTTTGAAACAATCATCTCATTATGTTTTTCTAAATAAGTTACTTCTTTCCCTATGTAAATGATTTGATCAAATTGATATAAAATCTGTATGTTACTATATTTAATCAAATTTTACCCATTAATTTAGACCCTTTATTATTTAGGAACTGAACCCCAATCTTCTAAAAGTAATAAAACATTTGGTGAAATTGACTTACTTTAAACAATTCTAAAACCCTAGGTACCCTTACGGTTTCTCTTTCATATTTTTGTGCAAAACTTCAATTTCAATTTTTTTATTTTTGTATAAATTTGTGTGAATTTATTTTTATTCAAATTTATTATAGAATTTAAATTATTGCAATGACTTTCAAAAATTCTAAAACATCAATCCAAAACCCTAGATTTGTAAACTAGGTCCTCAAATCCCAAGCTTTCCTTACATTTTTTAGATAAAATTTTTGGAAATTTTGCAAATTGTTTGGAGTGTCAAAAATATTTTAAAAATCTCTATGTTAGTAGTTATTCTTACAAAAATTCAATTTTAAATTTATGATTTTTGTATAATTTTTTATGCATTTATCTTATTCAAATTTATTTTAGAATTTAAATTATTATAATAATTTTTAAAAATTCTAAAACCCCAACCCAAAACCCTAGATTTCCAAACTAGGTCCTCAAAACCCAAGCCTTCCTCCCTAACAATTTTTAGATAATTTTTTTGAAATTTTTACAAATTGTTTATGACAATGAATGGACAAATTTGCAAATTTTCACACTAGCTAAAAATGTGGAAAATGATTTCATTTACAATGAAAATAATTACTATTATTTTAATGAGGAATATGATGATACATACGAAAGTGATAGTAAAGAAAATGTATATGCATCTTCTTCTCTCAAACTTATCTCTTTTCTTCCATTTTTGAAAGAATATAATTTTGATAAATGGGAAAGGTAATTTTCACCTCATTATGCTATGCACAATACACCAAATGTACAAATTAGTCATGCATTTCTAAGTAAATCTCTCTTTGGTGATAACTTGATTCCATTTGAACCTAATTTCTCTCTCTCTCTCTCACACACACACACACACACACACACACACACACACACACACACACACACACACACACACACACACACACACACACACACACATTTTTTGAAGTAATTAAGCCTCGTTTCATATTTACATGGACAACGACACTTGGCAGCTTCCACTTGCTTTAGAAACCAAACTTGAGACCTACCATAGTCTATGTTATATCGCTGATGCAAAATGAAGATGATTCGGATCTTGACACGTGGTGGCTTCCACTTGCTTTAGCTAGGATATGTGGCATCTTCCATCACTTTTGGAAAAGCAAATTGAAACCTTCCATGATTTCCACTTGGTTCTTTCCACCTGATCCTGATACTTGGCTTGTTGAAACCTTTTGCTAATAAGATTTGAAACGTGGGTGTTGATATGAAATGTAGATGCTGACACTTGTGTTTTGTTGAGTTACTACGAGATACGTGGCACATTCTACAACCTTGTTGAAATTATGAAAAGTGCCTCAAATGATGACACTTGGAAGCTTACACTTGAGTTCAACACTTAAAAGGAAAATGAATCAAAAGGAAATTAGAGTCTACACTCTGTTTCAAAACTTTGCCATCTCGAATCAAAGTATGTGAGAACAAAATTTTGTAGCACACAACTAAAAATCAAAATAAAACGTAGAGTAATTTTTTACTCTATAGTTATTAGCGACCCCAAGGACTTTTGAGCCTACTTAAAAAGAAAACACAAATCTTGCTAGATCAAAATTTCAAAATTATAGCTTTAATAATGTTGTTTGGTAGGTGGACCACTCATTGTTAGATAACCCGTATTTATTCTGCAATTCATTGAAGGCTAAATCAAGGTTAATAATATCCTTATGTGAAAAATTCTACAAAATTTGAACTATAGCCTTTAATTTGAATTTGAGCTGAGAAATAGGAACCAAGATAGCTTCTACTTTAGGGATTGATGAATCATCCCTTAGAACTTGAAAAACTATCTGATCAATCTACTTGGCCAACAACAAAGGTTTAATTTCACCTACCATCAGCATGGTGTTGTCATCAGGAAATGGAGAAGGAAGACCTAATTACACTAGATCTTTAATGTGCTATTTCATTTCACTAATTCCTTCTTTCATGACATCTAGGAGCTCTTTGCAATTGATGCCTATAGAATTGCAACTGAGAACCTCATTCACTCGCTTAGTAACAACCATCTATCATTGATTCCTTCTACTAACAAAGTTACATCCATTGCATCATAAATCTTTTTCAGTAATGTTTTAGAGTCCATTACTCTCCCAGAAACTTTAGCCAGAGTGTTTGCAACTAAATTCTCCACCTTTTCATACAATTTTTATGCATTTAGCAAGAAGGTGAGAGAAGGCCTGAGCTGAATAATCTCTGAAGAGATTCTCTTCCACATGGATTCATATAGCTCCTTCACCAGACTTAACACTCTGATATTCCTTGGCCTATTGGCCAACTCCAGTGTCAATTGTGCTTCTCTTTATTGCTCAACTTGAAATTGGGCTTGTATAGCCACATTATTATTCTATTCACTTAACAACTTTTGTTGCAATTGGGTAACCTGTAGTATGTGTTCCTTGTATTTTTATTGTAATGCTACTTTTTCCCACCTTAGGATTATCACCACATCCTTTACCTGTGTGAGCCCTACTTTTAAAGAATCATTTTGGGCCTAAACTACCTGGTGAGTCTAAAGAGAAATAGTATCTTACAACTGTTTATTCAGATTCTCTATTTCATTGTCTCTTTTATTAATCTCTGAGGTCATACTATTACAATTTGCCTTTTCCTTGGCTAGATCAGTGTCCATCTTTTGTAACCTCCTTGATGTCTTCAAGTAATCTTCAGCAACTACAAAAGTAGATTGAGTTAGCAGCTCAATTTTGTCTTATGGCCTGAAGAGGGATATGTTGATGGCCACTGCATTCATCGTGTAGTCCTCTAACTAAATCTACTCAGTTGGATTTATTAAATTTGGTGATAAATGAGTCACCGTCAATTACTACTGAATGGGATCAAATTGTGACTGTAGATGGGAAGTATCCAAGGCTTTATTTTCCTTGATCTTATTTTTCTCTCTGCGAGCTTCCCTTGCCTTCTTAGTAGCATCCGCTTGGGTTTGGAAGGTAGAAGGAGAGGCAATGTGCCCACCCACAAAAGGATGTCCTTATGGTAAACCATATTGAATAGCCAATTGTTGGCTATGGGCATTTTGAGGGGGAAGTTTCTTGGGAATAGAGGGGGAGAAATAAGGTAATGTTAAAGCTTGAGGTGGCATAAATGGGGCAAAGTGAAAAATGGGACCGATAGAAGTGGCAGGGGATGTCATCTGGCTAGATGAAATCATCATGCCAATAGGAGAATAAATAGACTAAGAAGGAGAAGGAGGAATAATATTTAAATAAGGAGCAATTATAGTACTCTATAATTGGCACTGTGGGGTGTCTATCTCCTCTTCTAAATCAAACCGAAACTGCACCCTCTTTCACTTCTTGGGTGTCTCTTCTTTTGACTATGCTTCTTTTCCTTTCATTGATGCTTGTGGAGAACTAGGAATATATATAACTAATGATGATGGGGAAGCTTGTGGTGGTGAAGGCACCACACTCTTTTGCTTTTCCATGATGCTGAGAGATTAGGGCCAAATTGATATAGTTATTGTAGCTAAAGTTTGCTCTGAGGCTTGTGACTCTTGGCTTGACTTGGCCCTAGATTCCTACTCTACACCCGATGTCATCAAATTACTTGTCTCTAGGCTAGATATAGGGGAGAGATGGCACTCATCCCATAGTTCTTCCCATCTCTCATCTGTGTTTATATTCTTGAAAGAATGGGTTATTTGACAAATTTCCTACCTATATTTCTAATAGGCCTCTATTTTCTCAACATCCCAATATTTATTCTTTAGTGTCCTTCTTAAGCCAGAAGTCATTCTGAATTTAGGATCATAATCCTTCTGTTTAACATAGAATGTTTCTGAAGGTCTATTTTATGGAAGGGGCAAGTCTGTTAACTCAACATAAAATCTAGGAGCATCTTCTCTAGGATTTTTCTTGGTTTCCCAAAAAGGGTGGCCTTCATATGCAATTTTGGTTGTAACCCTGTTAGTCCTTATCCATGAAGCTATGAAACTATTTGGTTCATAAACCCATTTGTCTTTTATTAGAAGGAAACCCAAAAAGGCTAGCTTTCTAAGCAACACAACTTCAGCGTCTCTGGTTTCCAAAACCATGCTGGTTGTCATCCATGGGAGGTCATACATTTTTCTTTTCCTCTTCCCAAAGCCATATTGATTGTTGACTATAGATACCTACCTGGTGACCTCTAAGAATGCTAACCTAAGAGTTAGAATTTTAGGTAGCAACATTGGTTCCCCATAAAAACCATGGACTCTTATAATTGTATGGTGAGACCCAAAATAGAAATCACAAGAAATTGGGAAATTAGCCAGAAGGTTTGAAACACTTGGAAAAAATCTATTCATGACTGGTTCAAGGTTGAGGTGACAAAAAGTAGGGGTAATAAATAATTCTTAGAATTCATATGGGTCACTAGTCTTTGACAAAATATGTGTCCATGCAGACACAGGAATGGTCCTTTAGAGATCAAAACTTGGGTCATACATATCAAGATACATATGTTGGGTAAAGAGGTCAGAGTTATAAAATAGCACGAGGTGAAACAAATAAGAAGAGTACATGAAAACCCCTTTCAATTTGAAATGGGCTACTTGTTCCACCATTGAGAAAGAAATTTCTTCAAAAAAGTCAAGCCTATACTCCTGAGTTTTGTTGATGGTCTTCAGCCTAAAGAGGATAGCCATTTGTTCTGCACAAACTACCATATCATCTTTCATGCCAAAGATGAAAGCCATCATAGATAGTGCATCTTGGCTAGCTTGTACAAATTGGGCTCTTGCTGTAGGGAGTGTAGGCACCGTAGTGTTATCATCACCCATTTATAATTTAGATCTCAAGAATCTCGACTGAGTGTTGATGTTTGCCCATGTTCTTTGCATTTTAGCAATAGTGGGAAATGTAGCTGTACTATCATGATACAGGGCTAACATATCCCTAATAGCCTACAATGTGATTTGTATTGTAAATGGACCCTATTGAATGATGCATGAGGGTGCATAGAACAAGTTTGCACATAATTCGACTAAGTCAGGACATAGATGTATAGTTAGGACAATGAATTATGCCAGTTGTGAAGTTCATATCCTCATGGAAAATGTCTCATATTTCCCTACTCTGGCTCTCTAAATACACCTTTGATGTGCCCCTTCTCTAAGAGTTTTGATACTTTCTATTTAAAGGATTGGGTCCATGACTCCATCTGCATAATATTTTATCTTCACTGGGTCACTTGCTTGACCAACTTCAAGAATTTTGGTCTGTGGATAGGTCTTCAATGGTTGTGCAGGAGCTGAAGCATATGACTTACTTGCAAGAAACTTATCAAGGGATTCATACATCCCAGCTCCTTGTTGTGAATATTGTGCCTCCTCCATCTCTATATCTTTTTTGTGATAACTTGTATGAACTTTTGGAAAATAGAGACACTTTCACTGAAGCAAGTTTACTAGGCACTAAAAAATGCAAATAGAAGGATATTTTTTGGTAGATGTAGGAATGTTTGATAATTTTTAAGCTTTAACTCTTGCTAAGAGGTATTTATTAACCTATCAAGTCTCAAAATGGCATTAAACTCAGATAACCATTAGCAAATCCTACTCAATCTTTATGGAACAGTGAGATAGACACGTTATGTAAGTGGCAATGCAAGGTACCTTGGGGATTTCTAAAGATTTGGGAGACATTCAATGTATTGGAGAATTTTGAAAATTTTGAAAATTTTGAGCTGCCAACTACGTGTTTAAAGAACACTTATTTAAAAGAAAAGTGGAAAAACAAAGAAATACAGAAAGGGGAAACTATGTAACTATATTAACCAAGTATATTTGCCTACCTCTTAGATCAAAGGGAAGATTTTTGAAGTATCCTTTATGACATGGAAACTTATGATGCCAAACAAGTGATTGAATGGTATGAAACTCTGATGACTTGCTCTTCTTGTTTTCCACCTTAATTTTCTTGCATCTGAATGAATCAAAGTCAAACATGTCCCCAACATATACATACTCTTCTTATTCTTTAAAACTTATTGAATTTTGATTCTTTATGCTGTCATGTCTCATCAAGAAATCAATGTCTATTGGCTTTTTACCCTGTGTCTCTTGACATACATAATTTTTTGGCTTATCTCCTTTTGCCTCATACTTGGGTTCCATTTCATGATCATCCTCTTTGATTACTTCAAAAATATCATCTTCAGTTTTACCAACCTCTTGAAAGAACAATTTTGACATTTTGTAGTAATTTTGCATATTTATTTGAGTCTCAATGTTGCCTTCTCCACCTAAAGCTAACTCATAGCCTTCTTGAAGAATAGTGTAACTTGCCCTAATGACTTTAAACAAGTCATTCAAAACATGATAAGAAATTATCTCTTTTTCATCAGAGATAGAGGTAAAATCTTGTGACTTGTCCTCTGGTTCATCAAAGGGTGTACCTATGGCAATTTATTCTTGATTTGCACACATGAAATCTTCTTGACTAGCCATGAACTGAGTATACTCCTCTTTACTTGCTTCCTCCAAAATATTTTCTTCTTTGACAAGGGATGAAGAAGAAGACTGATGGCTATACATATGCAGAAGAGGAGATAATTCTTGAGCTAGAATTGAATGATTCTATACTTTCCATTTGTCCATCACTTCATCTATATTAGATGTAGCTTAGTAGCTCTCTTGGAAGAGTGTAGATGGGATGTGTTCAAATGTAGGATCTTTTTTTTGATTATCACCATGAGTAAGAGCAGCCTTGACTTCTTCAAGGCTTTGAGCAAAACTTTTCTCTTCTTCCCTTTTGCCCCATGATTCCATTGTTTGTTTCCAACTCATGACCTTAGGTCTAGAACTTTTCTCTTGGAAAGAGTCAGCAATTTTATCTTCTTCAAGGTTTTCAGCTGGTTCATGATTTTCTTTCTTCCCACTTGGAATCTTGTCATCATGTTGAAGGACCTAAGGATTGGTATAAGAGGTATCTTTTAGCATAGGCTCCTTTCTAAGGTCTGAAAGCTCTATCTCTCTTTCCCTAAGCAATCTCATTTTTTCCTCTAATTCCTCAATTTGCTTAGCTAGATTTTCTTGAAAGAGTCTTTCATGAAGCTCATAGGAATCATCAGATAAATGGGGAGTGCATGAAGGTTGCCATAAAAAACAAGAAGATTCTTAAGGAAGGGTGGGAGAGACTTGAAAGGGACTAGCCTCATTTTGTATCTCACACTCTTGGACAATGTCTTTCTCCTTCTTTCTACCCCATGATTCCATTTTTTGTGTCCAACTCATGACCTTAGGTCTAGGACTTTTCTCTTGGGAAGATGGGGTTGCAAGGTGAAAGGGAAGTGAGGGTTTGGATTCCAATTCCCTTGCTACCAACATATATTACTATTTTTGAAGATTTGCCAATTCGATCTATTTATCAAGATTGGCCTTAAACACCAAATTTACTATTTTAGAACTTTCCTTAACATGATTGGGGAAAGAACCATGACATGCTTGACTTGGCTCTTGAGTAAGGGTTGAGTATGTCTGATATGAAACTTGGGGCAATGAATATGTAGATTTATAGACTTGGTAAGGCTGCCTCTCATAAATACTCAGCTTCTCTTCCAAAGATGAAATTAAGCCACTCACATCCAACATCTCATATGTAAGCCTTTGCCAATTTGCTCTTTCAATGGGAACCCATTCACTTTTAATCATATCTACTGCATTTCTTACTTGATGGATGACATGATTAGGAATTTCTTGGTCACATCCCCTTCTATTGTCAAGCTCTAATACATATTTTTTATATCCTAGTAATTCTTGTTTGAAGGTGGAAATGAGATTAGGTTGAGCATGGGATGTAACATATTGGGAAGATTGGGCATAAGACTGATATAGCTCATGACAGGGCTGAGGCTGGTCATATTAGACCTGTGAAGGGCAAAACTTAAAACCATATGCATTCTTGTTGCTTGATGTGATTCCATGAGCAACTTGATCTTGATTAAAAATATATGAAGGGGCATAAGACCCATAGCTCTGAGTAACAAAATTATACATACCAAATGGTGATTTCTTCTTGACTTTGATTCTTTGAGGTAATCGATATGACAAAAGATTTAGATCTTATTATTGATCCATAACTCTAACTCCTTATAACTCTATGCTTCATATGGTCTTGAAAGAAACTTCAAGATGGTGTCCCACTAGGCATGCTAAAAACTATTGATGTTTAAAATTGCACTTGTTCTTAACACCAACAATGGGAAGTTTCAAGATGTGGGACTTGCAACTTGAAACAACCTCCATATTTTTAAGAAGCTGGTCTCTTCTTTATATCAAGTGTATACTGAGAAAAGGGATAGGAATTTTAATAGAAACACAAATTCAAGAAAGAAAATCTAACTATAGTGATGCACCTGAATGTAATTTGACCTTAATCCTGAGCACAATGAGATTATATGTAAGATTCAATTACATTTAAGAGCAAACAAGTGCATGATCAATTTAAAAGATGGAAATAATAGAAACAGAGTCTCACAACATAGACTAATTTTGTAGTGATACAAAAAATATCAACAAAGCCATAGGGTTCAATCTTCTTATTTGAATTTTCCATTCACATAAGAGCCACATAAACACACATAGTTATATAAACTTTCCAACTCAAGAAAATGGAACAAAGGCAAATGACATTCCTAATCACAGCTCTAGAAAGTTTAAAACTCTTGACAACACAACCTAGACTACTTTTACAATGAGACAGAAGATATCAACAAAGGCACATGATTCAATCTTCTCATTAATTCTCTAGTCACATAAGAGGCACAAAAACATGCATAGTTACATAAACCTTCCAACTTAAGAAGATAGAACAAAGGCAAATGATATTCCTAGTCATAGCTCTAAAAAGTCTAAACTCTTAAAAATAATTCTCTCAAAAAATTCTCTCTCGTATCTGATGATGATTTCTTTTTTTGGTATCTTTGTACCCCTATTTATAGCCTTAGATTCCCTCTAGATTATCTATCTATTCCCAATCTAATGGCCCAACTAAAATCTAACCAAACTGGAAGTGTCTAACAAAAAATATTTCATAGATTCTAAAATGCTCTGTCTTCCAGTAGTTCATTGGTTGAAACAGATCGCAAGATGCTCCCTTCTTTTAAATAGAAGAGGACACTTGGCCAATTCCTTAAAATCCTTCTTATTACCAAAAAATGACACTTTGTGTGTTTTGTAACACTTACTAAAGACACGCGGCACTTTCCACGTAACTTATACTCTCTTGTGTCTTTACTCAGGAGTTTTTTGCCTTTGACACCTGTCGCAATCTGCTTCTTCAAAACTTTAACAACTTAAACAAAAAATCACATAACATTTCTTACCCAAGCAACTTTTAAAAGACATAGAGATAGGTGGTGATTTCTGCTTGCCTCAACAAAGGACACGTGGCAATCTCTACTTTACATAACTAGGGATATGTGGTGATCTCCATTGATTTTAAATACCTTTTGATAAACCTAAAAAAGGTGACACGTGTTGGTTTCCACTTTACTCTATTTATATTATAAAAGAAATCAGGTATTATTTCATATTTACATGGATAGCGAGACTTGGTGGCTTTTGCTTGCTTTAGAAACCAAACCTGAGACCTACCACAGTCTTTGCTATATCAATGAAGAAAAATGAAGATGATTCAGATCTTGACACATGGTGGCTTCCACTTACTTTATCTAGGATACGTGGCATATTCCATCACTTTTAGAAAAGTAAATTGAAACCTTCCATGATTGCCACTTGGTGCTTTCCACCTGATCCTGATACTTAGTTTGTTGAAACCTTTTGCTGAAAAGATTTGAAATGTGGGTGCCGATATGAAACGTGGATGCTGACACTTTTTGTGTTCTTCTAAGTTGTTATGAGATACTTGGCACATTCTATAGCCTTATTGAAATTATGAAAAGTGCCTTGGATGATGACACTTGGTAGCTTCTGCCTGAGTTTAACACTTAAAAGAAAAATAAATCAAAAGGAAATTAGAGCCTGCACTCTGTTTCAAAACTTCACCATCTCAGATCAAAGTATGTGGGAACAAAATTTTGTAGCACACAACTGAAAATTAGAATGAAACGTAGAGTAATTTTTTACTCTATAGAAAACAAGGCTTATAAGTCTTGGATGGATCAAAATGACTTACATGGTAACCCTCTTCTGAAAACATTTGTCAAAGCTTCATTATCTAAGCATTTGTAGATACCATAATTGCCTAAATTTTATGGAATGAGAGATCCATTCATACACCTTAAAGCCTTTCAAAAGGCTTTACTATCTCATGTGAGTCCTCTGATTCTACTCAAGTTATTCTAGTAGACACTAGGGTAATGCAAAAAATTGGTTCCTTCATATACTTCCTATTGGTTCTTTGCATACATATGATGATTTAGAGGAAGCATTTCCTAGATATTACATAACAAACATGGGCCCTCATTTTCCATATGAGAAACTTTCCACATTGCATCATAATACTTTAGATCTAGTTAGTGATTATATCTTATGATTCAAGACTCATATGTTAAGATTGATCTATAAACTAGTAGATTTAGAGATTCAACATATCTTTATTAAGGGGATTTGTCAACACCTCATAGAGCATATATTATATCAAATAGAGTCCTCTTTTAAACACTTATGTTATATAGCTCTAGCCTTGGAGAATAAATTAGGATTGATTGAGTTAGATGAAGTTTATTATATTACTCTATATTTCATAACATTACCTTCATCTACAGCTCCTAACACATAACATCCACCATGTACAAAATAAAATAGGATACCATAGCCAAAAAAGAAACCAGTTAAGATTAGAGAGCCAATTTCTATAACACCACCTATAATATGCACTATAGAGAATAGTAGCAGGTCACCACTACAATTTGATTTAGAGTAGGACAACCCATATGTCATATTATCAACACTACTTAATATGATTTTAATCACATTGGATTCTACTCATCTATGAGATCCACATCTCTTACATAGACAAACACATTGACCCTTTTATAACTATAATCATATTCATGGACATAGAGATAATTATTGTTATAGACTCAGAGATTTTATTAATAGATGTGTTGACAATGGAATCATAGCATTAACATATGGGGCACTAAGATCTTCTCCATCATGGAACCATATACCTCATTCCCTCATGACTCAATCATCCCAAGACATTCCTTCATAGGAATAATCAGTTACTCATTATGAGAGTAATGTGGTTTCTAGGATAAAGCCTCGTAGGAGATCTCCTATCCCACCTACTCAGAGAGTTTGGAGACTAGTATAATGAGAGTAGCCTACATATAATAGTATGGTTTGTGGAGTACATAGTGTAGTTACATATACATATCCAACATAGTCACAAGCACCACAATAGATTTTTCAAGGTCCTATCTCACATAGCAACCTACTAAGATTAAGATTAGATGAACCCACATCATATAGTACTACTCCAAATAGATATTCACTACATCTAAATTTTCAAGGTCTTATCACATGTACAAATCAACTATAGTTAAGATTAGATGAACATACATTACAGAGTATTGCTCTAAATATATATTCACTGCAACTAAATTTTTATGGACCTATTTCATGTAGCAACCCACTATGATTGAGATTAGATGAGCCCTCATCATAGGTTATAGTTCCATCTCAATCTATTGCTCAGTCATACACATCATTGTAAAGGCCGTATGATGTTATTTCATGTAGTAATCCACTATAATTATGGAAAGATGAGCCTTCTTCATAGCCCATAGTTTCAATTATGCATCCATTGAGGTTGAATCTTATAGTCTCCATGTACATCTATAGTTAGTGTAACATAAACAAAATTAGATATAGGGAATGTTCCTACATAACATGATTAGTATAGGTACTTATTCATTTGGCCATCAAGGTTCAGATAGTGATATAACACACATTCATATTGGTATATGTTCATAGCTTCACTTAGTGGGTAATGATAGAGATAAATGGACAACCTTTATATTCTTGAGGCACCTACTCAGAGGGATTGGATACATAGTCCAAACATCAATTAACACATGAATGATCTGTTCATAGCTTCACTTACTGAGTGATGATGGAACCAAAGAGCCAACCTTTATATTCTTGAGCCACTCCCAGGGAATTGAGCACAAAGTGATATGCCCAAAGTGATATCTTACATCCCTTCTACTAACAACTAACATTCCTAGTTACAAATAACCATCCCTATCCAAACCAAATTATCAAATTAATGATCTTACCAATATCCTATTTTACCAATCTTAAACCAAATCAATTTACCAAATCAATTTACAAATTACAAAACAATAATTTTTTTTACTCACATATGATTCAAAATTGAAACTAGCATCACACTTATAAAAAACAATCAAATCCTATCCTAAATACCCTTTTACCAAACATATGCAACCTCAACATCAAATCTAAACCAACTATTTTTAATCAACCATTTGTAACAAATATACCAATATACTCCAAATTATTTAACATAATATGCATGAGTTAAATTCAAACTAGTATCCATCCATCCATCCATACATACATACATACATACATACATACATACATACATACATACATACATACATATATATATATAAATATAAAAAGTTTCCAAAACATATCCACTATATCAAATACAATCAGTCATAAATGGGCATCATGCCCTCACTCTCAATCTCACTCTCCCTACTAGTACTAGTCCCATAATACACCCTAGCACTTGATGGTCCCATCCCTCCTCAAGCTATCACATGCCTCTTGCAACAACTCTCTCCCTCCAGTAGCTAACCATGTTCCTCACACAAGTATGCATATCAACTCTAAATATTTGTATAATCATCCATGATCCTCATGTCAATAAGTCATATCCATATCCAAATCAACTCTCAGCTCATCTCTCTCTCTCTCTCTTACTACCTTAACATATGCAATTATCACTATAACAACCCTATCAAATAGATGATCATGAATACCGATCATGACCATCATTGGTTCTATTAATGCCTCCTCAATCATATTGTAAGGTACATGTTGTTTGAGCTCTCAAAATGTTGAATCAATAATGGTATCCAAATAATTATCATCTACACCTCCCACTCCACTTGCACAAAAATTATGGCACTACATTAGTTTTATACTTTTAAATCAAATTAAAAGTAAAAACTTATACACAATTTAAATGCAATCACAGCTTACCTCACATCATTTGGATCAACTTAATATCATCATACTCTAGAGCATCCCCTACCTAAATAGGGTATAATAGATCCCACTGATGCTTAACCCACTATGTAGTAATGTGTCTATACATCCAACATCATCCACATTTAAAATGTCTATAGATTAGTCCCTCACATCCAAAGGCAATGGTGTAACCTTAACATCTATAGGTATTTCATGAGTTTCTACCCTCATAGATGCTCATGCACTCCTCACCCATACCCATGCTTTTGGAGGCACATATTTTGGTACCCAAAACTATCTATTCACATGCTCATATTGAAAGTGATCACATACTCCAACCCAATAGTCATGTATCTAACAACTGACCCTCATATATCATAACTTCACTCCATCCTCTACCCACCCAATAAATACTCTATAAGGCCTCCATATGATTTCACCAGCCACTAATCTATCTATAACCCACATATAATGATCCATTCTAAGGGATTAAATAGCCAATGTACTCATCCACCACTCCCCAAATAGATGTGGAGGTTCACACTTTTCCCTCAGTAATCTAATTAGTTGCATAATTGATATGTGCTCATAATTCTAACAATGCAATAAGTATGCCACACTCAATTTGCCATTAAATGACTCTTATGTAAACCTATAAAGAAACATATATAGGTGGGCTAGCATAGTCCCCCCCCCCATGATAATACAATACTATATACCTCCACACTATGCATAATCCTATGCATCCTATATGAAATATACACTCCACTCCCTCTATTGCAATAAATGATGCCAAAAAAACAACCAACCACTTTTTCTAGCATGGAACACTAGAATACATAATAAAAATATTACATCACTGTCACTTCCTCTTTGATGTATACTTAAGGGCACACCAAAAAAATACAAGGATGCATGATCAATGAAATAAACACCCATATCATCTTGTATCATCACTCACCAACCAATAATTGGTAAATGTAAAATGTGATACACATCCTCCATAGTCATAGTCATTTCCCCTGTAGGAAGCTAGAAAGTACATGTATCTACATTCCACCTATCACAAAAGGCAATAATCAGATATTGATCCCACTGCACTATTCTTAGGTCACACACATGACCAAACCCTACCCTATCTATGAAAACTCTCTCATTAGTAGATAATGGTAATAGCCTCAAGGTCTCCATCACCTGGCCCCTATAAAACTTCTCATCTGCACCTCACCTTGCATCACTATAAATAGAAAACCTATCAATCAACAATGCCAAATCAAAAGCCAAGATATAAAAATAGTCAACAATAAAGCAACATCATTAAAAAATTAGGCCTCTAAGATAACAACATTGAGCACAAGATAGTAGTGATAGGAGCACTGAAACTTAGACAACAGTGCTAAAACCTAGATAGGAGTGTTAAATCTTAGATAGGAGCACCATAACTATATTTTATTCTAGGCTACTTTTAAGAGCTTTAAAACACCAAAATAGGTCTAAAAATGACAAGAATTAAAAATGAGCTATTTACTAGGGTCACATCACCACCAGCCTAAACTTAGGTCACCAACTGCTCAAAATGGGTCATGGTAGGTACTCATCTCCTCAAAATTTATCTCACTCTAGAGATCTAAATATTAACCTAGTAAATACACAAATGGATTGAGAATCAGTCCAATTTCCCATATTAACCAATTTTCTCAATCAAAACAAAATACCATTTTGCCCATAACTTAAACCTCATAACTTCATTTTTAAAACTATTCTATTCAATAGAATCATGACAACGATACCTTTGGTATCACTCAAATTTCACTCTCTTACCACCTTATATGAATTCTATGCTATGAGAATATCTATATTTATATTGTGATTAAACACACACCTTAGTCGTCACCAATCAAAACATGTTCCACTTCCAATAAATTAGACTAATCGATTAAATAACCTCTCAAGATATTCACAACATTCCAACCTTGTTTCTATTACTATGCCATTAGTCATCAATTTTGGCTCAACCTCCTCTATCATAGATTTTGTCCCTCTCCCCAAAATGGGACATCATTCCTACTATTCTTATTTATACACTTACCCAATATACCCATCCAATCTCATAGGTGAATACACCATGGTTCTTACACATCCATCATTTACATTATTAGATTCAACTTAGATTAGTCAAGATATAAAATGATTTAGATTAAATGGGTCACTCATCATTAATTAGGACATTCATAGGGATATACATTCAGTTTAAAGTCACATAAGCTATTCAAATATAGTGGTTCAAATCATATGGATCCATAGTGATTTTAACTTACAAACACATAGACTATTAAGATATAATGGTTCAGATTATATGGATTCAAAGTGATTTTGATATATATATATATATATATATATATATATATATATATATATATATATATATATATAAACTCAAACAATAGATATGGGGCATGTACATACTACATGTCTCACACATATAGCTTCATATAACATGACATAGTTTATAGAATCAGATATTAGACTATAGGCATAGTACACAGCATATTGTTTTAGATCTATTGTTTTTCACATGATACATGATAAGGTATGTCATATCACATGTGTTTATATAGATTACTAGATTATATAGATGCATCACACACATATTAGATTTGAGGGCATGGAATAGATGTTCATGGTCTTCATCACTTAGGATTATATAGATGGAATGGAAAGCTAGGCCATTCTTTTCTTACATAATTACCAAAATTTTAAATTATACATAGGTTATCACAATGTTAGACTACATGGCTATCTGTAGTGGTTGGTCCACTGCATTACCTAGACCAAGACTACATGAGTTTGTGTGGGATAGAGGATATACATTGGTTTTGGGCCTCTAAGTATTTCTCAATTTTAGTTTAGATATTCACAGTGGGGGAATGATAGATGTTTCTCTTCATAACATATAAATTTTATAGACACATTCTAAATTACATGAGTTTATGTAGGATAGAGGATAGACGTTGATTTTAGGCCTCTGAACATTCCTCATCTTTAGTCAAATTCAACATAGGGGACAAGCATTTCCCTCCTCCATGATACATAGATTCTACATTCATATTTAGTACAAGGGGCACCCACTCCATGGATTCCTTCTCTCTAGGCACTATTCATCTCTCCATCCACTTCCCTAACTAAGAAGTGAGTTGGATCCCTTAAAACATAATTATCTCTACATAGGTAGGTGTAGGTACCCATTTTCTTCTTTTTTACTTTAGTATTTCATTTTATTACATCACTAGAATAAAAGAGGTCCAAATATATAAACCCTAAATTTGTCAAGAAACCACACATATCATGTCTTTTTATAGCCTTTTTCATAGGAGACTCTAACTAGAGAATATGAGCCTTGTCTACATTAACCATGTCTTGGTTTTACTTATCTTAGTATTTTTTATTGCTTACATCACCTTTTTGTCCATAACTAGTCATCTAAAACCTTTTCATTAGTCATTTTACCTTATCTAAGTAGTGTTTCCTATGCCAATACTATTCTCCTAGGTCCTGAGCCTGTAGAACAAGAGTGATGGGATTATATTATAGCATTGGAACCTAGGGTGTCCCATTTTTGGTGCTCCTATCCTTTTGCATTTTGAGTCCTAATTGTTGTTTCTCTTCACTCAAGAGGTCCTAAACCCTTATTAGACCCCCCTTAAGTTTTATTTGTCTTTTGAATGTTGACTAATATAAATAGAGCTCCCACATTCACAATAAAGAGTCTCTTATATAATGTATTTCACAAAGCATTTTAATCTAGCACTTATTGCTTTGGCACATTACATAATTAGAAATCAATCAATAGTATAGCTCAACATTCTACATCATACATAGTTTTACATGCTTAATAAAAGAAGGGCCTAGGTAGAATTTCATTCTTGCATCTACTATGCATATTAACTATGCATGTTCCCTACGGGAGAACTACATTTTATTTAAGACCCTATCTTGAGGGTTAATTTAGGTAATGATTAGGACAATAGGGGTTCTAGATCATCTTATCATACTTCCCCTAACCTAGCTTTTCCCCCCTTTTAATTTTTATGTGTTTGTTATTTGTGTGTGTAGATAGACCCAAGGTTTGAAGATATATATATATATATATATATATATATATATATATATATATAATGAATTCTATAGACATTTTAGCATCTAAAATTTCATAGGTAGGATCACATAGGAACAACACAAAGAACCTAGAAAAATTAGGTCTCTATGAGTAGTTTGGATAATAGAGACACGAGAGGACAACAATGATAGACCTCGAAGTGTCTTATTTTTGGTGGTACTATTCTTTCACTAAATGAAATATAGATCTAGGTTCTTGATATCTTCTTAGTCTTGCATAGTAGTTTTTAGGCTTCAAAATAGTTATCTCAGTCTATTTTTTTTAGATAAGTTACTTCTTTCCTCATGTAAATTATTTGATCAAGTTGATATAAAATCTATATTTTACTATATTTGATTAGATTTTACCCATTAATCTAGACCATTTATTTTTTAATAACTAAAACCTAGTATTGTAAAAATAATAAAACACCTCTCAGTCTCCATAAAAAATCCTAGGCTCACCTTTTATCTGATTACTTACCGAAATCCAACTTAGATTATTGATACATTGACTCATTTCACTTTGTTGATTTTGATCGGTATGAATTTTTGAGAACCATTAATCCTCTATTAGTTAAATTCATCATTGACACTTATCATTCCTACATTCTCTCTTGAGATTCACTTACCCTCTGACCTCCTCTTGTCATTATATCTAAGTGTATGATCGAATTTAGATCGTTAGATCAACTAGGACCCACTATTTGAAAGCTAATGGGTACTTCATGATATTAAAATTAACATCCTCTCTCTCATTACATTATATTCACATGACCATCATTGATGTTCACATGACCATAAAAGTTAAGCTCAAATGGATTTACTTTGATCTATCTAAAAAATGACATCTACACAAATGTCTTATGCTTTTTAACCAACTTTAAAGGCTTGGATATTGAAGCACAAGAATCATGGAGGAACCAAACTTGTAAGAGATGTTCCTTTGGAAAAAAGGGACAAATCCATTTGATCTATCAATCTTGAGAGCCTTCTAAATGAATATATTAAATGATCAAGTTGGCTGGTCCATATATTCTCCTACATGACATCCTAGTGATAGTCAGGTCCATTTGGCTAAGTATTGGAAACTTAGTGGAATTTGATTGAGGAGCCAACTTTGATCATGCATAACTTCATTTACATTTTGGTGGAGGATATAGAACTTGGCATATAACAACTAGGGACCTAGATGAACAAACACACGTGACCACTTTCATATTCAACTACCATATGTACAAGATGTGGCCTTGTCAAGATGATCACTTGGCTTTTTTTGAACTTCTTTTTAAATGGCTAAGTATGGAAAAAATAATGGAATTCAATTGAGAGGAGAATTTTAAATATCCATAAATTTTGACATGATTTGGTAGAGGACCTAAAACTTGGTGCATATGTTCTTGGGACTAAAATGAACAAACCCATGTGACCATTCTCTCTTAGCACCCTCACATGTATAAGATATAGCATTGACAAATTTCCTGTTTAGAATTTCTACAACTAACCCCAAAATGTCAATATGAATATAATGAAGAACATGATAAAAAACCATGCACTTCCATACTAATTCTAAGCATTTTTGACATTATAAAGGGTCTCTAAAACTTTCTTATCTACTCATCCATTAGTAACCTGATCGATATGGGTACAAGTTTGGTATGTGGGCCAAAACTTGCCAATAGTCTCAAAAATGTTGGGACTACCTACCAAAGAGCCATGACCATCATATTTCATGATATGATGCATGATATTATTGAATACTACATCAATGACATACTAGGTAAATCAACGTTTAGGGATGATCATCCATCAACATTAAGGAGGATATTTGAGACACTACGTGAATAAAAAGTTAGGCTCAATCCTAAGAAGTGTGTTTTTGGAAATAGTAGGCAAATTTTTTGGCTTCATTATATCTCATCAAGGCATTGAAGTTAACCTATCCAAAGTACAAGACATCATAGAGATTCCACCATTGACCAATTTGAAGTAGCTCCATAGTTTACAAGGCAAAATACAATGTATTATATGCTTCATATCTCAATTGGCTGAGAAGTGTCATCCCTTCACACACTTATTAAGGATGGGTGTGATATTTCATTGGGATGATGAATGCCAAAAATATTTTCAATTCTTGAAGGACTATCTTATAAATCCACATATTTTATTGCCACCAATACTAAGAAAGCCATTCTTCTTATACCTGTCAGCTATAGATAAAGCCCTATGGACACATCTAGCTCAAAATGATGATAATGGAATGAAACATGATATGTACTATTTAATCCATATATTGGTAGCATATGATCACAATTATACACCCATGGAAAAATATTGTTTAGCTATGGTCTTTATAACTTATAAACTATGCCATTACATGTTAAACAATAAGACCATGGTTATTTAAAAAGGAAATCCACTCAAGTATCTACTATCCAAATTAGTTTTACAAGGCCACATGGACAAATGAATCATGCTTCTTAGTGAATTTAAGATAGAGTAAATCAACCAAAAATCCATCAAAGGGAAAGTTCTTATAAATTGGCTTGTTGAAGAACCCCTTATAGATATAGAGATACTAACATTCCAATTCCTATATGAATCCATTATGAACAATATTGAAACACATCTTGAGGATAAAAATTATAATTTGTATTTTGATGGATCATTCACAACAAATGGATTAGGGGTAGGTCTTTTGTTTATTACACAATAGGGGGATCTAATCCCTAATTCATTTAGGATCAAGTTTTCTTGTACTAAAAACATGGCCAAATATGAAGCACTTATTTCAGCACTTTGATAGGTAGTACAATATAATATACATTGTATAAATCTTTATGGTGATTCCTAGTTGATCATCAATCAAGTCACAAACCATTTTCAAACCAAGGATGGCAAGTTGGTGCCATATAAGTCCATGGCTGAGACTCTTAAATAAAATACTATTGATGTCTAATTTGAACATATACCAAGAGCTATTAATAGAATAGTAGATTCTATGGCCACCATTATATCATTGATTTAACATATAAATATGACCAAAGAATACCAATTTTGCATTAAAAATTTGTTAGTGTTAGATTATAAACCCTCAACTATCATAATGATCTATGATATTATTGGTCCCATCTCTATTTAGTATTTAGACCTCCATGCCTATTTTCATGACTAATTTATGCCACCATACCTATCTCAAAAATAATCCAAATCATTTATCCACCATGTCATATGTTATATCTTACTCATACCAATTGTATACTATCGTAGTTTTGATGGAACTTTAATTTTCTATTTAACTTTGGCAGAATCTACATTATCATTATGGGAAGTTCATAAAGAAGTATATGGATCACACATAATTAGGGCTATCTTATCCAAAAATCTCTTACATATCAAGTACTATTGGCCAATGATGGATGTGGATGTAGCTGTATATGTAAAAAAGTGTGACAAATGTAAACAACATGCCAATATAATTCATGCCCCAGCCAAGACTTCAAAATTGATGCTTACACCATGGCCATTTGCTAGATGGGGCCTTAATCTCATTGGGAAGATAAACCCCACCTCATCTGATGGCCATAAACATATTCTTACTACCACAAAATACTTTACTAAGTGGGTTAAAGCTATACCACTCACATAACTAGAAAGAATATTTATAAATTAATCTTTAACCATCTCATTTTCTACTTCGGTATCCCCTTAGACATTATATTTGATAATGGAGGATCATTAAAAAATAAGGATGTTGAATGAATATATGCTGAGTATAAGATTAAACAACATTTTTACATCACGTATTAACCACCAAAAGTATCTAATAAAAATATTGTCAACATCCTAATAAATATTTTTAATGATATTGGTCATGATTGGTACCTTCAAATATTTTGTATCCTCTGGGCATACTACACCAATCATTATATTCCAATAGTCCACTTCATATTCACTTATTTGTGACACTAAAACCATTCTTCCCATCGAGGCCAAGTTACCTTAATTATGCATCTCTCTGAAGCCTATATTAGATGATGAAAAATATTGAGTAGCTTGCTTGTAAGAACTAGAATTACTTGATGAGAAATGCCTATCCAAAATTATCAATCTTAAAGCATACTATAATCAGCTCTATGGCCATTACAATCAGTATGTTATACATAGATAATTTGAGTTTGGTGATCTTGTTCTTAAATAAAACCAAAAGAATCCCATGGTATAAGAAACACAAAGGCAATTTCAAACATAATTTGGTAGGTCCTTTCATCATTATTGCAAACTATGACATTGGAGCATACAGGGTCACTACACCAAATGGGAACAAACTTGATGAACCAATGAACATTATACACCTCAAGCATTATTTTCTTGAGAGACCTAGTGTATTTTATATGAGGACAATTTCAATTGTACCATAATATTAACATTCTTATTTATACCATACCTCTATACCATTATATTTTCTACCATACCTTTTATATTGATTGAGTTATTTTTACCCTACCTAGCTAGCCTATTTGACCTTGATTCTATTTTATTAGTGATAAGGTTACTTTCAGCATGAAGATTCAAATCAATTTTCTATAGTTATTTCAAGTATTCTAGATAGAGGCCATATTTTGGAGTAGTATGATAGTGGTTTGGCAGTTGCATCCTTCATTTCTTATTTCATTATATACCAAATGGGTTTGATTATAACTACCTTTGGGAAAATCACCATCCCATGGTCATGGTATTAGTTATAATTGCTCATGGGAAAATTAGTATCATTGACTTATGCCATTATTTCCTAGTTATAACCATTTATGGTAAAACTATGGGAAATACTTGTTTATCATGCCTTGAAGTACCACCTTGTCATGCCTATGTTGTATTGTGCCATTTGCCAACTTTTCCTAATTTATTTGAATTGGATGTTATACTAGTTAAATTCCTCCATTATAATGTGAAACTATAGTGACTTGAGGTTCCATCCTAAGACTATGTAGGTAGTGATCAATTCAAGTTGAGGTCATCTCAATCACCCCCTTGCCATCATCTCAATCACCCCCTTGCCATGATCTCACCATTTTGTGATAAATTCTATAGCTTTAAATGCTCTCACCATTTTATGACCAAATTAGTCCATGTTCTCACCATTTTATGAGTAATCTATGTTTGAATGCTCTCATCATTTTGTGATATTGGAATATTTAATGTCTTATCATTCTCAATTGAGTTGAGATTCATACAAATTCTAAAAACATTTGAAAACCATTTTAGAAAATCTAAAAACATTGACTACTTTTCCTTAAGGATTCTGGGAACCCTCACTAAGTCGCAAGAAACCACTTGTCATTTAGTTTCCCTATCTTTATTGGCCTAACATCTCATTCTCTCACCATTTTATGACCCTATTTATTTATTCCACAATAATGTTTTCTCTTCTCATCATTTTCTTATATCCCATATCCTGAGAGAACTACGTTTGGATTGAAGTTTTTGTTTGATCTTACATCCATGGAACTATGTAGGTAACATCCACTTGCCTAGTTTATTTGGAGACAAATCGACCACCCCTTTCATTTTCTTCTATTCCCCCATTTTGTTTGTTTATTTTATTGTCTCCTATCTTATCTATGGTAAATGTTTTTCATCTTATTTATGTCATGTTGTTTGTACTAACATTGTAACTAACCATTGTTTATTTGAGTGTTTCTCTTTATTTTGTTTTGTTTCTTTTCTTTTATTAGTGTTTTGTTTGTTTTATTGTTGTACCTTGATTCAATATATATGTATTCATTAGTTATTCCTCAAACATTATTCTTGAATCCATCCATATTCTTGTGTCAACATTGTCATCATGTTTTTTTATCATTAGTGCATTATTTTCAATTAAGTATTAGATCAAATGTAAGTCCTTATGCATATTTAGACTAAGTTATCATGGTTTTCTATCATGATGCCTACCATCATGTGATATAACAAAAATCAGCTCTAGGAGTCTACATGATAATGTATCAAAGATACATCTCCTTGGAACCAACAACATTCTTGATCTAATTTGAATCATATCTTAAATAGATTAATTAACCAATGAAAGAATTTTATTCCTTGCCAGTTTAGATGAGAATATCCCTACTAAAAGAATTCTTAATCCATCTTTCTCCTCTATTACAATTTTCTATCATCTTCCATATCATATTTGCCATTATTAGGGTATAATAATTATAACTGCCTTTGGGCAAATCATTGTGTTTCCATCCATATTGAAGGTTAATGATTATAACCACCTTTGCACAAATCATTCTCTTTATTCTACCCAATTAGGGCATGTTTTCATGGTGATAATTCTTATAACCACCTTTGGTAAAACCATTAACTTTATCTACCCAACTATGGCATGTTTTTATCCTACCAATGACTATAACTACCTATGAGGAAATCATTATTTTCCCTTTTAACTGATTATAACTACCTTTGGGAAAATCAATTTCTTATTACCCTAAGCTTTTTTTGATGATTATAACCACCTTTGGGAAAATCATTACCTTTTTTACTCTACTTATGTCAATGATTATATCTACTTATGGATAAATCACCTTGTTTGTATGCCCTAACCAGGTTAGCTCAATATGTCACTAATTATAACTACCTGTAGGCAAATCAATATTTTCCACCCCATTTCATCTTTTTGGTCCAAACATTTTCTCCTTTTGAGGGATCAAAATTTGACCCCTTTGCCAACCTCTCCCTTGAGGGGGCACCTAAATTTTATCCATTTCCTTTGAATTCATAATCATATAGGACATTTTCATTCATTGAGAATATGTTACTATACCTATAACTTATAACACCTTGCCAAATAGGTGAAAACTTTAGACACCTAAAATTTACCTCTAATGGCCTCTAACCAGACTTTAGACTGATTCTTACCAACTATTACAAATTAAGTCTAAGAATCACTAAACATCCTAAATTTTATTATGAATCATTTATAAAATCTCTAGATCATATCGAGACATTCCTAATTTGGTTATCCTACCATAAGAAACAAAAAACTCTCACAGATTCATCTCTAATCATCTTATGACATCACAACATGCAATTTGGCCTATAAACCTATTAAGTGGGGTAAATGCACTTATAAAATCAAATATTGAAAATGCTAAATGGATAATTAGAATTAATTAAAATGATACACAAAATTAAAAGCCTATTTGAATTATTCATTTATAATTAATGAAATTCTAAAAAAATTAATTTCAAAAACCAAGAATATCCTAGCTTTTCATGATTACATTTTGTGAGTTGTCAACCATTTAAAAATATCTCAAAGTATCTCACCTAATCCTATTCATTAAAAACCATTAATTATTGTCACATTTTAACTCTACTTAGGTTAATTGACTCATTTAAGTTAGGTTTAAACCCGTTTCATGTTTAAACTACACCTTAACTCAACTTGAGTTGGGGTTAGTTCATAATACTATAAATACAAGCATTTACCAATAACTATGAAATAAACCCAACTCAAAGTATAATAAGATACAAAATAATTACCAACAGTCACTTAGGGTTCTGACTCTAACAAATTTGAATTGGATTTTATACAAAGAATGGTTTAGAAGCTAAGAAATGATTTTTTAAATATGTAAAAAAGGATGGGTAAAACTGTTAATCAAAATTACAACTAGATTTTTTGATTTACAAGATATAATAGGCCTTTTAATAGGCCCACCAATAATTTATAACAACAACAATCTAATAATCTTCCATAAATAAATATCATGGAGACAACTTCTCCCAATTAGTGTAGGGTTGATAACACAACGTAGCATGGGGAATTAGACTATATAGAAATCTATGCAACCTTTGAAATATTCCAAAGAGAAATGATCAGACAAGATCAAATTATGAATCCTCCATATATCCCTTCAAGTTTAGCTATGGTCTTTGAAACCTATGATTCTTCCTTCCCTAAAGAAGATGACAATATTCTGGAGGATAAATCTAATGAAGTGTAATCATTCTGATAGTTAAGTAGGAATAATTATAACCCAAGGAACATGTAGCCTCTTACTAATTCTACTCCTTTCAATAATATAATTATCCATCTACATCCTAAATATCATAATAATCCTCCTCCCCCTAAAGGGAATGATCAACCTCAGCATAGAGAGGAAAAAAATAAAAGAGGATATAATATTGTTGAAGATATGAATAAAATTAAGGCCAACATCATTCTTCATGAAACAACACATATCATAGGGAAAAATATCTCTTATATAAGTCCATCACAAGTCAGTATATTATAAAAAATTCCAAGACAACTAAAAAAAATGTTATATACAAAATAAAGCATGAGGTTACACTTTTCTTGCAGACCATTTGGGTGTTTATAAATAATATACATTATTTTTTGGTAGACTATAGATCTTCAACAATAGTAATGCCTAATTTTATTTATCAAAATATTAGTTTGACCTCAAATCCATTCAAGATGATTATGTCACAACTAGATAAAACAATAGTGCATGTATTAGGAGAAATTAATGATGTGAGAATTCATGTTACCTTAGAAACTATAATATAGATGACTATTGACATCTTGGAAGTGGATATTCCTGAAGGATATGGATTATTATTGATTAGAGATTGGTTAAAAATGTTAAATGGATATCTTTTTATAGAATTTTCACATATTTGGTTGCCTTGGAGAGGCATTTCCAACTAGATCAAGATTAATTAAGAGCCAAGGATGAAGCATCCTATTATAAAATAAAATATCACCAATGAAGAGGTAAGTTATAAGTCTCATAACCTTAGAATTTATACATATACCATGAGACATGAATCACCAGAATAAATTTAAGGCCCTTCCAAATTGTGGACCCTCCATCTTGATGGAACAAGTTCCAAGCAAGGATTAGGCATTAGTATCGAGCTAGTCAATCCATAAGGGAATAAATTATTAGTATCATATAAGCTCGAATTCCCATGCTTCAAAAATAAATCAGAGTATGAGGCCCTAATTTTGGGATTACAGTTTGGCCTCAAGAACAATGTCAAAGAAATTATGGTATATAGGGACTCTGAACTTGTTATTAACTAGGTAAAAAATAAATATCAATGTAAATTATCATATTTAAATAAATACAATTATAGAGCTTGGGATTTAATGGAATCATTTGAATATTTCAACATAGTATCTATCTTGAGAGAACAAAACCAAGCCACCGATTCATTGTATGCTTCATCAATAAATTTGGTACCCTTATAAGAGTTAAAAGTCTATAAGTTCTCCATTAAATTGGTACATTGTCTTTTAGTACCAGACAATGTTGAAAAATTTCAAGTGTTTGATGATGACATCAAATCATTCAATTTTTGAGAAATTTAGGATAGTACGAATCTCAAATAATTTATGATGAGGAAAGAAACCACAGGTGCCATGAAGAATTGGATGAAGAAAGAGTTATCAAACTAAAGGAGAATTGTCTCCCATTATGAATGGTCACCTTGGAAAGGATCTTTGATATAAATCTTGAAGCATAATCACAAAGACAACTCAAGGTTAATGAATCCAAATTCAAATCATAAAATATAGGTGATGAGAAGGATGCACACTTCATCAATATTGGCTTAAGCTACACACTAGATGAAAGGAAAAAGGTTAAGGAACTAATTATTAGGTATACAAATGCAATTAAATGGACCTATAATGACTTAAGGATATTCAAACCTAAATTCATCACCCATACAATTCTACTCAATCCTGATCATAAAACATTTATGCAAAGAAAACTTACTATTAATCCTATCTTTAAACCATTTATTTAGAAGTAAGTAGAGAAGATGTTAAGTTATAGGATAATTGTTCCTACAAATCATTCAACTTGGGTGGCCAATCTAGTATTGGTCAAGAAAAATAATGGTGAAATCAGACTATGTGTCAACTTTAGGAATCTAAATAAAGCTTCTAAGAAGGACAATTACCCTTTACCCTCCTTAGATGAGGTAATGTAAATTATAAGTGGATCTGAAATGTTGTCTTTCTTATAATGAATTTTTAGGTTATAATCCAATACTAGTTGAATCAAAGGATAGGATGAAAATGACATTTATTGCAAAATGTAAAACACATGCATATAAGCAAATACTATTTGGGTTAATCAACATTGGATATAATTTTCAAAGAGTAATGGTTCATCTATTACAGGGACTAATAGGCAAGTGCATAATCATATACATATATGATCTCACTATTTTATCTAAAAAAATTGTGATCATATCAACCAATATTAATTTATTTTTTAATGTTGTGAGAAGTTTGGTGTCTCACTTAACCTTAATAAGAGTATATTAGGCATTAATAAAGGCAAGCTGATAGGAAAAATTATTATTAAAGATGGGATCACCATTAACCTAGATAAGATCCAAGGGATTTCAAAAATAATGTTTCCAAATAACAAAAAGGATACCAAATCCTTTTTTGGTAAGATAAATTTCATACAAAATTTTATATTAGGATTTGTAGAAATTGTCAGAACCCTAAATGCAATGCTCAAGTAGAATGCCAAAGTGGAGTGGACACCTAAAGCTAAGAAGTACTTCTAAGACATAAAGAAGGTTATTTTTCAAGCCCTAGTGATGGTAATCCCAAATTTTACTAAAGAATTTTTCTTGTACTTATTCACCTTAGAGCATACTATTTGTCATAGTTACACAAAAAAAGGAATAAAGAAATCATCCTATCACATTTATGAGCACTAACTTGAAAGATATAAAGCTCAAATATTCCCTTATTAACAAGTAAATCTTCACTCTCATTAAGATGGTTAAGAAGTTTAGGCACTACATCCTCTATAATAAGACCATTGTCATAGTACTAGATCTTGTTGTCAATCTTACATTGGGATAGAATGAACTGGAGAGTGTAGAGGTAAATAAATGGTGAAGTTTTAGGAGTTTGATATTGAAATTAAACTTACTAGGATCATCAGAGGATAAAGCATTTTTCAATTGATAATTTAAATAGACCTACACATCACCATCAAAGATGTTTACCAAATGTACATTTCCCAAGAGTTTTGATATTCAAGTATGATTTAGTTTGTACTCATTGGAACATGCCCTCAAGAACACAAGAGAGATTAAAAGAGAGCTCTAATGCTCAAGGTTGCTCATTATATGATCAAGAAAGGAGTCCTCTGTAGGAAAAATTATGAAGGCATCTATTTAAGATGTCTATCACATAGAAAATCTTAGAAAACATTATAAAATCTAAATCAAAAGATTGGTAATGACCATCCATATAACAATATTGTAGCCCATAAAATACTTAGAATGGGTTATTATTGGCCAATAGTCTTTAAGGATGATCACTTCCATGTGAGGATGTGTCATGTATGTTAGGGCCTGGTAAAAAGAGAGGTACACATAGAAATGCCACTATAGCCTATGATTAAAGGTAGGCCATTCACCCAATGGGGCTTAGATTTCATTAGTGCTATGAACCTAAATTCCTTAGTTAGGCAAAAAATTGTGCTCACTGATATATATTATTACACTAGGTTAACTAAGGTAAAAAAACACCAAGAAATAAAGAGCACAAGATATGATTGATTTTCTTGAATAAAATATCATAACCAAATTTATAATGCCTATCTATTTGGTTTATGATAATGGCCCAGCATATCAATTAGCTGAGTTAACTGAATGGGCCCATGATAATCATATTATAATTAGATCATCCTCTAATCACTACATGCAAGGTAATATATTGGTTGAGTCAACTAAAAAGAACCTCATATATGATACCAAGAATTCAATAAAAAATAAAATTAGGGAGTGGAATATCTTACTAAAATATGCACTCTAGGAAGACCAAACTAGGTACAAATAAGCTCTTAAATCATCACCATATCTACTAGTTTATGGGAAATAACTAGTGTTCCCAATCATGCTAAAACTACTAACATATCAGTTTATACAATAATATATGGAGCTTAATGAAAAATATAGTCTAAGTTATTAAATATCATCAAAATGGAATTTTCTAGGAATGAAACATTGTAAAACTTTAGCAAACATAAGGATGTGGTCAAGAGATAGTTTGAAAAGAGAAAAAAATTCAAAGCATTCAGGGTCTTTAACTTGGTGCTGCTAGGGGACAAATCCCATGAGAAAAAAATAATGCATGACAAGTTAACCCCATTATGGATAGGACCATATCAGATCTTTGAGATCTTAGGTAATAATGCATTCCATTTAAAATATCTTCAAAGTAATTATTTGATATATCTAATTAATGGATAGTTTTTGAAGCATTAATTCATGGTTTCCCCATATAGAAAGGTCTTTAAGAAATGATAGGTGTTATAGTAGAGGTAGGAGTAGGTTATATTTGCTTCATTAGTTATCTTCTTATTTTCAGTCATTTTCTTTTATTACACTAATTTTTTCTAGATTAGCCTTTTTGCTTTCAATACTTTTCCTACTTTCAAGGGTAGTTTTATTTTGATTTTATGGTAGTCTGAGTTGATTAATCCTAGTATAATCAAATGATAATTTTATGTGTTGTAAATTCAATTCAAATCAATGGGTGTTACATATTGTAGTTTAAAATTCTTAATCTAGGTAAGCAATGAAAGAGTTAGCCATGACCATGTCCTAAAGCTAATGATTCCATTAGCTATGTGAAAGCTTCTCCCATAGTTTTATGCAAATTTATGAAACTCTCCTTATCTTATTTGGTCAAATACATACAAAATGCTAATACTTGTTTAAGGTAATAACCATTGACATGGATAAAAGTTGATAGGGACATTTTGATTAAACCAACACTTTACTAAGATCATCTCATAGTGGTCATCTTATTCCCCCTTTCATTAAGAAAGCCATAACAAAAAAGTTTAAAATTAAAAGGCATAATCTAAAAGTCCAAAATAAAATCAAAGAGAATTCAAAGCCTACATGATGAAATAAGATCAATGTATCATGCATCATATAAAATATGAGGAAATAGAGAAGAGGTGATCAAAGGTATCTTTATTGGGGCTATGGATTCCTGGCTAGTAGTAGGACAATGCTCAATCCCCCTAATGTCTATGCACATAACGTCTAATCAAAATTAAATCTATAACTCACCCCATGTCTTTGCCTAAAACCCTAAGACAAGAGATAAAGAACACCACTTTCCACACATAGATATAAGGTATAAGTGAATTTAGTATGTTTCATGGGATTATTAAGAGTTTGTTTTCATTCTAGTTTAATCATTTATTTTATTAAGGTTTATTGTTGATATTGGGATTGTAAAACTGTGGATTCTAGGTTCTTAAAAACTTGAAAGTATTCACCCTTGTGAGTCTCCATTTTTTGTATTCAACCACCCCACCTTATATTTTTATTTGAAAAGTGGGGAGCCCCTTTTTGTTTTCAGAGGACATATATTTTATTTGGGTATGTATGTGTTTATGTTAGTTATTATTATCTATACAATATTTATGTTTTAAACATTAAATCACATTGGGGTCCACCTATTTTAGATTTGAAAGGAATTGTTCAAACAAATATATTAATGGAAATTTGAGAAGAATTGCTATGAATGGTAGGTATTTAGATTCACTTATACAGAAAGTTTATCTTCAAGAAATTGGTTTTGAAGACTTTTTTTGGATAATTTTTTCCGTTTAACAAATTTGTATTTGACAAATTTATGGTTGAAAAATTTTCATTTAGCTAATCAAAATTAAATCTATAACTCACCCCATGTCTTTGCCTAAAACCCTAAGACAAGAGATAAATAACACCACTTTCCACACATAGATCTAAGGTATAAGTGAATTTAGTATGTTTCATGGGATTATTAAGAGTTTGTTTTCATTCTAGTTTAATCATTTATTTTATTAAGGTTTATTGTTGATATTTGGATTGTAAAACTATGGATTTTAGGTTCTTAAAAACTTGAAAGTATTCACCCTTGTGAGTCTCCATTTGTTGTATCCAACCACCCCACCTTATATTTTTATTTGAAAAAGTGGGGAGCCCCTTTTTGTTTTTAGAGGACATATATTTTATTTGGGTATGTATGTGTTTATGTTAGTTATTATTATCTATAGAATCTTTAGGTTGTAAACATTAAATCACATTAGGGTCCACCTATTTTAGATTTGAAAGGAATTGTTCAAACAAATATATTAATGGAAATTTGAGAAGAATTGCTATGAATGGTAGGTATTTAGATTCACTTATAAAAAAAATTTATCTTCAAGAAATTGGTTTTGAAGAATTTTTTTTGGATAATTTTTTCCATTTAACAAATTTGTATTTGACAAATTTATGGTTGGAAAATTTTCATTTAGAAGCTTTACTCTGGAAAATTTCTCTTCAAAAAGTTTGTTCTGATTAACGAATTTCTCTTCAAAAACTTTGTCTTGATAGGAAAATTAGTCTTTTAAAGTTTTTCATTTGGAATATTTTCATTCATAATATTTAATTTGGGAAATTTTCATTCAGAAGCTTTACTTTGAAAACTTTCTATTTAGAAACTTTGTTTTCATCAACAACTTTGTCTCAATCAACACTTAGTCTTTAGAAGGTTTTCATTCGATAACTTTTCATTCAAAATATTTAATATTAGATGCCTATATTTCATCCTAACTAAGCAAAGGATTATTCAGGTCCTACTCTCAAACCTAGTCCAACATGGGAATGAACCTAGGCTATGGGTTACCTAAATTTGGGCTAGACCTCTATGGTTTTTAATGAGGCAAGCTCCTTAGGTATGAAAATTTTAATATTTATTCTTTAAACTTAATATATTGGGATTAAAAGGGGAGAAAATACATGAATGAAAACCTACTTAAGCATGGTGATGCACTAAATGTTCAATGATCCATTCTCAACTTGGACTCTTTCATGACTTCTAATGAATCTAATGGAGACAAGGATTGATCATATTTTATGAAAACGTTCCAAACATGAGTATTTTGTATGAGGATTGAAAAGAGACCTACAACTTAAAGGACAAAAATAAATAGGTCTATTTAAGATACTGTGGACTTATGTCACTTCAAGAGAAACCCCACTAGCTAACACTTCACACAACCTACAAGGAACTAAAAGTCTTAAATAAAGGTATATGAAGGACCTATACATGATGAATAAACAACATACATTCTACAAATAAAACTTTAATAAAGCACACTTAGCATTAAACTGTAATATAAAATTATGTTATATTTATTCAAAAGAGTTTACAAAGTGATTTTATTAGAGGTTTGTTATACCCAACCTAGGGATACAAATCAATAGCTCCAAGATAGTAGTTATAGAAATAAAGAACATAAGAGAGAGAGATAAATTTGTGATGAAGGGGTTATTAATGAACCTAATTCCACTCAAAACAACCACTACCACAATCCCTCTTGAGCCTTCCCCTACATTAATGTTACTGTATCCTTTTCTTGCATGATGGAGAATGTGAATATCAAGACTATTTTCAAGAAGAAATCACTAAAATCATATGAATATGTATACATATAATATTTTCATAATTTTATTAATTACAAACACTTTACATCTTCTAAAAATCTATCGAGACTCAATCTCTCTAAGTGCATGCCCTAAGGGATGCATAGGGAAAGGGGTGGTTAGATCTTTGGTGCTTTGTAAGATTATTATCCCTTTTTTCCACATTATTACTAGTCCAACTAGATTTGAAAACCATTCCCTAAGCTATTTTCCTCCCTTGATTATTCCTCTAATATTTTCCTCTTTGCATTCCTCCTTTTCTTGTCTTAAAATCTTGTTGGACAATTGTCTATATTGGGTCGATTAGGTTAACCCAATATAGTTTAAGGGTATTAATTAATTTATTATTTTTTTATCCCTTTGGATAACCTAGCTCAAACTTGGTAAATTATCCTTGAAAACACACTAGGTCAACCCCATACAACCAATGTTCCTAAAAGGATTTAGGGTAAGATATGTCTATATATATAAGATAATTTTGGTCATTATTTATATATGCAATGAAAAGTAATTATTCAATTTAACTTATATATAATATGATCTTCCACCATTCTATTTAAGGAGACTTAGCCTAAGTTTCTTATTTTGAGAATCTAGTCTTGTGGATAAGTCTTAGATGCTTTGACTTTTCTTAGTTATCCTTAAAAACCACAACAAACTCTTATGAAGCCCCTTTGGCTGAGGGAGAGATTGAGTCTTAATGGGTTCACATTTAGGTAAGTATATTATAACTTTGCTCTCCTTTATTTTAGTATATATAAGTAACATAAGTGTTGGATACAATAATACCATCTTTCATATTTTATGTATTAGGGTCTTATTGATACTTATTTTAATTGAAGTTCCCTGCACATGTTTATTTTATTGCTTCTAATCCACACTTTGTGCCACAAGCTTTGGTGTTTACTAGATTATATTTTGCTTTATTGCTATTAGAATGGAGTGAACATTTTAAAACCTCTGAACTCTATTAGGGTTGTTGTGTGATTATGTTAGACTATAGGATTTGGAACCCTTCCTAACATGATATATTATGACAAGTGAAAAAAATGATCCCCTAATTAGGTTTAATGGATCCCCATATTGTTCATGCTTCCACTTAACAAATGTATTCCCAATCAGAAGTGTGGGTGTGATCTATCTTATCCAATCTAGGATTAATTCATAGACATGATGCATTTATGATTTCATACATTATAGTGAACCTGATGTGAACTAAATCTTGTAGTATTTTTTCACCTTTTCCTCTTTTATTTCATTTATTTTTTATCATCATTTTTATCATATATTTTGACATTCTAGATCAATTCTATTGACCTAGCTTTTTTTCTCTATGCACAGGTTTCAAGAACAAGCAAATGGATCAACCTAGTCAACCTAGTATAGGTTTATAGTCTTTAAAACACTTAGTTTAGCCTAATAGGTTGACCCAATTGACCACTTAATTACTTGTTCAATAGGTTTCTATACATCTTGATTGATTCTATCAACCCAATTTGCAAGTTTTTAAAGCATACTTCAAGTTTCTAGACTAACAATATTCTTCATTTCATTTATGATTCACCAAGGTTATTTTATACTTCTCTATTTATCTCTTTTACTACCTTTTCAAAATTTTCAATATTCAAAACCACCCTTGCATAGTCAACTATATTGACACTGTCAACCTAGTTCTATGTTCCATGTGCTATCTAAAATAATTGGATTGACATTATTAACCCAGCTAATTTTAAGACTTTGCTTCTATATTATAGGTATAACCTTATTCCTATATTTTATGAATATATTTTTCACACTATACCTTGTTTCAAAGTTAGAATTCACATCATATCTATTAGTAATTAGCTCACACACTTCTTTTACTATTGCTTGCATGCTTAGAATAGTACACATAGTTTAATTAGGGGATTTTAAATTAATCACTTAGTTTCACTATTTATTTTTTATGCACACATAGCCAAATCTCAAAAACATAAAAAATAACTTTAACATATTGTCTACCCTAGGCAAACCTACTTGGATTTCATCGCCAGGGGGGAAGCCAACTTGATGCTCTGATCAAGTATAAAGCATGGTTAATGGTATATTCTAGCTAAGCACCTACCACACTTATCACTAATATATGTGAAGTGATGGGGTAGGTCCTAATACAAAGCTTTTATCATTTCCACTACAACCCCTTTCAATACAAACTACCTAAAACCATCTTTATATTGCTATCTAGTACTTTACTTATAGCTAACTTCCAATCACATTTTAAAATCATACCTTAATAATCTAATTAACACCCAGGTTGACAAAATAGTTTGATTTAATTTTCAAGTTGTTTTCTTTCTCTTTGTATAATTATGTGTACAAAACTTGCATTAGTCAGTGTTAGTGTAAAGTTTTGTTTTGTGTGCCTTAATTAGATTGGCTAGTGTTAATCTAATTGACTATCTGTTTCCTTTCAACTCTTAATTTACTATATTAGATTCAAAACTTATCTTATTTTAATTCATAACTTGTTATCATCTTGTTCTTTTTACCTACTTCTTGTACTAGATTGACCCAATCAACCCTGTATCTTTTTTATCCCTTGTTCACTATACGGGATCAACCCAGACGACCTTGTATAGTCTACAACTCAATTTCCATCTTTTCCCTACCTCTATTCACTATATTGGATCAAACCAATCAACCCTATAAAGTTTATAAGCCCTATTTTCTATAATTAATTGATCATATCAATCCTTTACTATTTCTTATTTTCCCTATTTGTCAATCTACATCTCTATCTTTTCAATTTTGCATTCTATTCATCTTTCTTTAATTAGAATGAAATCTCCTATTAGAATATTTTTGGATAAATTTAATCCATTTAAGTACTATATGGGATGTTAATTTCTTCCTCTCTTCCCCTCCTAAGAGTAGCACCACTCTTGGGGCACTTCTCCTCCTCGTTCATCTATGAATTAAAACATGGCACAAATAACACCTCAAAATGAAGTTTTATGGATCTGATCCTTTCTATACTTACCAATAAACTTCTCAAAATATTCAACCTAATGTGGGAGTGACTTATACAAGTTTAATTAACAATCCCATTAATATTTCTTCTAGAAATCCTCCCCCTAATACCAATATGGTGAGTTCTCCTACAAACACCAACTCACCTCTTGATACAACTCAAATTTTACCCCAAATTAATCAATAAATGAACATTATGCAAAATTCAAATACTAACCAAATGATCAAACTTCAACAACACTTAATCAACATGGATAATCAACCTCAAACTATTCATCCTCAAAGTTAATTCTAATTATATTCCTTCACCTCTTAGGGATGCCTCAAGTAATGTTATTCCTCAACCCATAATGAATAACAAAATGCTTTAGACCATTGAAAATGAGCCTTTAGCTCCTTAATTATTTCTATTGATATTGGAAACATATATCCAACTATCAAATATGATGGGACTAAAGACCCTTGCTCATTCCTTAAAGACTTTGGCAACCTTTACAAAGAGTGGATCCAAACTAATACCTTTTCCACTACTAAACTCTTAGTCAAAATTTTTACTGGTGATGTATTAAAATGGTATAATAAACTAACCCAACATTATATTTTACAACTTAAAGATTTGGTTAATCCTTTGGCTAAAGAGTCTCAACACAATGATCTTCCTAAAAATTATCTTAGCCACTTCATCAATGCTAATAAATCCCCAACTGAATCAACTCATGAATTTATTAAAATATGGAAATATTTAGCTAATAAATCTGATTATAACATGAGTGATGATAACTTATTAAATTTTTTTTATCATGGATTTAAATCCTGATCTCCAATATAAGGTTTGAACATTTGCTCCCCAAACACTTAATGAAGCTCTTGATCAAGCTAAATGTCAAGATTTTATTATGAAGCATTTAAAACCTAATACTAAACATCTTAAATTACCTTTCCAAACATATAATGCTATCAATAGTAATTATCTACAAACAAAACAAGGATTTTCCAAAATTGATGTTCCTTCACCTTCTCATACACCTCTTTTAGTTCAGTAAATGAAACAATTTTTACCATCCTTGAAACCTTTCATCTATCCCAATGCTCCTCCTAAGTGGTATGATCCTATTCTCTTTTGCTGGTTAAATTCTGAAATTGGGGATTCTCATGAATCTTGTAGAGGGATAAATAAATTTTAAATCTTCTATATGCTTGGTGATTTATTCAATCATGAAGCTATGATCAATCTTTGTCATCAAGAATACACTACTGCTTCCCATAAATGACAAAATTTTAAAGCCTCTACCTCTAATAACAAAAAATATTCTTCAAATAATCAAGAAAATTTCAAAGATGTTTACACCATCAATTATAATTATGATCAATACTATAACAACTCTCAATATGTCAACACTACCAAGGTCAATTGTCATCATAAACTAGTTCACAAAGATCACGTTTCCAATCCTAAAAATAAATATTTAGAAGAACAAATTCTTAAAGATACTAATACCACTAATATTGATTTGGAAGCACATAAGAAATAACTTCCTCCTTCTGATCCTTCAACCACATCTATACCTTCTAAAACTAATTTATCTTCTAAATCTCATGTTTGTTTTTCTAAATCTCATTGGAATTTTCTTGAAGAACTCAACTCTATGCCTTGTAATATTCCTCTTATGGAGTTATTTCATACTTCATACTATCATCAAAAATTCCTTGTGCAACAACTTCAATAAATTGAAGACCCATCCTATATTAATGAAGAACCACCTTCTCTTGATTCTCAACCTATTAATGTCAACACCATTGAAAGCTCGTGTCCCTATTCCAAACCTTCCATTGAATTCATTGAAGATGACATGATCAAAGATGAAATATTTTTTTGAGATGATAATCCACCACTTTATTAAAATAGCCATTAATACCACTCTTATTTGAAAAGCCTTAGTTGATGAAGGCTTTGGTATTAATGTGACATCTTTATGGCTTATATAACAACTTGGTTATAATAAATATCATCTTAAGAAAACCCATTTCACTTGTCATGGTTTTGATAAGACTAATCAAAATTCACTTGGTTGTATTTGGCTTCCATTAACCATAGGACCTAAGACCATTCAAACCAAGATTATGGTCCTTGATCTCCCTTTATCTTATAACATCCTTCTTGATCATCTATGGACCCATCGAATGCAAGCTATTGCTTCCTTTGGTAGTCAATTTATTAAATTATTACATAATGGAAAATAATACAAGCATGAAGCTAATCCCAATCCATGGAGTATCTAGCTTCCTAATCCTAAACTTCAATATCATATCCTAACAAATCTTAAGATTAACAATGACCCTTTACTCTATTTCATCAACACAAATCCCAATCTATATATTAATCTTGTGGATTATGAAGATGATGAGCCTAATGAATTGAAACACACTTTGAATACTAACAAGTTACCTCCATATATCTCACAATGGCTACCTCCCTCTCTATTACCATGAGATCATATTATTCATCTTATTGATGAGATTACTAACTTTTCCCCTCCATACAATGCTCAAGATCCTTCTTTATGATAATATTCCTATACTTACAATGATTTTGGAGTGGATAAATTATTTCAAGATCCTCTCATCATGTCTCCTCATAAATTTAATAATATTGGGATTTAACCTTCTAAACTTCCCCTTGATTTTCAAGCTTGCATGATTTCACTAACATATGATGATAAGTATATCATATCCCAAACTCAATCTAGATATATCAATGTCCAACATTACTAGAAAACTTTGGCCCAAATTTATGCTTTTAATCAAGATATGTATACCATTTCTATATATCATACCTTAGATCTTGAGGGGCATGTGCCTCCTATCAATCCTCCTCTTATTAATACTCCTTGGGTGGTAGAATAAATTATACCTTATGACCCTCTAGAAGTTATTACACCTTTGGATCAAATCATTACATCCAATACTTTTCCCATCACTGAATCCACTAATACTCCAATCTCTTCTATTCCATCTACTTCTTCTACTCCTAAAATTATGTTTGTTGCCAAGGCAATGAATGTCCATCAGATTCATTCTAAGTATGATCACCATGGCAATAAAATTATTAATCTTCAAGTAGATGTAAAATATTATGGTCCTCTTCCCACCTTGCCTAGTGATGAAGATATTCTAGAGTTACTCTATGCTCAGGAACCCCAACTTCCTCAATAGCATCATAAACATGGAAATTCAAAACTAAAACTCCTTGCTTCAACAACTTTATCTCTAGCATTGATCCTAAAACAAATCCAATTTTAGTCTTGCCTAATACACCTTATCACTTTTAAGATGGTAATGCCATGCTTATTGAAGAAACCACTCACATTGAATATGGTACCCCATCTTTTCCTTGACTAATTATAGTTTTACGAGAGCTTTCACTTATGTGATATAATAATTTTAGTTTATTATTTGATAAATATCATGAAGCTTTCACTTGGCTCTATAAGGACATGATTTACATTGACCTTAGCATTGTGGTTCATAACATCATTACTTAATCATAAGCCTATGTGTCAAAAACAAAGAAAAATTCTACTTGAATTTTAAACCTTATGTCATAATGAAATCATCAAATTACTCGATGCTATAATTATCAAACTAGTGGATTATTTTGAATGGGTGTCCAACATTGTTCCCATTTGGAAGAAAGTCACTATGGTTATTCACATTTTTATTAATTTTTACAATCTTAATTTTTCTTTTCCAAGTACAACTTCCCCTTACCTTCAATAGATGTCATAGCTGATTCCATGACTAGTTACAAAATGTTATCTCTTATGGTTGGTTTCTTGAGATACAATCAGATTCATATCACTCTCAAAGACCAACATAAGACTAATTTCACCATGGAATGGGGCACTTATTTCTATGTCAAAATTACCTTCAGTCTCATTAATGTTAGAGCCACCTACTAATGTTCAATGACCCATATATTTCATGATATCAATCAAAATATTATTGAAACATATGTTTATGATCTTATTGCTAAATTTAACATCATAAGAATCATCTTTCTAATCTTGCTATCATGTTTGATCATATCCTTAAATATAAATTTATACTTAATCCTTATAAATGCATCTTTGGAGTTACATTTATAAAATTGTTAGTATTCTTAGTCTTCCTTCATAGAATTGATGTTGATCCTACCAAAATTAGTACTATCATCAACATTCCTATTCCTCATTCTATTCCCAAAATTCATACCTATTTAGGCAAGATTGGGGAAATTAAATGATTCATCCCTAAAATGGCATATCAAATTCACTCTATCAATTTCCTTCTCAAGAAAAATACTACTTTATAATGGATGAATCCATGTCTAAAATCCTTTAATAACATGAAAGAGTGTTTTCTTCAACCGCCTACTCTTCATCCTCCTAATGATAAACCTTTGATTCTATATACTTATTCCACACCTATTTTAGTTGGGGTAATACTTTCCAAATAAGATGATACAATAAGAGAGTATTCTATCTACTACATTAGACAAGGCCTCATCAACTATGACCACATTATACCAAAATTGAGCATGATTGCCTCACCATCTATTTTGGAGTGGAAAAGCTTCATCACTACATGTTTTACCAAATTACTTATGTCATTATTCATTCTGACCCCCTTCATCATTTATTTTCCAAAGGATTTCTTTCTAGAGATATAATTGGAAAATGGACGGTCCTCTTTATGTAATTTGATCTTCTCATCATCACTCAAAAAGTTGTTAAAGGGCAAGTCATAACTAACCAACTTGTTGCATCTCCCATTCCAACCACTTGTTCCCTTCAATATGACCTTTCCAATGAAAATATTCTTTACATTGAAGGTAATAATAAAGATATCTCTCTTAAATATTATTTTCATATCTTTACCAATAATCTTGAATCCAATAATCTTAAAGAATCTTGCACTCCCTTTGGTACTACCAAACCAAAGGTAGTTATCAAGGAGCTCCTTGAAATCAATGTTAACTTGTATGAGGATACTTGGACCCTTCACTTTGATGGTGCTAAATTACTTTAAGGAGTTGGGGAAAGTTGCATTCTCACTAGTCCTCTCAGTAAGATCATTCCCTTTGCTTTTCACTTCACCTTTGATGTCACCAATAATATGGCTGAGTATGAAGCTCTTATCTTAGGCATGAGAGCTCCTCTTGATTTAGACATTTGATAACTTCATGCCTTAAGTGATTCTCAACTTATTTTCCATTAAGTTAATGGTGAATATAAATATAAGAGTGAGAACCTTAATAGCTATCATTAAATTGTAACCACTCTTGCTAAGAATTTTATCTCTTTCATTATTGAGCCTTTTCCTAAATAACAAAATTCCATTGTTGATTCTCTTGCCTCTTCAGCTTATCTATTTCATCCACATCAAGTTCATTCCAATCCTTATTTTGTTATAAAAATAAGGAAATATCCATCTTCAACTCAACTATTAGATTCACTTATCTATCATATTGAGGCTATTACCATTAGAAAAATCCCTTAGTAGAAGGATATCATTCAATTCTTAGAACACCAAACTTATCCTCCTAATTTATAATCTCATGAAAAGACATGAATTCATAAACAAGATTTCATGTATGTATTTCAAAAAAATATCCTTTACTATCACAATACTAAAGGTACCTTGCTCCATTTTTTTATGTAAGATGAGGTTCTTCCTTTTCTTGAATAAGCAGATGGGGGAATTTATGGTGGTAATTATAGAATACATGCTACAACATGCAAATTCCTACATATGAGTTACTTTTGGCCTACTATTGAAAAGGATATAATTGAATATGAAAACAAATTCACCCTTTGTTAGCTTCATGATGATATTATCCATTCACATCATTCTGATCTTCAACTATCAAGTCTCCATGGCCATTTTCCACATGGTGATTCAATCTCATTGGTAAAATTGCTCACTCCCAAGATGGGAATGTATTTATCATCATCGCTATCAAATATTTTACCAAGTGGGTAGAATCCATGCCCATCATTAACATCATTTGTCTTACCATTTATAAATTTATTCTTAACCAAATTATTTACCACTTTGGCATTCCTCATACCATCATTTTTGACAATGGTGGTAGTTTAAAAAACAAACATGTTAAACAACTTTGTTAAACATTCAAGATCAATCACAAGTTTTCCACCCCTTATCATCTACAATGCAATGGTTAAGCTGAGTCCACTAATAAAATTCTCAAAAAATTTATTAAAAATATAATTCATGAAACTCACATAGATTGGCATATTCATCTTTACCCTACACTTTGGGCCTATCAAACTAGTATACACACTTCCATTGGGGCAACTCCATTTTCTCTAGTCTATGGTTTTGATTCAGTTCTTCATTTAGAAGTTGAGCTTCCATCTCTTTGTATATCTCTTCATGGCATTATTCTTGGTGAATAATTACATGAATCTCACCTTCATTCCCTTGATCTTCTTGATGAATGCAATCTTTTCACCTTGTAACATAACTACCAATACAAGGCTCACATTAACCAATAATATAACAAACATGTTAAAATATGCACTTTTAATGTTGATGATATTATCCTTAAATTATATTACACCCATGACAAAGAAGGAAAACATTCCAAAAAATAGTGGGGCTCATATTTAGTTAAAGACATTCTTGGTCCAAGCACTTATCATCTTCACAACCAATGAAGGCCATGTTTTCAAAGATCTCACCAATGCTCAATTCCTTAAAAATTACTTTAACTAAAAATTTCCTTCTTGTCATGTTTTATATCTATATCTATCTAAAAAAAATTGTAGGTTACTTAAGCATAGGTTTCTCCCTCTACAGTAGTTTCTTTGCTTTCACAAACCTTTAAGCTTCCCTTTTGATCTTTTATTTTCTTGATGTACCATAGTATTCTTTATCTTCTTGCATTTTCTCTTTTTTTTTTGCACCGTTTAGGTTTTTATTTTGTGATTTGCTTTATAACACCATGGATATGTCCCAAATTTACTCACAAAATTACCATAATTTAATTATTTATTTCTTCTTTTTCTTGCTTGTCAATGCTATTTTAGCATCCTTTGGGTTTTTCTTTTGTGAATTGATTTATAAAAAAAAACTCTATCACTTTGCTTTTTATCTTGATTTTCAGTACCCTCATGGGTCTCTCTTTTATGAATTGATTTGTAAGACCATGGATAGGACCCATCTATCTCATAAAATTACCATCTTTTCATGTTTTTGATCCTTGTCAACTTTAGTTTTTGCTTCTTTTGTTAGATGAATTCTGCATACCAATTTATGTTATCATGTTTTCATCCATTTTCCTCATTTTTATGATAGTTAATCACATTTTATTATCATTTTATCCCTTTCTTTTCCCTTTGTCACATTTTTTGTGATTTTAAGCAATTCAAATTGTTCCATGTGTCATTCCTCTTGATTTTCCCTTCCTTTCATGTCCACATTAGATAAAACAAGGTCAAAGTCAAGATAACACTTTTATTTCACCTAGATTTATGAGACTCTTAGACCCCATGCTCTTTTAAGTTTTTCTCTCTTAGCAACCTTGTCCCATGTTTTCAAATGAAAGTCGTGTTTAGCACACATGTTTAGTTTTCAAAATCTATATAGAGGAAGAATAAAAAAATCCATTAATAAAGTTAAAATAAAAGGAAACTATATCTAAAAGGAAACATAAAAATCTTAACATTTAAATCACACTAAAAGATGTGATTTCAAGAACATCTCCTATCTCCAAATGAATCTCAAACTCCATAGCTAGCTTCACATAGATGCAAATTCCTTTGGGGTGTGGTAGGATAGTAGATTGGAATAGAGGATTTCAAAAATAATCTTTTGTGGTATGTAATTTCTCACATAAGTACCCAATATTCATAGTATAATGATGGATCTATAAGGGGTCCTAAAGAATGAAGAACATGTTATGGGGAGGTAGGTCCATTTTTAATTTTCGTACATTTAAAATTTATGAGATGATTTATATAATCCATTTGTTTACCCAATACTTGTGTTTCTAAGATAAGTTATTCATATTCCTTAAGGTTTAAATTCCTCTTATTTTGAAAAACCTAATTTGAGTGTCTTGAATTTGATATAAAGTTCTTATACCTTGGTTTTTCCTTCATTATCCCTTCCACCCATTTCATTTTCCCCCTTGATAGACAAATTATGATTGGAAATATATTTTTCCTTCTTCTTTAATTCCTTCTTCTTCATCTCTTAAAAACATGCTATCACTACTTTGTTTCCATTTGAGTGAAACAACATGCTTGATCAACTATTTATTCTTCTTTTTTTACACCATGATTTTACATTTATAAACTTACTTTACTTTCCTCTTACCATTTATCATTATTTTACTATCCTAATATTATGGACACCTGAGTTTGTACCCTTTTTCCATTGTTGAGGGAGGTTGTCTTATTACTTCTCACTCATCAATGTTGTTTTCCCTTTTATGCATCTTTTTTACATTATTGAGTGAGGTGTGGATTGTTACTACTCACTCATCAATGTTATTTTAATATTTTTTTTTGTCTTTTACCATTCATTTGTTTTCATTTTGTTTTACCATCCTATTTTACATGTATCCTTGGTTTAATTTGGTGAGTTTTCCTTGCTTACTTAAGGATAACTTGTTTGAGTTTTTTGGTCATTAGTATCTCCTTAGAGTGAAACAACATGCTTGATCAACTATTTATAATTCTTTTTTTACACCATGATTTTACATTTATAAACTTAATTTACTTTCCTTTTACCATTTATCATGATTTTACTATCCTAATATTATGGACAGCTGACTTTGTACCCTTTTTCCATTATTGAGGGAGGTTGTCTTATTACTTCTCACTCATCAATGTTGTTTTCTATTTTATGAATCCTTTTTCCATTATTGAGTGAGGTGTGGATTGTTACTACTCACTCATCAATGTTGTTTTAATATTTTTTTTTTGTCTTTTACCATTCATTTTTTTTCATTTTGTTTTACCATCCTATTTTACATGTATCCTTGGTTTGATTTGGTGAGTTTTACTTTCTTACTTAAGGATAGATTTTTTGAGTTTTTTGGTCATTAGTATCTATCCTTAGAGTGAAACAACATGCTTGATCAACTATTTATTCTTCTTTTTTTACACCATGATTTTACATTTATAAACTTACTTTACTTTCCTTTAACCATTTATCATGATTTTACTATCCTAATGTTATGGACACTTGAGTTTGTACCCTTTTTCCATTGTTGAGGGAGGTTGTCTTATTACTTCTCACTCATCAATGTTGTTTTCCCTTTTATGCATTCTTTTTCCATTATTGAGTGAGGTGTGGATTGTTACTACTCCCTCATCAATGTTGTTTTAATATATATTTTTTTGTCTTTTACCATTCATTTGTTTTCATTTTGTTTCACCATCCTATTTAACATGTATCCTTGGTTTGATTTGGTGAGTTTTCCTTTCTTACTTAAGGATAGCTTGTTTGAGTTTTTTGGTCATTAGTAGCCTTGGCTTTTTGCTTACCTAATTTACTCTTATTGTTTGACTTGGTCATTTGGTCTAACATAGAACCTATCACCCTAGTTTGTGAAATTCCCAAGTACATCCCATCCTAAAAACACTAGATATCATGGATTTTCTTACATTTTTTTGTTTTTTCTCTTTAGTTTTGTATTCTTGGGTTTGTCAAAAGTAGTCTCTACACCCTACACAATCAAAACTAACAACACAACAAAAAACCATCTTGTACTAAAGGTAAGTCAAGTTATGAAATGCATTTAATTTTTGGTTATTTAATTTCTAGATTAGTTTCCCTTTGAGTCATTTAATTTCAATTATTTTTTCTTTAAAATACTGCAACCTTTTTTTAGCATCAACATTATGTGTGTCCTTGTGTTCTTTTTCAAAGCACCATCCCCTATTACACCTTAGTGACATATGATGAGATTTAAGTGGGGAATATGTATACACATAATATTTTTACACATTTATTGATTAGTGGTGATTTACATCTTATAGGAACCCATCAAGACTCAATCTCTCTAAGTGTATACCCTAAGGGGTACACTAGGAAAGGGGTGGGTAGAACTTTGGTGCTTTGAAGGATTTTTGTCACTTTTTACAACATTATTACCAATCCAACTAGATCCTAAAACCATTACATAAGCTATTTCTCCTCCCTTGAGTATTCCTCTAGTGTTTTCCTCTTTCCATTCCACCTTTTCTTATCTTAAACTCTTTTTGGACAATCAGTTGTACTGGGTCAACTAGGTTAACATAATACAGTTTAGGGGTATTCTATAATTTCTTAGCTTGTTATCCCTTTGGTTGACCTAGCTCAAACTTGGTAAATTATCCCTAAAAACACATTGGTTTGATTGGGTCAACCCCATACAGTCAACATTCTTAGAAGGATTTAGGGTAAGATATACCTATATATACAATATAATTTCGATCATTATTGATATGTGCAATTAAGAGTTATTATTCACTTACACTTCTTCACAATATGTTATTTCACCATTATACTTGAGAATACTTAGATTAGGTTTATTATTTTAATTAATCCATTCTTCTGGATAAGTCTTGGATGATTTGCCCTTTCTTAGTTATCCTTACAAACCACAACAACCTCTTGCAAAGCCCCTTTGGCCAAAGAAGAGATTGAGTCTCAACAGGTTCACATTCAAGTAAGTATATCATAACTTTATTTTCATCTCTTTTAGTAGATAAAATTAACATAAGTGTTGGTTCAAATAATACTATATTTCATATTTTATGTATTAGGGTGTTAATCATACTTAATTTAATTGAAATTCCCTATACATGTTTTATTTTACTGATTATAACCCCCACTTTGTGCCACAAGATTTGGTGTGCACTAGATTAGATTTTGATTTCTTGCTATTAAAATAGATTGAATATTTTAAAACCTTGGGTATACATTAGGGCTATTTTGTGATTGTGTTAGATTGCACTCTTTATAACACTTCCTAACATGATATGTTGTGACAAGTTATACAAGTGATCCCCTAATTAGGTCTAGCAGATCCCCATATTGGTCATGCTCTCACTTAACAAATGTATTCCCAATTAGAAGTGTATGTGTGATTTATCTTATCTAATCTAGAGTTAATTTATAGACATGATGCATTTCTAATTGCATATAAAATCCTTTTCAAGGTCCTCTATATTAATTCCCTTCAATGTCTCCCTTAATCATGCTTGATGTTCTTCACATTATTAGGTAGGTATTTGGGCTCGCTCCTTGATGTTCCTTATGACATTCCTTGCACATTCACCATTCTACGATTACATCTAAATCTTGAATATAGATCTATTATGGATGAAAACTAATATCCTTTATTGGTTTTCATATAGTCATTATTGAAAATGGAGCTTCACAGGAGAGGGTCTCTTGAGTCTAAAAAAGATGTAAACCTATGTCTAAAAGATCTATAAAAGCTTTATAGGGCTTTAATAGCATTAGAAAATTTTGGAAAATTTACTCTTGGTTATCTAGACCATGTTTGGTCTTACATTTATGTGTTTTTCATACCTTGGGTAGTGAGATCTTTTGTCAAATGTGTCTACCTTCATGTCATACTCTATTTTTACCTTAGTCAATTTTTTTCTCCATTAAAGTCCTTTAGCTTTTGACTTTCAACATCGATCATTGATCTTTATTTGGGATCCCCACATTTTGGCAATTATCAACTTCTCAATTACTTCATAAGATCCTATTATTAGTCCTTTGAGTCCTTGACCTCATGCACATTATAGATATACATTATTATTAATTAATGTGCATCATTTATCTTCTATTAGTCTAACATTCTTGAGACACTTGATAGCTTCTCATTTGGCTCCAAGATTCATTGACTTGTTAACTCATCACTCACTATTAGATCTTTGTGTATGATTTCATGCATACTATTTATCTACATAGACCCACTGACCTATCAGATTGACTTTTCACCATTATATCTCTATTCAATCACCCAATATCTTAACACTTTTCACTTGTGAATTCATGTTGACCTTTGACTTGATGCTCATTATTGATATCCTTGGTATGAATGAACATGTGCCATATATATTTGGGACCCACTCACATTTGTTATATCAACAATCATCATTAGATTTTATCTTAGATCTTGATATTTAGTCACTTTTCAGATCTGTATTCAACCTAGGAACATTTGAATTAGAATGACTATTTCATGAGGTTTTATCCTAACATTCGTACACCCATTTCACTCTACAAGTTCAAATTTAAAGGCTTATATATTGAGATGTCAAGATCATCAAGACATCAAATTCTCATAAAATGATATAGGCATGATTATTTTCATGTCCATGTAATATTTTGGCCTAAGAGGCTTGCTAGGTACATTGATTAAATATGCAATTAGATTGACATATTTATTTCTACATGATGTGTTGATGATGGTCTAGCTCTTCTATGCTTGTAAAAGAAAATTTAAGGCCCAAAATGAGTTATTGAGACCTAATAAACCTGATTTATGTAATTTAACATCATGATCACCATGATAACCTACTATATTTTCTTCTTTTTTCAACTCTAGACCTATTTCAAGACTTGCTTCTCAAAGATCAACAAATTTTACTTTAAGCTTGCTTAAAGTGTTTCAGAAGCTTAGTAAGCAATATGAGACATTTGGACCACTCATTAGATCTATAATTATTGTTAAACTCATCATTTTAGGTATGGGCTTGGTATGTGAACCAAAATGGCCAACATTTCTAGTAACTCAGCTAGTTTGACCAGCCTACTGGTCATGTAACCTAAAATTTAATTAAGATTTCTCATAATGAATAGACACATGAAGCATTAATTACAAAAAGATTTTTCATAATTTTTGGAAACACTTTAAATAAAAGAGACACACATAAATAATATGAAATAAATAATACACACTAAACAACTACCCCACCAATAAAAAAAGAATAAATAGAGCAATGTGCAAGAGCACTTGGAGGTAAAGATAGACTTATCTACCTATGTACAGAGACCATAAGGAAACAATAATAGTATAATTTAAGATACCTCCCATTGATAATGATTATAAGGTTATCTCCATTCACCCTATCAATCTCAAAGGTATTTTTCTTTGTGCAACCTATGATAACATAAAGCCCACTTTAAAGACTATCAAACTTAGAGTGCTTTCCTAGTTTTATATGGTCCTCATCTCATTTCATGACTATATCACCTTGTTTAAATGTACTTGAGGAATATCTCTTATCAAATCACCTCTTTACTTTGTACTGATTGGATCAAATAATGTGCATAGTAGTGTCCCTCATATCCTTTAGCTCTCTTAGCTCATTCAACCTTACCTTCATAACATCATCCTCTAGGAGCTCAAGTTGATGAGAAAGATCCAATGGAGGATGTTCAAGAGATATAATAAGTTTATCTTATTTACCATAGACAATAATTTATGGGGATTATCTATTAGATTTATTAGGTGTCACTCTATTTTCCCATAGGGTAGTCCTCAATCTAGTATGCCACTCCTTTTGACTATCCTCCATAGTTCTCTTAATAGTTCTCAACAAGTTATTATTTACGGACTCTTCTAGTCCATTACCCTATGTATAATAGCTAGATGATGCCTTGAGATAAATTACATGTGAAAGAGTTGACTCACATACCTTGTTTTTGTTGAAGGCAAATGCATTGTCAGAAATCATTGTAGATGGCACACCAAATTTGGTCATAAGGTTATCATAGAAGTCCAAAATAGAATCTTCATTAACTTTCTTGAGGAAAGTTTCTTCAACCCACCTTATAAATTAGTATATAAATATATTGATCCATTTATGTCCTTCAATTTAAGGAGGGTGTATCATCCATATAAAATCTAAGCCCCATTGCATGAAATGTTGTTCTACTTGTATGGGTTGTAAGGGAAAAGTAGACAGTTTCTTATTACCAAAAAATATTACACATTTTGGGAATTTCATTACTTAAGAGTATTAATATGTAAACATTGTGGGCCAAAATTACCCTATATAATGATCTTATAGGTTGTGGTATTGGTATTAAAGTTCCCACCATCTAGACCATCATGGAATTATTCAAGCAGTTTGTTTATTTGGCATGATTTTACACACCTAAAAATCATTAATCCTATGTATCTCTTAAAAATTACTCCATATATTAGGACATAAGGTATACTCTACAACCTAAAGTTCCTTATATTGGCTCTATTTATTCCCATAGGACATTGCCCTGATTCAATAAATTTAATTATATCATGTGTCCAACTAAAAGGTATGTTGATTGTCATAGACTTTTAACACTTGATGTTTATCTTATTTTACATCTAATTAGAGGTGTTAACATAACCCTCTACCCCTTATAATATTTATGAATCAAACCTAAATTTCATACTCCATGCATTTTTTCACCCATCTAGATCTTTTCTCATTGAGGTCTTTGTTGAGTATAAAATTTCTAATACTTGGGTGTACCACCATGAGTATGATCTTACTATTGGATACCATGTTCTTAAATTTCATAAAACCTCTAACTAATATAAGTACATGTTTCTATAAAAATATATACCTCTCCCCATACCCTTATAAGCCTGACTAAAGAAAGCAATAGGCTACTCCACACCTTGCTCATTCTACCACATCAACATGGCAAAGATTGCATCCAATGTAAATAAGGTATATAAGTAGAATTCCTTGTTAAGATCAGGATTGAGGAGTGTAAGGTCATGAGAGATGGCCTCCTTTATGGCCTCAAATATCCTTTTACCTTATTTTTTTCCATGTAAACTCATTTCATTTTCTTAGCATAAGAGTGAGAGGCTTGACCAATTTTGCAAAGCCTAGGATAAACCTTCTTATAAAATTGATCTTTCCTAAGAATCTCTATAGACACTTATTATTTTTTGGAAAGAGTATGGATAACATGGACTAAACCCTTTTAGGGTATATGAAAAGATCATATTTGGACACTATATGGCCTAATAACTTGCCCTCATGAATACCAAATTATCTACATCTTTCAAATACTAACCTCAAGTGAGCAATGCAATCAATTGGGTCCTTTGAGAAAATAGTGATGTCATTTAGGTAGATGAGCACAATGTCATTGATAAAAAAATTGAAAGGAAACATCCATTAACCTATAAAAAATTTCTCCAACATTGGATAGTCCAAAGGGCATTTTCATATATGCATAAGTGCCCCGCTTTGTGGTAAAGGCAGTCTTATGCCTATGTTACTCTTTGACCATAATCTAATTATAACTAGAGTATTAATAAAGTAATGAGAATATCTAAGAAAATTTCACATTTTAAAGAATCTAATCTATTGAGGGAAGTGGGTAATGGTATTTTAGGGACACTTTATTGAGGTCCCTAAAGTCAACACATAATCTTATTTCCCCATTCTTCTTCCTCACTGGCACAAAGTTTACCACCCATGAGGAGTGTTTAATGGGGTATATTATATTTGATTCAATCAACTTAAATATCTCCCTTCTCATCAACTCCTCCACTTTTAGGTTGATAGGTCTTTGTTTCTACCTGACTAATTTTGTATTACTCTCTAGTTCAATTGTATGTTGTGCAAGTTTGGGATAAAAACTCTTAAAATATTTATATTCCCATGAAAATACATCAAAGAACTCTTGGCATAAAACAAAAAATTATCTTTGAAGATCTCTATGTTTTCATAATGTTCTTCCTTGGCTAAGATACATGCCTTATCTCTTCTCATTTTTTCATCTTCACTAAAGATGAATTATAATGTCACAAGCCCCTTAAGTAGCTTATTAGATCTTAGTTTCATTATTTGATCATCATCTGATGTTGGAATTTTTTTTATTCTTATGGTATAATTATACCTCTTACATCAAAAAATACACAATTTGGTCATCATTAGCAAACACCTACCAACTCACCTCTTTTTCAAGTACAAATGGCCTATGTATGACCTTGATATTGTCTTTATTTTAGTTGCATTTGACTCCTATAATCTCATACTATGCTCTAATGGATACAATCCTATTTACATGTTTATTTTCCTCTATTGATATAGATTGTATATTGAATGATAATAATTCCTCTATAAGATCCCATACACAATGCTTATAATATTTCAAATGATGTTTCTTGACTGTACTTATTCCTCTCACTTGTTGCACAATAAGCTCACTATTACCCTTGACTTGAAGAAGTTTGACACCTCTTCTTCTTGCCTCTTGAAAACCATGTAAAAGAACCTCATATTTAGCTATGTTGGAAGTGAAACTAAATTAAAATCTTGTAACTAAATAGTACTTTTGATCTAAGGGTGAAACCAACATGGTTTTAGCTTCATTACCATTATTTGACCTTGAGGCATCAAATAATAAATTATATAGACCATCTTCCTCTTGAGTGGTGTTAGTTAGACAAGGTATTATATCACCCTCCTCATGCATACAATACACCCATAATCATACTTCTTAAATATTAGTGTAGAGATCAAATCCATGTTTGTCAGTTACCCATTGATCTAAGTATGGGTCTAAAATTAATTTAATATGGTCATCAGGATCTTACTCACCAGAATTTTCATCCTCATTTAATATGTTACATTTGATGTTTTCAAGTTTAGGCATATAGGGCTCTAGATGGAACCTAGAAATAGGTTCTAACCTAATAGTGACCCTAGTCCCATATCTGGTTTTGAAAACCATGTATGACTAATTAGAAGACAAATAGCCCCTAATTTTTATAGTAAAGTCCCAAGAAAGGCATAGGGTAAAATATGGGGGTAGGTTTACAACCATTACATCCCAAGTAATGACACAATTTGGGTAAGTTACCAATGTGATCTTAATATATTTCACTCTACCTACTACTTTAGTGGGAGAACCATCCAACTAGAGAACACCTTTTTCATTAGGCACATACTTAAGATCAAGCTTATATGTTGTCTTTAGGTATAATTGAGGTTGAATCACCTCAATATATCATACATATGTACAATAAATAGTCCCTTATAATGAATAAAAAATAGAATGGATGGGGATTAATGACCTTAAGAGGATACACAAAATTATGAACTTGACCTTGACTAGGAGCTTGACTGGGAAATTAAATTTGACTAGGTTGACCACTATTTGTAAAAATAGTGTTCAACTTATCAGCTATTTTTCTCACATGAGAAATCTTGGAGATATATTGATGAAGGATATCTTTCTATCCCAAAATATACAAAGCACCATATATATATATATAAATGGTAATATTGGCATTTTTTATATGATCTACAATATTTAAAGGAAGACTAGTACCTTTGGCTAGAAGTAGATGTATCACTTGGAACTTGAGTGACCTGAGGAAAAAAAGGAGACTTTTATTATTGCCCATGATGTTGAGGTATTGGTTGAGTTTCAAGATCTTTATTAGTTACATTGGAAGTGGTAGGATGTTGACTAACTTGTGGAGGTGTTGAAGAAGCCTCAGGCTACCCCACATTGTCATCCAACATCCTTCTCTTGGCCCTTGTATTGGCTACAACTAGCTTATTTTCCCTTTGTGTAGTCTACCCCATGTTTGCTGCTACATGCTCAAAAATATGTTCCCCCTCTTGAAATTTTATGCACATGGTGTTATATAGTGCCGTATCGATGTTCCCTTGTTATTGAATTTGAGCTTATGATGATGTCATGGAAGGCATGCTAACTTGGTTCATTGGAGGGCCTTTTGGTGGAGTAGGAATTGTGTCATGGACTTGGAATGGAGTAAAATGATACCAAATAAGATATTGATATATTTCTCCACTTATATCCATTACCATCTCATTAAAATTCCCTCTTGATTACCATTGACCCTTTTATTTAAGGTTGTTTTGTGTGGGGACCAAGAATCTTGAGCTACTTAAAGTTGTGGGATTACAACTATTGTAAGATCTACCTTGAGTAATTTGGCCTTAGGATTATTGATTTGATGGATAAGGGGGGATATTTTAGGATTGAGTAGGGAATTAGGCTTATAAGGGGCCTTGTTATGGCCCTATATGAAGTATTTTATTGTCTCTCTAGATCCACTAGCTTGTTTTTTTGTGCATTTAACAACCTCTCAATCCTTGCAAATTTATCAACTTGACCATCATCATGTTGGGTTTGATTGTTTGAAGTGGGAAATAGAGAAATGGTAGGTGGGGTTGGATGAAGGTTAGGAAAAAGTGGCATGAGATGTCTTGGAATAAATTTCCTTGCCTATATCAAATAGTTTTCTACCCTTATAAATATCTTATAAGCCCTAGGTAGAGTTGTCCCACCCATGGATTATATCATAAAAAAAATGTCTAAATTTAATGCTCTCAAATAGTAAATAAAATAATAATTGGGTGTGGGTTTAATAATAATAGGGATCCTATTCTAAGTTTTTTATAATCTATAGTTGAATTGACCATAGACTCTTAGGGTGCCCTCTTGATTAAGGTGAGTTGTTCAACAAGTGATACATGGCCACTTCTATCCTCAAAATGTTTACATAGGCACTCACCAAACTCATACCAAGTATTTATTGAAGTAGGAGATATACAATTATACCATTTTTAGGGCTTTGCCTCTCAAGGATGTGGCTAGTAGTCTCATGGCTATATTCTCTTACGTGATATTATGTACTAAACAAAGGTTTGTAATTTTAGCTATGCTATCTATAAAGGTGGTGGAGTTTTATCTTATAAAGTATGGGAGACTCTTAAAGGACGGTAGTAGGGATATCATCATGTTGATAAAGGTTACGAGGGTTTCCACCATTAAAGGGTTCAAAAACTTGTATTTTAGACCTTTCCATTTACATAATAGGGGTTGTACTGCTTAAAATAATAGGATGACTAGGAGATGAATACTTTTTTGGGGGATAAGGATTTATCCCATTGAATCTTGTTGTTTTATATGAAATAAAAGGTAGTTCACTAAATTCAAAGGGAATAACTTTAATAATTAACCTTCTCATAACCTTTGGCATGAGAGGTGATGTCTGGATGATGTTATGAAATTTGCAACTTGGAGAATATTTAGCTTTTGATGATGACAAATGTCTCGCTTTGCTAAAAGTACTTCTTCTCAACTACCAGAGAGAAAGTTGTCCCATTGGGCATGCTAGAAATGCTTAGAGGCCTAGATTTCACCCTAATTAAGCATATTATTATTTAATTCCTACTCTCAAACTTAGTCTAACATGGGGAATGACCCTAGGCTATGGGTTATCTAAAATTAGGCTAGACCTCTAAGGTTTTTAATGAGGCTAGATCCTTAGTTATGAAAATTTGAATCTCTCTTCTTGAAACTTAATCTATTTGGATGAAAGGGGATAAAATACATGAATGAAAACCTAATTAAGGTGTGATGATGGACCAAATGTTCAATGATCCAATTTGAACTTAGACACTTTCATGACTACTAATGAATCTAATGGAGACAAGGATTGATCAGATTCTATGACATGATTCCAAACATGAGTATTTTATATGAAGGTTGAAAAGAGACTTGTAAATTGAAGGACAAAAAGAGATAGGTATAAGTAGGACACTATGGACTTATGAAACTTCAATAAAACCCCACTATCTAACACTTTACACAGATTGCAAAGAACTAATAGTCTTAAATCAAGGTGCATGAAGGACCTATAGATGATAAATAGATAACATACATTCTACAAATAAAACTTCAATAAAGCACACTTAGAATTAAACTAGAATATAAAATTGTCTTATATTTCTTCAAAATAGTTTACAAAGTGGTTTTAGTAGAGGTTTGCTATACCAAACCTAGGGATATAAATCAAGAGCCCCAAGCTAGTATTTATCAAAAGAAAGAATGTAAGAGAGAGAGAGAGAGAGAGAGAGAGAGAGAGAGAGAGAGAGAGAAGAGAGGAGAGAGAGAGAGAGAGAGGAGAGAGAGAGAGAGAGAGAGAGAGAGAGAGAGAGAGAGAGAGAGAGAGAGAGAGAGAGAGAGAGAGAGAGAGAGAGGAGAGAGAGAGAGAGAAATTAACACTAAAGGGGTCATTATTGAGCCCAATTACACTAATAACAACCACCATAATCATTCTCAAGATCCTTTGCATTGATGCCCTTCACTATTTCCCTCAATCATGATTGATATTCTTCATGTTATCAGGTGGTAACTAAAGATCACTCCTTGATGTTCCTTCTAATGTTCCTTACACAATCACCATTTCACCATTGCTTCTAAATATTGAATATAGATATATGATGGATGAAAACCAATTTACTTTATCAGTTTTCATATAGCCATGATAAAAAATGGAGCTCCAAAGGATAGGACCTCTTGAGTCTGAGTGAGATGTAAAACCTACATGTAAAAAGATCTTAAAAGGATTTATAGGGATTTAATGTCATTAGATGGATATATATAACCTACTCCTAGTTATCTAGATCATGTTTGGTCTTGCATTTATGTGTTTTACCTACCTAGGGTGGTGAGACCCTTTGTCCAATGTGTCTACCTTCATGGAATCCTCTAGTTTTACCTTAGTCAAATATGTTTTCCATTAAAGTCCTTTATCTTTTGACTTTCAACATCGATCATTGATCTTGATCTAGGCTCCCCATATTTTGTTAATTATTAGCTTCTCATTTATTCTACAAGATCTTTCTATTAGTCTTTTGACTCAACCTCATGTGTACCATAGATCTACTTCAATATGAATGAACATGATTTGTTGATTTTTTGTTAGTCTAATGTAATTGAGACATGTGGTAGCTTTTCATTTGGCTTTGAGATTTGTTGACTTATTGACTCATCACTCACCATTAGATCTCTATGTATGATTCCACACATACCATTGATCTACCTAGACCCACTAACCTATCAAAATTTCCCCTCACCATTAGATATCTATTCAAGCACTTGAGATCTTGACACTTATTACTTATATATTCATGTTGATCTTTGACTTGATGCTCATCATTAATTTCTTTGGTATGATTGAACACATGGTATTGCATATTTGGTACCTGTAGAGTAAAAATTAATCTATGTTTCATTCTGATTTTAGTAGCACATGATCCAAATCACTATCCCCACACACTTTGGTTTGAGACGGTGAAGTTTACATTTAGAGCTCAAGCTTGATGTTCTTTTTGCCTCATTTTTCTATAAGTGTCGAAGTCAAGCAGAAGCTACCAAGTGTCATTTTTTGAGGCACTTTTCATAATTTCAATAAGGCTATGGAATGTGCCACGTATCTCATATCAACTCAGTAGAACATGACAAGTGTTAGAATCTACATTTCATATCGGCATTTATGTTTCAAATCTCTTTTCAATGAAAGGTTTCAACAAGCTAAGTATTAGGATCAGACAGAAAGCACCAAGTGGCAATTATGAAAGGTTTCAATTTTCTTTTCTAAAAGTGATGGAAGATGCCATATATCCCAGCTGAAGAGAGTAGAAGCCACCACATGTAGAGATCCAAATTATCTTCATTTTGCTTCACCGATAAAGCAAAGACTATGGTGGGTCTCAAGTTTTGTTTCTAAAGCAAGTGGAAGCTGCCAAGTGTCATTATCTGTGTAAATATGAAATGAGGCCCGATTATTTCTATAATATATATAGATCAACACAAAGACCACCACATGCCACCTTTAGTAGGTTTCTCAAAAGGTAGTTAAGTAAACCAGAGATCACCATATATCCCTAGTTAAGTAAAGCAGAGATTGCCACGTGTCCTTTGTCAAAGTCAAGCAAAAATTGCCACCTATCCCTATGCCCCTTTTAAATTTTTTCAAGAAAATGCTATGGGTCTTATTTTTTGTTAAGTTGTTAAATTTTTGAAGAAGTGGATTGTGACAAGTGTCAAATGTGAAACACTCTTGAGCAAAGACACAAAAGAGTATAAGTTACGTAGAAAGTGCCACGTGTCTTCGATAAGTGTTGCAGAACACACCAAGTGTCATTCTCGAGTGTCTCTCAAGTAATGAGAAGGTTTTCAAGAGGAAAAGGGGAATCAGCTAAGTGTCCTCTTCCATTTAATATAAGGGAGCATCCTACGATCTATTTCAGCCAATGAACTACTGGAAGATAGAGTGTTTCAGAATCTAAGAAATATCTTTTGTTAGACACTTCCAGTTTGGTTAGATTTCAGTTGGGCCATTAGATTGGGAACATACACACAATATAGAGTGAATCCAAGGCTATAAATAAGGGTGTAGAAAGAATAAGATACTAGGGGATAATTTTTTGAGAGAAATTGTCAAGAGTTTTAGACTTTCTAGAGCTATGATTAGGAATATCATTTGCCTTTGTTCTATTTTCTTGAGTTGGATGGTTTATGTAACTGTGCATGTTTCTATGCCTCTTATGTGACTAGAGAATTAATGAGAAAATTGAATCCTGTACCTTTGTTGATATTTTTTGTGTCATTGCAAAAGTAGTCTAAGCTATGTTGACAAGAGTTTTAGACTTTCTAGAGCTGTGATTAGCAATATCATTTGCCTTTGTTCTATTTTCTTGAGTTGGAAAGTTTATGTAACTATGCATGTTTTTGTGCCTCTTATGTGACTAGAGAATTCAAATAAGAAGATCAAATCCTGTGCCTTTATTGATATTTTTTGTATCACTACAAAAACAGTCTAAGTTGTGAACCTCTATTTCTATTGTTTTCATCTTTTACATTGATCATGCCTTGTTTGCTCTTAAATGTAATTGAATCTTACATATAGTCTCATTGTGCTCAAGATTAAGGTCGAATTACATTTAGGTGCATCACCATAGTTATATTTTCTTTCTTGCATTTGTTTTTCTATTAAAATTCCTATCCCTTTTCCTAGTATACACTTGATATAAAGAATAGACCAGCTTCTTAAAAATCTAGAGGTTGTTTCAAGTCGCAAGTCCCACATCTTGAAACTAGAAACAAGAACAATTTTAACCATCAAAATTTTTTGGCACACCTGGTGGGACACTATATTGAAGTTTCTTTCAAGATCATATGAACCAGAGAGCTATGAGGAGTCAGAGTTATAGACTAGTAACCAGATCACAATCTGCTATAAATTTAGGTATTCTTTTGCCACCTTTGGTAACTAGTCCTAGAAGAAGAGTCAACTAGTTTATACCGATACCAAGAGTAAATATGTGAGTCCTTATAGCCCCAATAAATTATGCAAGTTGGAACACTGGTAGTCCTTTGATTCTCCCAATACCACCAGACACTTGGGACCCTATCCTAGTGAGTGCCATGAAAGCTCTACCCAAATTCAATGGGCAAGATTTTAAAACACTTGAAGGACATCTACAAGATGTATCAGATGTCTATGTTATACATGTTGTCACATAGCAAAATGTGACCATAAGATTATTAACAGATTCTTTTAAAGTGAAAGCTCTAGAATGGTACCAGTCCTTGACCCCAAATACCATCTCTAAATGGGATCAGCTCGGAGATCTTTTCTTTGAAAGATTTGAAGAGAAGGGTGATAAGTCTTCTTTATTATAGAAATTTATTACCATCCAAAGGGCACCACAAGAAGCAATGAATGACTTCAATTCTTGATTTCAAAAGACTTGGGGAAGAATCCCTACTATAGCTAGACCATTCCCAATTATGGATATAGTGTTTTATCTTAAGGATTTAAATTTAGACATATCTGTTATGATTCAGTCACTTGGAGGTTAGACTCTGCCAGAGGCTTATGACTATGCAGTCAGAGCTGAAAATAATTTGATAGATGCTAGAAAGTTGTCTCTAAGGCCTCCCATGCCCATGTTTTTAGATATTTCCTTTCCATTACCTAAAGAAGCCCCTAATTCTATAACACCACCTGTGTTTATGTACACATATCCTTAACCACCTACTAAGGAAATTATCCTTGCCTAGTCATCTAAGTTGGATGATATCAAGAATATCTTAAGGACATTTTCTAATGAGTTGATTAACATGAAAAGACAACATAATACTTATACTAAACCCCAATATCAAGGCTATCAAGGAAGTAGATTTTCATCATAGCCAAACCAATATCAGGGTTCTCCAAGGCAAAATAACCCTTAGCTAACCAACCAATTAGTTGCAGTCCCTACACCCTCACAGACTATTCCTCCTAATTCAAATAGAGAGATTGTTCTAGGGAAAAATAATTCTATAGATAGTAGCAATTCTTGGTTTTTCCCTTGTAATAATGCTCATACTCCTAGAGATTGTCCCATGGGTAATCTACAACAAAAGGTGGTAGAGCAAAGAAGAATGGATGGACAGTTTGCAAGTTCCAGTGGTAATCAAGCCTATCAGTCTTCTGGTATGTAAAATTCAATCTTAATGGCTCAGATGTAAGGGATGTCTTTACAACAAGATGAAGAAATAGCCCTGGAATATGCTTTGTTCTCATGGGTTGAAGATGAAAAATTAGTATTCTTGAATGAAGCTTTTGCTTCCAAGAAACTAGTGATGCAATCAGATTGCTATACTAGATCAAAGAGAAGAATGCTAGAATAACCTAAATTTGTAAACAATGAAGTTATGGAGAATACTCCATTTCAAGGTCATCAGAACAAATAGTTAGATAAGAAGTGCTTTAGCCAGTGTAGAATCAAGTAGTTCCTAGACAAATTCAAGAAAAGGCAAAGTATTCTTATTTTCTAAGAATTCAAACTTTGGGACCAATGAATGTGGTGGATCAACTGAAGATGACTATAACACAAGTATCAATTTGGGACATATTAGTTATTCCTGCACAAAGGACACTATTACAAGAAGCTCTTCAAGGCCAAGTAGTGCCCAAATGTACTATTATTAAAGGACCTACTGAAAAAGAAAAGCTCAAAGACAGTTCATCTGCAAAAAACAACCCTAGTGAACAATGCACCAGAAGTAAGCAAATCCAAACTGGATCCCTTCTATTTAGCTATGATATTTGGCAAGAAACTACTGCATAATGTAATGATCAATTTAGAGGCTAATACTATAGTAATGTCAAAACAAATAACAGATGCTTTAAAAATAAAATATGAGCCACTCACTAAAGGAGTTATGCAGATAGATGGCAATTCCCATTACAATTATATACTTGTCTAAATATAATTTTAAATCAAGATATAGTAGTTATAGATATACCTCCTATATTTGGCCTATGTTTATCAAGATATTTTACAGCCAAGATAGGAGGAGATATGTCTCTTGACTGGTCTCACTTAATTCTAAGAACTAAATATGGTTCAAAGATGAAAATTCTCTCTGAACCAATATCAAAGAATCACATCACTAATGAACCAACATCAAAGTTAGAGGCAACTCATGTTATGATGAATAAAAAAGAAAGGCTCTTTTTTGAGGAGTTAGGTGAATGGAATGAACATGATCAAGAAAAAGAAAATGACCAGTTGTTGGCTATGATGCATAGTGATCCATATGAAAATTATGACTCTACTAGTCTAGGCACTTATGTTATTTTTGATGAAGACCATGAAATCCCAAATTTTTTAAGGGGAGAAATGCCAACTAATCAAGAATCTGAAAAAGATTCATAAATCTAGACCTTAAATTTTGATGGGGATAAAAATGGTACTGGAGTAGGAATTTGTCTTATTGCTCCAAATGGTGAAAAAATTTGAAGTGCTATCCATTTTCAATTTGCTTGTACTAATAATGATGCTAAGTATGAATCTTTAGTACATGGGCTCCTATTAGCTAAGAAAAATGGAATAAAGAATCTAATAGTAAAAGGAGATTCAGAACTAGTAGTAAAGCAAATTAGAGAAAAGGCAATAGCAAAGAATGTAAGGATGGAATTCTATAAGCACAAAATTTGGTACTTAATAGAAGATTTTAAAGCTTTCAATATTGAAGTAGTCCCCAAGATTTAAAATTTTGAAGCTGATAGGATGGCATAGATTGGCTTGCAATTTAATCCAGCAACTAACCTATTAGTTAACAATGAGTCAGTAAAGGTTATAGTAAGGCCAACTATCCCAGATAATGATGAGAATTGGCAAGTATTTGAGAATGATTTTTAGGTACTCTCACTCTTGCAACAATCAGGGGAATTTACTGATTAATTGCAACTAAATATTGAAGAGGCATATGGAGATCAAATTATACAATTAAGGAATAATAAGATTCCCAAAGGTTTAATCACTTTAGAGAACCTTTTTGATCCAGAAGATGTAAGATTGGAGAAGAATAGGTTCCAAGCAAACAAAGTGGATTATTCTAAAATAGAGGTGAGTGAAGGGAAAAAATTAAAAGTTGGAAATTCTAAAACTCAAGTAGAAAAGGAAAGGCTAATTAAATTATGCAAAAAATATGATAGATTCATAGCCTAGAGCTATGAAGACCTTCATGGATATAATAGAGATATTATTCAACACAAAATAGAACTGACTAAAGGATCTAAGTCCATCATACAAAAATAGAGGCCAGTGAATCCAAGGATTGAGCCTCTAATGGTGGATGAGTTGTAGAAACTTTTAGATTCTAAAATAATTTTTCCAATCAAACACTCAACTTGGGTATCAAATCTAGTACTAGTTAGAAAAAAGAATGGTGATATAAGACTTTGTGTAGATTTCAGAGATCTAAACAAAGCATCTTTGAAGGATCACTATCCCTTGCCATTTATGGAACAAATTCTACAAACTGTGGCTAGATCAGAGAGATTTTCTTTGCTATATGGTTTCTCTGGATATAATCAGATTTGGTTAGCTAATGAAGACCAATACAAGACTACTTTTACTACCAAATGGGGAACATTTGCATATGTTAAGATGCCATTTGGCCTATCAAATGTTGGAGCCACTTTTCAAAGGGCTATAGATGTAGCATTTGGGGAACTTATAAATAAAATCATCTTGATTTATCTTGATGATCTTACTATTTTTTCAAAGAACGATGCTGATCATTTTGATCATTTAGAATCTATGTTTAAAAAATGTCAAGAATTTGGAATATCCTTGAATCCTAAGAAATGTATCTTTGTTGTCCCTCAAGGCAAATTATTGGGACATATAGTATCTAAAGAAGGAGTCTCCATAGACCTAAAAAGAGTGGCATCTATAATGAACTTACCTCTTCCAGTAAATAAGAAATTAATTCAATCTTTCTTGGGAAAGATTAATTTCATCAATCGGTTCATATCTAACTTTGCAGGCTTAGTAAGACTAGTGACACTCTTGATGAAAAAAGACCTAATTTTCATGTGGAATATAGAAGAAAGGCAAGCCTTTGAAGAGGTCAATAAATCTATCTCAATATCTCTAGTACTTAGAAACCCATACTTTTCTAAGCCTCTTGAAATGTATGTATATGGAGGAGAGCTTAGCATTGCTACTATCCTAACATAGAAGGATGATGGACAAGAGGGAGAGCATCTAATAGCCTTTTTCTCAAGGACTCTTAGGGAATATGAAACTAGATATAAATTTGTGGAAAAAAAAGCATATGCTATGGTAAAAGCTCTCAAAAATTTAAGGCATATAGTATTAGGAAGTAAAATTTTGATACTTGTAACTCATCCAAGTGTCAGAGAATACATCATGGAGGGTGAAATTATTGAAAAAAGAGCAAACTAGATAACCAAGATCCTTGAATATGATGTAGAGGTCAAACCCATTAAATTAGTTAGAGGTAGGGGTTTGTTCCAATATATGACTCAAGAGCTTGAAAAGATGATACTTGAAGAGGCAAATTTAGGAACAAAAGAAGAAATTGTATTGAGAATAAAAGAAGTTGATTAGGAATCTTGGGTCACAAGCAGGATTTATTTTATGAAAAATGGGATTTACCCAAGAGAACTCCCTCAAAATAAGAGAAGATACTATAAGATGCAAGGAGTTCATTTTGTTTTAATTGAACAAGTTCTTTTCAAAAGAAATTCTGATGGCAAATTGTTAAGATGTGTAGAAAAGGCTGAGGCTAAGAAAATACTACATGAAATGCATCATGGAGTATCAGGTGGACATTTTTTTGTAAAGACCATAGCTATAAAGATAAGTGAGGTAGGTTATTTTTGGTCTACTTTATTTATAGATTGTTATCAACTGGTTAAAAAATGTCAATTTTGTCAATATTATGTGGGGAAGAGAAGGAATGCAACAATGCCTCTTAGTCCTATAATTGTGGATGAACCTTTTGCTCAATGGGGTCTTGATTTCATTAGAATTATAAATCTAGTGTCTAGTATGGATCATAAATGGATCTTAATAGTCATAGATTATTTCACCAGATGGATCGAGGTAGTGCCACTCAAAGAAGCAATAGAAAATGTGATCCTAGATTTTCTAGGGAGTATCACTACTCATTTTGGGGCTCCTCACACCATAATTTCAGATAATGCTAAATCTTTTTTAGGGTCCAAAGTATCTAACTTTGCATTAAAGCATTGAATATATCTAAAAATTTCTTCTAATTATTACCCTCAGGGTAATGGTTTGGTAGAATCAACTAATAAGAACTTGATTAGACTCATCAAAAGAATAGGGGTTGATCATCACAAAGAGTGTCATAAAGTGATTAATTTAGCACTATGGGCTGATAGAATCATGCCTAAATAGGTGATAAAAATGTCCCCATATGAATTGGTATATGGGAAACCTACTATAATTCCCCTAAGCTTGGAGATTCCTACTCTCTAGCTGATCAAAAAGATTGAAATTTGAAGAAAATGGACCCATGCAGGTTAGACTCACGGAACTTCTAGAACTTCAAGAAAATAGGGATGCAGCACATGATTCATTGATAAAGCATTAGAAAATAATTAAAGACTATTTTGATAAAAGAACTTCAAATACCCATTTTGAAATAGGCTCAATTGTTTTGAAATGGGATGCAAGAGCCACCAAACCAAGTCAACACACTAAGTTTGAAGCATTATGGACTAGCCTTTATAAAATTTGTGCATGTAAACAACAAAATTCATTTGAGCTAGAAATGATGGAAGGTGAACCTGAAGAGATTCCTATGAATGGAATATATTTAAAACATTTTAGTTAAACTATGTTTTTTAGAGATTTTTGATCATGTGGGAGTTGTAGATTCTTTTTGAGCAAGCTCAAAAGTCCTTGAGGTCGCCAATAACTGTAGAGTAAAAATTACTCTATGTTTCATTCTGATTTTTAGTAGCGCATGATCCAAATTGATGTCCTACACACTTTGGTTTGAGACAGTGAAGTTTACATTCAGAGCTTGAGCTTGATGTTCTTTTTGCCTCATTTTTCTCTAAGTGTCGAAGTCAAGCAGAAGCTGTCAAGTGTGATTTTCCAAGGCACTTTTCATAATTGTAATAAGGCTGTAGAATGTGCCACGTATCTCATAAAAACTTAGTATAATGTGACAAGTGTTAGCATCCATATTTCATATCAACATCCATGTTTTAAATCTCTTTTCAGTGGAAGGTTTCAACAAGCTAAGTATCAAGATCAAGTGGAAAGCACCAAGTGACAATCATGGAAGGTTTCAATTTGCTTTTTTAAAAGAAATAGAAGATGCCACATATCCCAACTAAAGAGAGTGGAAACCACCATGTGTTGAGACCTGAATTATCTTCATTTTGCTTCACTGATATAGCAAAGATTGTGGTGGGTCTCAAGTTTTGTTTTTGAAGCAAGTGAAAGCTGCCAAGTGTCACTGTCTATGTAAATATGAAATGAGGCTCCATTTTTTTTATAATATATATAGAGTGACATGGAGACCACCACGTGTCACCTTTTTTAGGTTTCTTAAAAGGTAGTTAAGTAAAGTAGAGATTGCCACATATCCCTAGTTAAGTAAATTACAGATTACCACGTGTCCTTTGTCAAAGTCAAGTGGAAATCACCACCTGTCCTTATGCCCCTTTTAAAGTTGCTCAAGCAAATGTTGTGGGTCTTATTTTTTATTGAGTTGTTAAATTTTTGAAGAAGCGGATTACGATAGGTGTCAAAGGTAGAACACTCCTGAGTAAAGACACAAAAGAGTATAAGTTACGTGAAAAGTGTCGTGTGTCTTCGGTAAGTGTTGCGGAACATGGCAGGTGTCATTCTATGGTGTCTATTAAGTAATGAGAAGGTTTTCAAGAGGAAAAGGGGAATCAACTAAGTGTCCTCTTCCATTTAATAGAAGGGAGCATCCTACGATCTATTTTAGCTAATGAAGTATCGAAAGACAAAGTGTTTTAGAATCTAGGAAATATCTTCTATTAGACACTTCCAGTTCAGTTAGATTTCAATTGGGCCATTATATTGGGAACATACAGACAATCTGGAGTGGATCCAAGGATATAAATAAGGGTGCATAAAGAATCAGATATTGGGGGAGAATTTTTGAGAGAAATTGTCAAGAGTTTTAGACTTTTTAGAGCTGTGATTAGGAATATCATTTGCCTTTATTCTATTTTCTTGAGTTGGAAGGTTTATGTAATTGTGCATGTTTCTATGCCTCTCATGTGACTATAGAATTAATGAGAAGATTGAGTCTTGTGCCTTTGTTGATATTTTCTGTGTCATTGAAAAAGTAGTCTAAGTTGTGTTGTCAAGAGTTTTAGACTTTCTAGAGCTGTGATTAGCAATATCATTTGCCTTTGATCTATTTTCTTGAGTTGGAAAGTTTATGTAATTGTGCATGTTTCTATGCCTCTTATGTGACTAGAGCATTCAAATAAGAAGATTGAATCCTATGCCTTTGTTGATATTTTCTATACTGCTACAAAAGCAGTCTAAGCTATGAACTTTTGTTTCTATTATTTTCATCTTTTACATTGATCATGCCTTGTTTTCTCTTAAATGTAATTGAATCTTACATATAGTCTCACTGTGCTCAAGATTAAGGTCGAATTACATTTAGGTGCATCGCCATAGTTAGATTTTCTTTCTTGCATTTGTGTTTCTATTAAAATTCCTATCCCTTTTCCTAGTATACACTTGATATAAAGAAGAGACCAGCTTCTTAAAAATTTGGAGGTTGTTTCAAGTCACAAATCCCACATCTTGAAACTTCCCATTGTTGGTGTTAGAAACAAGCTCAATTTTAACCATCAACAGTACCTATTGACATATATCATATCACTACTCATAATTAGATTTTAACTTAACTCCCAATATTTGGACACTTTTTAGCTCCAAATTTAACCTAAGAGCATTTAAATTAAAATGGCTATTTCATGAGGCTTTATCTTGACGTTTGCATCTCATTAAGACACCAAATTTGTATAGCATGATCTAGGTATGAAGACATTCATGTCCATGTAATACTTTATCCTAAGATCTTCCTAGGTAAATTTATTAAATATACAATCAGATTGACCTATTTGTTTCTATGTGTTGATGACAGTCTAGATCTTCTATGTTTGTGCAAGAAATTTCAAGGCCCAAAATGAATTAATAAGACTTGGGAAACCTAATTTATGTCCATCAAGGTCATGATCACCATGATAACCTACAAGATTTTCTTCCTTTTCATCTCTAGACCTATTTCAATACTTGCTTCACAAAGATCAATAAATTACACTTTAATCTTGCTTAAAGTGTTTGAAAAGCTTAGTAAGAAATATCGGACTTTTAGACTATTCATTTCATCTATAACTCTTGTTAATATAATTAATAAGGTCTTGTAATGTGGGATAAAATATCCAAAATTTACTTTGGGAACTTTCTCTTCAAAAACTTTATTCTGATCGATAACTTTTTTTTTAAAAACTTTGTCTCGATTTAAAACTTTCTCTTTGGAAACATTTAATTCAAAAGCTTTACTTTGGAAAATTTTCATTTGGAAGATTTACTCTATAATGTTTTTTTTCAACAAATTTATATTTAGGATCTTTACTTTGGGAACTTTCTATGTGACAACTTCCTGCCAAACAACAATCCTATAGAGGAGTACTTAGTCTTCAAAAACCATTCCTTTAGTGGATTTTAAATGAATCCTTTTGGAATTAATTTACTCAAAGAACATTTTTATTTATAGAATATTTAAGTCATGAAGGTAAATTTAAAATTATCTCACTAAACCATATAATAAAAAATGTCAAAATAGAAATGCAATACAATGACATTGAGAATGAGCAAGCATCCTATGTGGCATGTACATTAGGATTGGGTGGTCAAGTTTGAATTATATGAAGGTGATGAAATCATAGAATTTGGTGATTAATGACACATGAATTAGAATTAATGTATAAAGCTATAACATCAATATCTCAACTGAGTTCATCTCATTCAATTTTTAAGAGATCGAGAAAACCTAGCCTTTTAAAACCTCAAAAGCCCTAGCTATGACTAGGACAAATTATAAATCATGTAGTTCAGTTTAGTCCCCACCATTTTAAAAATATTTAATCATAAAAACATCCATTAAATAACCATGGAATCTTCATCTAGGTCATACAAGGGACCCTGATCACCCTCTAAGTTTTCCATCAAGGACTCTACTGAATACTTAGACATGAATTTTGATGCAACTATGTTTGATGGCCTCTATACTAATTAATAATATTTATAGGAGGTCATAGAGAATGTGTATTCATTTGTATTATAAGAAGACATATCAACTAAGAAAAACAACTTATAGTGGACCTACTCCTATTTAATCAATAGTAGCTTCATTACATATCCACTAACTCAGAGGTTATGCCATGTATAGAATTACTAAGAGACTATTATTTGAGGGGATAATTGCATATGGTGGTTATCTATACTATGTTCATAGTTAAATAGTCATCACATACATTTATGGAGAAACACTCATGAGGTATTTAAGTTTCCCTATCCCAAATGTTACATTTGACTTTCATATCATAGTCCTTTGGAAGAAAGGAAATATTATGAAGAGAGCACTAATAAAGTATATTATCCTAGGAAAGACATTTACTAAAAAAATAACATATTAATAATCTAATCCCTATCACCTAATTGAGGATGGGGATTCACATAGGCATGGAAATATTGAATTGACTATTTGGTCACTCAATTTTATACTTCTTGTATCTTGAATGGGTACCCCTTCTATACCTACTTAATAATTCAAAATGCACCTATGAATTGGGGGAATTCATTAGTGCCCACCTACAATAATAAATTTTATACAAAGATAAGAGGCCCTAAGGGGAAATTTTTTATATGATATCATACTTACTAGATGAAGTTACAAAAACAATGTATAGGCATAGTGGGGTTATATGGAGTCCCAAAATTGATGTTACCAAGAATAAAATATGTGACTTTTATTATTTAATTCACATATTCTCATATGTTAGGAATATTTCCAAAATTGGAGAAGACCTCTACCCTCAATTTTGGATGGCCATTCATGGTTAGGATTTGGATAGGATTTCACCTGGTATTGATAAAATACTTTCCAATGTGGGAGACTATTAGATCTACCCTGATTACATAGTTATCATGGTTGTTGGTCATAATGTGGATACTCTTTTTCTTTCCAAGTTCATTCCCAAAAAGATGGATAAAAAATAAATTGTCTTCCAAGTATGGAATGGTATAGATGAGGATATAATAAAGAACAAGAAAGGTGCCTTCCACAGATCCCATATCACTATTAGGAGGATACAATACACCATTAAGTGGAAAATCAAGGAATTTGGGAATGTAAGGAGAGATTATGCATTAACCACTCTACCCCATAGGGATTATGAACCCCATGAGAATTTATAACAAAAGATCCACAACCTTGGCATCTCATATAAACATGAGCCATTTGGTCATGACTTCCTATTTCTTAATGTCAAGGATGATGAGGAAGTAAAACAAAGAGAAGTGATAGTGGGATTGAGTAAAGACATATTGAGGGTAATAAAATCTTACCCATCCCTCATACTTAGCCAAGACAAATTTAGGATCCCACCATCAGGAGGATGGAGATCCTTTGACTTTTATAGTGGTAAGCCATACAAATAGCCAACAGACTAAGGACAAAATCCCCAACATATATCTATGGATGAAGACCAATAATAAGAGTTAGAATATATGGAAGGTGAAGCATAACTTGCTAAATAATATGAATAATAACAAGAGATATAAGGGATACCCTCTTTTTCGCATGAAGAAGAGGAAAATAATCCTCCAATTCAAGCATCAATTGTCCAGCTAAGGAGAGTTAAGAAAGAATTAGTAGAGGAAATAACACAAGAAAATAAAAACACAAGTAGGGAAGAGATGGGGTTTATTTACTTGGATTATTCTAATGAAGAATAAATGGCACCTATTTTGGCCTCTTCTACAACCCTAACATCTAACATGACTACATATCCTCTTCTCTAACATGTGACTCCTCCACAAACTAGGAAAATGACATGGTGTTATCAAAGGAAAGTAAGGGGAGAGAGTCCTTATACCCCATCCACGTAAACACTCAAACAGTCAAAACCTTCATTAGAAGGTCATACAAGTCAAGAGGTAGATGAAGAAGAACTACAATAAGCCAAAGTCTTGAGATTGAAAGCACTGAAAGTAAAGGCACCCCTCAATGGTGATTCATATAGTAAGGGTGATCTCTTTACTTCCTGTATAGGAAATTTTCCAATAATTCCATTAACTTTTGCTTCTACTATACCTATTCCAATTGTTTCCACTTTCATTATTATGCAATCAATTTTAGTTAGTCTTGTTTTCATGCACCCAAAATTTACTCTTCCTATTGTCACCTCTATTTCCATTACTTTGGTCTCCATTCCTTCAACCATGGATCTTTCCATCCCATCCATCATCTAATCCATCACCCAAATTATTGCCTCATATACCCAATTAGGTTCATTATTACCTTATTCAATGCTAGTCCAAACCATAACATTAGTAATAACTAAGAGGGATATAAATAAGCAACTAGTCTATGTTGTGCACCCCATTCCATAAGTCAAGAACATAGACTAGTCCAATATTCTTTGTCCCTTAATGCCCTAACCATTCCCTAAACCCTACCTTGAACCTAAACCTGAACCTAAGGAATATGCATAAATAAAATCTCAACCATCATATCCTTTAAATATCACTCTTATAGATTAGTCCAAGGAGTTAGGAGCTTCAACCTTTATGAGGTCCAATATGAAGATTAATGAGCTTCCCACAATAAGTTCACTTTTAAACAAAGTTATAGCCTCGATCCAGAGGGTCAAAAAAAAAAGATTGAGGATATTTCTAAGAAAGGTTTGATTTTAGATGAAATGGAATAAGTTTATTCCCTTTTAAAAATTCATAATAAGAAAAAGGGCTAGTCCACATACATTGAGGACCTCAAGTCCTATATGGATACCCACATCGAGGTAGTACTAGTTATCCATGAAGGAACTAAGTTATCCAAAAAAGAGTTGAAAACTTTTAGAGAGTAGTACCATTTGATACAAGTTACCCATAGTATAAAATAAGATGTAAAAAATGTATCAATTAGGTTATATGAAATTTTGGATACAAATCATTATTTTAGATTCTAATTAGCTCTACATGTGAATTCAATAATAAAATTGTTTAATATTCTTAGAGAATATGAGAATAAATTGAATTTATTGGTATTGTATACCCCTAATAAGCCATTTATCCACCTAGACCTGATGATCCCTATAAAGGCAACTAATGCATTAAATTTATCTCTCATTAGAACATAGGAGGCATGGGATTGGGTGTCATATTTTGAAGCTCTCATGAATAAGCTTTAAAAACAAGTAAAACAAGCACCCCAAATTTTGAATAAGCTTGAATTATCTGGAGTCTAGGATAAAAAGGAAGTTTTTAGCCTAGCCCACTTTTGATCAAATGATTCAACAAGTCTTAAATGGTTTCAAACATAGTTTATAAGGATTGAGTTGGAAGACGTTAAAGTAAAATTGAGCACTGCAAGGAGGAAGGCAATAGAGGTAGAGGTATTTCAAGTTGGATTTTGAGCTACAAAGATGAATCATACAAGGATGATGGAATAAACATGTAGGGTGAATATACCCCATATTATTGACATTAACTTAATTCATGTGAAACATGATAAGGCATGCAAGTATTACCAGGAGTTGAAAGTAAAGAAGAAAGCAACGTCAGCTCCACCTATGAGTTCTTCTCCTTAGACCCCACCTATAATGCCAATTAAAAAACTACCATCAACTAAAACTCATTTTAGTTAAATAATTACATCAATGCCACCCCATAGTTCATCTCTCACTATAATTCTAGTCTAATCAACGAGTATATCACCAAGCATAGATCTAGTCACCATGTCTGCAACAACAAGCACAATAATAGTTATAACAATAGGTTTGAAAAATGTTAAGTAGGAGTTGATTTAGACTAAATTTAAAGGCTATTTTGTTATAATTTTTAATGTAATAGTTATAAACAAATGATTAAGTTTTATTTATGCCCATGTTGTAATTAAATAGATTATTTTTTTCCAGCATGCACACATTTTATGTTTGAAGTATCTATAAGTTATGAAATGTAACTAAGACTTATGATATAGTAATTTAGGATGTAATCATTTTTTTATAAACTTAGAGGATGAGGTGACCTATTCCCCAAGTTCTTTATATACATGTAGAATCCTCTTTTTAAAGTATCAATGTTTTGGATCAATATATAGGAAGAGATCAAGAGATTGATTGTCATGAAATTATGTTTGTTCTTTCTTCTTCCATCTCTGTGTTATTGAAATTCAATTTTTTTTTATTTATATTAATTTGAAAATTTTAAGTTTGATAATTATATAGATGAATATGATTATTTAAATTAATGAATATTAATCTTTGATGTGCAATAATAATTGAGGGTTAATAGGTTTAATTGATTTAAGTATTTAGTAAATGTTGAATTGATAATTAAAAGTGTGTAGAGGTATTTATTTTGATATATTCTTATGGGAGTGATCCATAAATACCATAGACAACTTCATAGTTTGAACTATAAACTCTTACACAAGTGTGTGCACTAATAGCCCTAAGAAGATCAACCTTTAGTTGAGATCATTAAGCATCTTATATTTGTTATCCCAGATTACTAACCATGCTTGTCCATGAGCATGCAATAGATTAAAATGACAAACACTAGTCTTGGAGATACTTGTACACCAAATAAATATCCTTAGAAGTTACCTTTCAAGAACATATAACCTTATTTTCTATCTTACCCTTCTTTCCCTTTTAAATTTATTTGAGATTTTCCCACCATATAATAATTATCCATCCATCCAACTCACCTAGTGATTAATTTTTATTAGATTACATGCATATTTCCAAAAACCATTGTTAAACATTCCATAGGGTCAACATGTTGTTCCATCACTTGATTATTTAACTACATAGCTACAAATCATTCCCCAAAGTGGAACCCTATTTTATAGAGATCCCAAAATGTTAGAGGCTACCTCATTCAAACCTTTTGAGGTGTGTATAAAACCCACATCAATAGGGTTATTCAATTATTTTTCTTGACTAGAGGTTTTGTAACCCTCTCTATTGATATTATAGTGGTAAGGGACTCCTTGGTTAGGTCTAACATATCCATCTTGGTCATGTACCGATAAGTGTAAGGGTAAGTGTGATTTATCTTATCCAAGCTAGGATTGATTTTTAGATTCGATTCACTTTCCATTGTATACAAAAACCATAATTGATATTTATTCCTATAATAATAATGAAAGGATAAATAATATGAAAAAATTAAAATGAGTGGTTGAATCCATAAAATATCAACCTCTTAGGTCACATAAACCCAAGGAGAACCTAGTTCACATTCCTACTCCAATATGAATCATACATGGTCCTCATTCATCTTATATACCTATTCATAACTATCATACATGTCCTATGCCAATTTAAACATCCTTAAAATCCAAAATATCAACACATCTACCTATCTCCAACTACATAAAATTTTTAAATGTAGTTCATTCTAACTATTCAATATCACCTCAATCCATATCACATGTTGGGACATCTTGTGATACCCATCCACATACCATTACATACTTTCGGGAATATTGTGATTCCCATCCCTACATCATATTACCTATTAGGAATCATATGATGCCCAATCTTCTTATACATTTCATAATAAACAAATTCAACTTCAAAAAACCTTATAATACACATAGGATGGTATTTCAAAATTTCAACTTTGATATAGGTATTAACATAGATCTTGCTCATTATTTGTCTCGTATTTCATTAGTTTTATGTCTTTTATTGAATTTAGTTTCATTTTAATAGCATAATTTTTTCCTTTGATTTATTTGTTTTTATTTCACCTTACTTACACCATTTTTTGCTTCTTGGTTCATTGGTTTCATATCACATTACATTCAACATTTGTTTCCTTTGTGGTACCTAAGTAACACCTTCAATGTTTTCATTGATTTTAATTTTATCACATTTTTACCATTTTTACATAGTATATTTATGATTATTTGACCCTTATTTACCTTCCCCCTTTCTTGGGATTATCATTTAATATACCCCTCTTTTTGGGATGAGTATTACTTTAATTGGTCCTTGTGTTAGGTCCCTTTTAGGTTAGTATGGATTTTCTAGTGACATGAATCTCATATTAGAGTCTTATCCCTCTCATAACATTATTTTACCTCCTTATTATAATATATGAGCATATTCATCATTTCATCACTTATTACATGGATGGATACAATAATCCCCATCTTTCCTTTATTTACTTTCATTTGAGGCATACATAGGTTAATTTTGAGATTTCACACATACTTGTGAGAAAATTTTGGATACTTTAAACACCATGGTATTTAGGTAATTTTCTCTAGTGACCTAAAATAAATAAAAGGAAATTATCATTATGGAAGAGGAATATAAAAATAATTGGTTCTCTTGTGGTTTTCAACTATTTCATTCATAATTGGTTCTCTAAATCCATATGGAAGAGGTATATAGAAATTAAAAATGTTAAAACCAAATCATAAAATAAATAAAAGGAAATTATAAAAAGTCAAAAATAATCTTAAGAGTTAGATCACACTGCATGATGTATATTTGGCACATCACTTATCTTATTTGAAGCTCAAACTCCAAAGTTGGCCTCATGATAGAGTAAAGGTCCATCGGGGTGTAATAGGCTAGTAGACTAGGGTAGGATGTCTAATTATATCATATAATTATAATTCTACTTACTTTATCACACAAGTACCCAATTTTTTTAGTAGACTAATGGATTTTAAGGGGTATTAAGGAAAGGAGAACACATTATGGGAAGGTAGGCCCGTTTTAATTTTTATGCATATAACCTTCTTGGGATGATCTATGTACTTCACTTATTATCCCAAGATTTGTATTCATTATTTAGTGTGTTCTAAGTAATTTATGTTGATAGTTATTATCCTTTAACAATTTTTTAGTGTGTCTCATTCTTTCTAAGTATGTTTACATCACCAATATGGCACCACACATCCCTTATTTGTATCATATTTTCCTAATATTCCCCTTGTTGAATATTACTTTTAGCTAATCACATCCTTGATAAACTCTACATACTGATGACTTTTGGTTTACAATTTATTATTTTCATTATAATACTTTGGATAGGACTATACTTTCCTCACAAACACCCCTTTGCATTTCTTACCACAACATCTCATTATCATACTAGTCATTCCATTTAGGTGGTTGTGTTTCATTACATTGTATCTCAAAACAGGCACTATGTTTGAGTACTCATTTTTATAGAGATTTTAACTTTTTATTTATCCATCATATTATTGATTGTTTTTTGTTTACTTAATTTATCTTACATAGGAAATTCTACATGTCCTTTTTTAAATTTATGTATGACTTGACATGTTTCTCTTACATATTGGATTACATATTATTTTCAATCATCTATGCTTTATTTATTTTTGATTTGAAATGATTATCTTACTTGAGGTTAAATTTTATTTATTTACATATATTTGTTAGAGTTTTATTGCATTGATATACTTTTTTCCCATTCATATTTTACATGCTTCCCAACATGATTTAATATGTTCAAAGTTATTTTTTGTCATTTCATGTTTAATATTATTCCCAACATGATTTATTATTTCATAAATTTATTTTTGTAATTAATGTTTTACATGATTCCCAATGTGATTTAGTGTGTTATACATTCATTTGTCAACATTTTGTCATTTACATGCTTTATCTTTTGGTTTTAACCTAGCCTTAATAGTCTTAGCTTGCCAATTTTTATAAGTAATTTAATCACTTTCAAGATTTATTCATTGATACTTTGACTATCTTGCATACGGATGCATTGATTATATTGTAATTCTTTCATCCTTAGGTTTCATTTAATGTAGGTACTACACCTTTCATGATCAATACTAAGATATTTTCGTGGAACCATTCAATAGAAATGTAATTTATGGTATGTATATGGTACTTTTAGTTAATTTAATTTCATTTTATCATTAATTTCAATATGTATTTTTTCATTAGCTTAGTTAGTGTGTTTCTATGTTCTTTCTCTAATCACCATCCCATGTTACAACTATGTGACACATGATGAGATTCGAGTGGGGCATATGTACACACTCAACATTTTTAACTTTATAATTTAATAACACTTTCTCTTTTGAAAGAACCTATTTAGTATCAATATCTTTGAGTGCACACCTTAAAGGGTGCACTAGGAAAGGGGTTTGTAGACCTTTAGTTCTTAAGAGGATTGTTGTCCCCTATACCACTACCTAAAACCACCATAATCTATTTTTACAATATTCCCTAAGTAATAAAAACCCTCTTATAGACTCCCCTAAGTAATTTACCATCTAAAATAGCCCATATCTAAGTAACACCACTTTTTATTAAATTTCCTATTATGTCAGTCTAGTCAACCTTATTCAAACTTAGTGCACATTACATAACTTTATCAGCCCATTTGACCTAGTTATAAGTCTAACAACTATATTTCCCACCAAACAAGATCAACCCAACTGACCTTATTGGTTAAATTATTAGGATGTTTAGGGTCAATATTTGGCTATAAATACATAAAGGATCATTAAATTTTGAAACATTACAACTCGTAATTATGCTTATACTATCATTTAGAGGTTTTATATCTTAGGTTTTTACCTTGGAGTAGTAGCACTTATCTTGTGGAGGTATTGGATGCAAAGGATAAGTATTATAACCTAGAGATGATTTTTCCTTGTGATCCTTAAAATCCAAAACAAACTCATGAAAAACACCATTATCTAAAGGAGATATTAGGTAACAATGGCTTCACTTCAACAAGGTAAGTATACTCCCAGCCCTTCATATTTTGATAAGCATATATTGTATAATTAATGAACTAAATTATATCTCTACTTAATTATATTATTTATAGATTATCTTGAATATAATTATATTTTCATTTTTATTGTCTTACACATTTGTGCCACTATCTTTGGTGAGTACTAGAGTATCTTGCATATTCATTTACTAGATTAGCTTACTTTTATTATAATTGTAAGACCTAGATAGGGCTATTAGATGATGAAATTTGACTAGAGGCATTGGAAACCTCTCCTTTTCTATTATGTAATAACACATCCCTTAGTTATGTTTATCATATCCATAAGTGGTCATGACCTTGATGTAACAAAGTACTGATAAGTGAATAATTAGTTGATTACATTCTCCAAGCTTGGATATTATTGAGTATGATAAGTTATAGATATATTTTATTTCACTTTCATACCATAAGTATTATTATGACCAATACATCCATTTTAAAATAATAAAGGGACCTATACACCATTAAAGTTTTAAAAATTCTTGGCCCTTTATCAAGCCCCATCTAATCTATAAGATTTTATGTGGCCTTGATAATAGACTAGTTATTTATATTTAAGGATCTTTTGTAACTATGTGATTTCAAAAGAAATGATTCCATTGCATTTTAAGTGTTTTTTATACTTAGTTTCTCTTGGGTGATAATATTTTTAATATAAATTTAATACATAGGCACTCTCCTAGAGTCTCAGTCTAAGAGTCTTAGATGGCTTTGTCAGAGCCCTTTTGCTAGACATGTAAGCATTGGTTTTCTTACAAATCATTTTGGATTGACTTGGAATATTTGTATAATTTTATACAAACCAAAGGTTTTAGAGCTATGAGATCCTCAATAGGCACAAGATAATTAGGTGTCATGTGTCTTTGTGGACCTAGAGGTGTTAGAGGTGTCAGAGCCTCATGAGGCCTGAACCAATGAGGATGCATCATGTGTCTATATATACTTATAGATGTTAGATATATAAAATACTAGAGAGGATTGAACCAATTAAGAAGTGCCAATTATCTTCATGCACTTAGAGGTGTTATATATTTTAGAGCCTTGAGAGAACTAAACCAATGAGGAGGCACCACATATATCCATGCACTTAGAGGTGTTAGAGCTATTAGAACCCCATGAGGACTAAAAAATAAGGTTATGACACACATAATTCTATAAATACAAGTGGAATAAAGTCAAAAGAGGCACTAAAGGAGTAAAAAAGGGTACAAGTTTGGCCCTAACCAAATCATATAACACCACATGTAATTTATACACTTAAAAGGCTAAATCATATAATCATAGATATCAAATCTAAGAGTTCCCTACTACACTTAGTTGGCATACTACTTGGTGAACCCACTACTACCCAAGTGACACTAGATAACCCTAGGGAGGTTCAATATGCCATGATGGCTAAAATAGGTTGTGTATATTATGTTCTTCATGTTTATTATCTTGGCTAGAATAATTATTAATTTGATATCTCAAAGAGTATATAATTGGGGTTGGTTTTTTCAATTTGGAATTAATTTAAAATTGGGAAATAGATAATTTTGGATCATGTCATTGACTCTAATTTTATGTCACATAATGAAAGCCCTAGAAAGACATTAATATGAAAATATCATAGAGCCCTATAAGGATACATCAAGATCTGATTCACCATTATTGATTCAATGCTTATCAGTTATTTAGATCCCTTTACCTTGAGTTCACTCTAAAGCACAAAGAGTCTTTTTTACTAAATTATGTGCATAGAAGCTCACATAGTATAGAAATAGACAACTCTAATTCTAATCCTATACTAGAGACAAAGTTTTAGGAAACTACATTATTTCATATTATCACTTAATTTAAAAACTATAATGATATATTCAAAATAATCAAGGACATCTAGAGACTAGACACTAATAATGAAGCTAATTATGATGATATCCATTATGTGGATGAATTTATTAGTATCATCACTTTGAGGATAAATAAATCCATTGTAAACCATAATTATTCTTATGTGTAGACCTCTTTAGTAATCTATTGATCTATACCAAGCACAATATTGATCTCTACCAAGTGTAGTATGGATATTGTGTACTTTCATTACACTAAGTTCAAAATTGTAGATATATATGGGATTGAATTTAAATGACACTATAAACTCCTAGATTACACAACCTATTATGATAAGGAGTTTGTAGATGACTAGGTAAAAACTCACAATATTGACAAGGTCATTAAAGACTAGGCTGAGGACATAGATAGGTATGTCAATAAAGAGTACATTGATACATACATAATCAATATATTCTAAGAGGGAATTCACACTGATATGTTATTATTGAATTGGTTGTATAAACAAAGTGACATAATACACATCAATAATCCCTGCTCAACATCAGCATCAAGGGATATGAAGTCCAAAATTTGCTAACATCATCACATTCAACCTCATTTAGTAGATGAATAGGTCCCACATCAAAGGTAACATATATATGATGTCATACATAGTGGGAATTGTATACACCACCCTTGACTTAAATAAATCATATTCCCTCCATGGGTACAAATGGGTTCTATGGTACATGTGGTGTTTTATAAACTATACATTCACCACTTCAAAAATTACATCCAAGATATTTATAACCATTTATACCCCATTGTGTATAATTTTATCAATGAGAGGATAATTCCAAGGCTTTTGAAAGAGATATGAGATTCACTCTAGCCCATTAGTGCTTATTGGTACTATAATTATCATACCATAATAAGGGTGGAAGGTATTCTTGGGAATCCTCTCTTTTGTCTATAGATAGTCTTAGAGTAACTCATAGAGTGAGAAATAGTAAAGAAATTAGCCAATGGAATATTTGGTTTCTACATTGGTAGAAGAGAAAATCCATAATTAGCACTCCTCATGGTCATTTATTGACAAAAATAAGAAATATTATAGGTGATACAAGTAATGACCAAAAACAAAGATTAAATTAACTTGTGCAAAGTTGAGGATAGAAAGTGGGATCCTTAAGGTATAGTGCACACTCACATGGAGAGGTAATAGACATGCATCAACATCAAATATCACTATTAGGTCCATGCAGATGCCATAATTCACCTCAACCTAGTGAATGATATAGAGGTGATATAAAAAATTGAAGTTGCTTCCCACTAGAATGCCCAAAATCGATATCAACCCATGTTAAAGGAAAGGTTGGATCCTCCAAAACCACATCAAATACATCCAAACCTTACATTTAAATCTCCATAAATGATAGTTGTTGAAGGCTATTTCCATTTTAAAGAAGATCACCCAACAAATCTTTTAGGTAGTCCCAACTACCTCCAGTACTACATCAACTTTACTTTAATTCTACCATCATCAATTCCTTAGGTAATCTAATCTTAGTCTCTTTGTGCCCTTCACTTTGAGAATAGTCTAGGTCTAGTCCCATTAAGGACTAACCAATGGATTTATTTCAAGTTATTTCCCTAATCGCTGGTGTTTCCTATATACCCTTTGAAACTCCCCTTATTTTCTCCATTATAACTTGACTAAACCTTGTCATTATTATATTTTCACATGTGGTAACAAGTGTTTAATTTCCTTCTTTTCCTATGGATATGACCATTTTTGGTATTCTCAGTACCCCAAAACCTCTTGTTCATCTTGTATCCCAATAATGGTCTTATTTAAGCCCACTAGCATGATCTAAAACATCAATCACACTCAGACCAACCTATAGGTTAGATTAGCTCTTAAGATATCCAAAATTTTAATTTCTCCTACATTTTTGATATCACTCATAGCTATAATTACCCTAAAAACATTAATAACTCCTATGACAACTAGTTTATCTAATCATATATCTTCCAATGCCTAAATAATTCCAACAATGATTGTAAGGTGTATGCAAAGGGAAATGAAAATGATCTATAAATTAATCATAGCTCAGAGAAATTAAATCCTACTTACAGTTCCAATTATTGATATAATATATATTCAAGATCATGACCAAGAGGGATATTCTATACCTATTCAAGGGAGATCTTAACATAAAATAGAACTAGGGAGGGTTACAAAGCCTCTAGTCAAACAAAACTATGCAATAACCCTAAATAGGTCTTATGTTTTCATATTCACTAAGTATAAATGATGAAAGTTAAGTAAATTTCAATCTAATGCTCACTAAAGCTTTTGGAACAAAGTGGGGGAAATAAACATAAAAATTAAACATGCATAGTGTAGTGCAAGATTATGAGATGTATTAGTTAATGTGTTATTCATGAAAACCTATAAAAATAAGCATAAATAAACTAACATATCAATATTATTACGTCAAGGGGTGTTATTAATCAATTCTAAGAGCTAATTAAGAAAGGAATACAATCAAACCTTCCAAGTAGTGTCCCTCCTTCCAAGAGTAGACAAAAAACATGATTTTATTTGGATTTGGTACTCCAAGTATATGTTAATGAATAATAGCATGATCCTCCATCATTTCCTAGTAAACCAATGGCTAGGGCTCACAATATTTGTCAATTTATGTAAATAGGTAAATATTATCTATTATAGTTTTTGAATAATAAGTTTGTATAGCCGAATATTAAATATCAATGGGTGTGGCCTTGTATTTATATAATCCAAAACTAAATCTAACCCCAGTGTAGTTAGGTTAGAGTTAAAAATAGTTGAGTTCAAACTAAACCTAAGTTGAGTTAGGCTAACCATGAGGGCCATGTGAGAGACACAGGTCAAAATGATTATATCTTCCAACCAATCTAAATAGTATGAGAGTGGTTTGACAAATAAAAAAATAAATTATGAATAAGATTGATATTTTACATTTTTGGATTATGAATTTCCAATAAATAGATATTCCAAAATATCATGAAATTTTTACTTAAGCTCTTAATTTAGATTAATTTGCTTAAGTGACTTTAGCTAGTTTTTTGTAATTATTTGGAAATTTGTTATATTCTTAATCAACCTAGTTAGAAATGTCATTTTAATAATTTGTAATTTGACTAGAGTATAATTAAAAGATGATAGTTGTGTATAGGGTAATACCCCAGTTAGGGTATTATGGATATGAAATAACACATGCACATGATGTGCGCTACCAAATTTTAATAAGTCAATGGTCTAAGATGTCATTTTTCATGGTCACAATTTAACTCAAAATTATTTAAGAAAATATAATAATCACATAAAATTCATTTCACAATTTAGGGATACATTAGCATAGATTGACACTTGCACATGACAATTTTGAATGATTTAGAGAATTTTAGTGATTTTGGTCTACATTGTGTGTTGTCATGAAATATCATTTAGACTAACAATTTCATCAAAATAGTGATAGGAAATAGATGTCTACATTTCCCCCTATTCGAGAAGGTGTGGTGAGAAATTTGATTGAAGTAATGTCTTTTTAAAGAATAAAAAGGTTGTTAAGAAGAAGATGGGAGGTAATGATGAATGAAATAATTAGTGACCCATGATGCCCCATCAAGAGGGCATGCAAGGATGAAAGAGAGGGATGGACTCTCAAAAAAGAGAGAAAGAGTTAAAATAACTGATGGATGAGATTAAATCCATATGGGCTAATTCTTTTATATGTTGATTCCCAATGATCAAAATAAAACAGAATATAATGGGCCCTAAGGTAGGGGGAAGTGGGAAGAATACAATCCAAAAATATAAGTGACACACTTTGATGTACCCAAAAGAGGGTAAAATTTGTAGGATTAGGAAATGATCAATCCTAAGACAAATTACACACTTTGAATTGCCAAAAAGAGGGTAAAATATGAAGAGATTATACATAGAGGAAAAAAAAAGATAGCATTTATACAAAGAAAGGAGGTCAATAAATTAATAATTTTCCCTAATAGAATGTATTTGATTGGTTGATAAATTGATTTTTCCCCAAGAGGGCTAATTTTGACCATTGATAATTGATTTTTCCCTAGCAGGACTGATTGGATCAATGATTGGTCTAAATATTATGCCCCAATAGGGAAAATTAGAAAGCATATCTTAAGGATATAGCCTATTACATAGATTAAATATGAGAGGTTACAAATGTAGATGGGGGGTCTAATGATTGAATAAACCATAAAGAAACCAGGCATACAAGTATGCACAAAGTGATGAAGGAGATGATTGGAATAATGAGGGTGTCTAAGATGACCTAAGATACATCATGTATCCAAACACTACCTACATAGTCCAGATGGACCTTAGGCCAAATTAGTTCTCCTAGAAGTGGGAGAAAATAAAATGAGTAATGAAGAATAGAATAAAGATGGACTAATGTTCAAATGTGTTTATGATATCCGGTATAGGTAGAGTATATGTAGGATAGTGTGTTCAAAGAAGATCTTCAATACCACTTTAACTATTAGACTTTGGATCACTTGGTGTTTAATTTATAAAAATGAAATTATGCATCATAAGTATGAATAACTTATAACAACATTGTATTTCATTTGTAATTGACTAGTTTAAATGTGAATATTTATAAATAAGGATAATGATAAAATTACCAAAACTAGAGTTATAACTATTTACATTTAAACAAAAAATAAATAAATACAGAGAAAAAAATGTAAAATAACATAAAATTAAGATATGAATGATCAAGATTCAAGTAGGAATGAGAATGTATATAAAAACAAAGCAAGACCAGTTTTTTAAACAACCTAGAATCAATATATGAATAATCAATATCCATGTATATTAAAAATGTGTACTTGAAAAAAATAATAATAAAACAAGTTAAATACAAATGTAAACAAGTCAATCTCAAGTTAAGGCTAGACTTAAATTTTTGATGAAATGTATTAAAAAACAATATTAAAGACAAGACAAAATAGTAAAATAAAAGACAAGAATAAAAGCACAACAAAACACCAAGAAAATAAATAAAGATATAATATTTGAAGGTCACATGCAGAGGGAAGGTCACACCCCCAATGGATGTGGAATGGATTGGAACCAATAATGGAGTTTTGCCTAGTAGGACATATCAAGAATACTTGACTAGGTTTAGACTAGATAATTTTTTAAAGATTTTGGGGCTTTATATCTCTCTAGGAAATTATAAGGCAATTTTCATGATTTTTAGGATTTTGAAATGTTTAGAATGTTTTTGTAATTTTTTGAGTATCTTAACTCATTGGAGATTGATAATATAATTCTAAAAAAATGGCAAGAATATGGGCTTATGTTTCTAAAAAAATGGCAAGAGCATGGTGTAAGAATATTTGTAAATAGTAATAAGTCAACACAATAATCCCACAATCATTGGAGTTAAATAATAGTAATAGATAAGGTAGGATAAATAATAGTATTACACAATGTGAAACACCATATATTACCTTTAATGAAGCTAAGCCAAAGGAAGGGTTCCATTGTGAGGAGGCTATGAATTCTTAAATTGTGTGAAGGCATAATTAAAGTGGTAGCATCTATCACTATGAGCTGATTTTTATAAGATGGGCATCTATCAATATCTACATAGTCTCTTTGGAAAAAGGCCAACATCACTATGAGCCAGGTTTTATGGGTTATAACTGAGTATAGACCTACTAATATTTTATTTGAAAGTTTTACATATTTTGTTTGAAAAAAAAATCATTAATGTGGTGAGTGGTATGGGATGGACTATACCTAATACAAGATCTATAAATCCAATCTTATAAAAGGTGTATATGTATGCATCTTCTATCCTAGTACCTTGTTACTAATGATTTATGGGTTTCACTAAGTGGGGCCTTAGAAACATGAATCTCCATGACCTAGGATATAGTGTATATAGCTAGATAAGGTGGGGTAGAGTTGATAGATATATAAGAAACCACCATCCCCATGAGAACTTCAAGATATGAAAATAAAACAAAAGGTATTAACTATGTCCCAACACATGGTAAAATATATAAATGGGATTGTGACCACACATAATTATTTTCTATATATGACTATTTGACCAGGGGTTACATTCCACCACCAAAAGGTGAGTGGATGTAACTATTTTAAATGGCATATCTATTTTTACACAAGTAATGGCATTATAGGACCCATTTAGTTGGTGAAGTTGATAACACATCATTAAATAATAATGATCATGGAGGATATTTAATCCAACAACCTAATAAATTTTTTATAATGTGAACATTTTTTTGTATGGTCTCAACAGAGAAAGGAAGCATGAAGATTGATAATGACACAAAATAGAAATAATGATAATGGAGGTGGGGATGATTGAAAACCACCATGACCTAAAATTATCTATGAGGTGGATGTTCAAATTTTTTATACATTTCACCAAGTGCTGGACCTTGTAGAATAACTAATATGACAACAATAATAATGGAAATTCAAATACAACCTCATCTTGAGCCTCAACCTCAGGCACAATGAGGGAGGTATTAGTTTCACTACATAAGATATAGAGAAGGGGAGTGCAACCCAAGGATGATGTAAAATTAGAAGCTACTATCTTTTCATGAAGGGACTTCCCACTATCCAAGGGGATTCATAATGAGGCAATGATATGCGTTACTCATACAAGCTCAACATAATGAGTAGATGGATATAATGGTTGTGTTAGTTAAGCATGGTACAAGACCAAGATTGAAGTAAAAGTTTTTTGTTAGGGTGATTCATGTAGAATATAGGATCAAAATACACCCATCAACAGCCATCAATGTAGGAAGGAACATGGATCAATTATCATAACCTATAGTAGTGTGTAGAAACTATGGGATAGTATCTATCTAAACTAAATGTGTTTGAGGAGGAATGTTTTTGATGCCAATTTAGTAAGAAATAAACAAGGAGGTTTGATCAATTTGAATTTAAAGTCACTAGATAATCAATATAATCCTAGTAGAATAACCAGATGAATGTGAAATTCCTAAATAGGAAAAGAAATAATATGTACCTTAGGTGATATTTGCATAATCCTATTACCTTTTTTTTGGTGTGTATCCCTATATGTATGCTTTTTTTAGTCATTGCTTATGTCATGGATATGAGATGTTCTATTGGTTATCATCTTCTTATGGTGTATGAGTTATATCTATATTTATTTAGAGATTCAGGTCTATATAAACACATAACAAATAACATTTAATCTTATTTGTTATGCATGGATTCAAGCATGTGTTTGGGTATTTGGTTGGTTTTGATATATCATATAGAATCTACCATCACATTACTAGAATAAACTTTGTTAACACAATTTATCTTTAATTTGTGATATTATGCATGATAGTTATACACAACTAAAATGGAAATTTATACCCTAAGCATGGAAAAATTAATTTAAATGTAAATATAAATAACCTATGAATAAGATATCGTTAATCAAATCCCAAGTGTAAATAAAAATAATAAATCAAGTGTAAGACTAAATACAAAAAAATAAAACTGAAGTACATGAAATGGATAATCAAGATGTAAGTGTAAATAAATTGTAATAATCTTATGGTAATTGAGAAGAAAATAACAAATAAACAAAAAAAGAGATAAACATAAACAAAATGTAAACAAACACAACAAAAATTCAATAAAAATAAACAACAAAAACCAATAAACAAAATACATAAATAGTCAAAATAGACAAAATAATAAAAAAACAACAAAATAATCCAAAGAAAATAAAAATAAAATAAAAGACTAATCTACACAAATGAAGTGAAATAAAAAACAATACAAAAATGATGGTTCATTACAATGTTAGTATAGATAGAAAACAAATTGTTCATGCATGTGTAATAGAGGAATTACACTTTATGATAGGGTGACCCCTAAGCTAATTGATAACTATACAAGTACAATAAAACAAGAACAATGAGCACAAATTTTCCCTTAGATGATAGGGAAACAATAACACAAAACAAATAAAATTTGGGGGGTAGAAGAAAAGGAAGGGATAGCTGAGCTGACTCCAGATACATAAAGCAAATAAACATTACCTATATAGTTTCATGGATGTAATATCCAACATGAACTTCATGCCAAATATAGTTATCCTAGGATATGGGATAGAATAACATGAGGACAATAAAACATGATTGCATTGTAGAGGAATAGGAGGATGGTCTCTCAAAACAATGAGTGTATAAAAAAGAGAGTATGGTTTTAGGTTTAAGATGCACTAAAAGATAAGAGACAAGATTGCATAAATGAATTGAATAAAGATTTTTAGAGTGCCCATTAGATATAAGGTTGAGAAAGAGAAAAAGCTCAGAAAATGGTGAGAGCATAAGAAAAATCAAGAGTGCAAAAATGGATTTTTTTCAAATTAATAATGAACATAAGGGTCTCAAAAAATGGTGAGATCATGGGATAATAGAAAATAAGGATGGGAAAACTAAAGGATAAGTGGTTACTTGTGAAACATATAGGGTTCCCAAGATCCTTAAGTTAAATAAGTAGTCAAAAAAAAAGAGTGTGAATGTGGCCGAGCTAACCTAAGATACCCCATGTATCCAAGTACTACCTACATAGTCCATACATACCTAAATCCAATGTTGTTATCCTAGGATATGGGAGGAAAAAGAATAGAGTGGTCTAGAAATAAGCTGAATAAATAATATAACCCAACCCAAAAAATTTGATAGCTCTACATCCCTCATGGAAATCCTAAGCCAATTTTCATGATTTTGTGATTTTTAGGGTTTTTCTAGAAAGTTTACAAATGTTTAGGGTTTTATAAGTATCTCAAATCAATTGAAAATTATGAGAGAATAATTGGTCTAACTCATAAAATGGTGAGAGCATGGTTCAAGTTACTCAAAAAATAATGAGAGTGCTCAAGATTAGAATAAACAAAGGTTTAAGTCAATGCTTTTGTTCTTTCATCATATCAATTTCTAATGTTTTTGGGGTAAGCAATAGAAAAAAATATTGATATAAGGTATAGGGAACTACCTAATTGAGGATATTTAATTCCATAGGTAAGAATTTAAACAATATTTAAATTGGATGCAATAGGAATATATAAAATGGTATATGGAAACAACTATCCAAGGAGATGCATGTCCAAGGGTAGTAGTTATAATAAAAAATTAAAAAAGGATGTAATGACCGATGTGATCCTGTGAAGGTGACAATGACTACCAAGTAGAATCAAAATAAGAATAAAATAATATATAGTGATGAAGAAATTTAAAGAACTAGCTAGCAAGAAAAAACCATATGTAGACATATCCTTGTACACTTATCTACAAAAAGAAGCTATAAAATAATGTTCAAGCTAAACTATTTTGTAAAATAGGCACTAAATGTGTCTAGAATACCTATAAATCATAATTAGGATCATATTTAGATATTGGATATAATAGTCTAGGTTATAATGGTTCAGAGTGGAATAAAATTAGGTTTAGTGGAATATAAATGATTTAAGTGATAATGATATAGGGGTAAAATGGTCCAGAATCAAATATGATATGATAATGTGGTTATAATTATTCAGATAAGTGTGGTTACAATGGTATATAAGGAATAAAACAATATATAATGATCCAAAAGTTTAATAGTCTAAGGGTAATAAAATAATATTATTCAAGTAAAAATGGTATAGGGTGAAACAATGATCTAGGTTATGATGGTCTAATATAGAATGATACAAAGTTAAAATAGTCTAGAATAAGATGGTCTAGAGTATACAAATATAATGGTGGAATATATGAATTTGGCATAAGTTGCCCCCAACTAAGGGCTTTTAAAAACAATGGTTAAAAAAAAGTCTATTAATCATATAACTAATTAAGATGTATAATATTCATGGGTTCTATGATCTCTTCTCCATTTAGAGTAACCAATATATATACCCCCAATCCATAACTTGTTGTGACTACATATGGGCCTAGCTAATTGGGTTTAAACTTAACTTTCTTCTTATGTTAAATATTAGTGTTACTTTAGTTTTCCTTCAAGACAAGGTCATCAATTTCAAACTCTCAAGGGAGAATGTGCTTTGTGTAGCTTTAACATAATATGTTATGGTATGATTTTTGTTGAGGTATGTTCTTAGTATTTGTATTAAGGAATTAATGTTGTCATTGATGTCAAAGTCAAGTTGAATGTCCTTTATGTCAAAATCTAGAGTTGATGTCATGCTTGGTGAAGTGGTGTGTGACTAAGAAGTTTTTTCTCTATTGAGATAGGTTTGATGACATATCAAGACCATGTTCAAGACATAAGGGAGGCATCTTGATTGAGCTCTAAGTACTGAGGAGAATACAAGGTAAACACATGGGTTCTAAAGTATTTTTATCCTATATGATGTTTTGTTATAGATTTGTGATGTGATAGAGCTCATAAATTCTATTTAGAATAGCCTTATCTTCAAGAGAACCATGTGTGAAGAATGATATCATTGAAATCTCACCTATTTGTGAACTTTGAGTACTATAAATCATGAGTAGCTTGGTCTAGTTCTAAAAAGGTGTATACATGTTAAAACCCTATGATTTAGGACAATAAAAACATTATTAAATGTTCTAAGTTGATTTAACATGGGAAAAAGGAAAAGAAGCCTTTAGATGGATTTAAAGGTCATGTTTGAAGATTAGCTCTTGCATAAAGAGACCTGGTGAGAAGATACAAGATTGGTGCCTTAGTGAGATAAGATATATGAGACTTGTGTGATGAAGGTTAATAGTGTGAGATAATGTTATGGTGTTTTATGACATGGGTATGAATTTTTGATAATAGTACAAGAGGTTTCATGTTGTGTTCATAGTCTAGATAGGACTGGAAGTTCAAAACATGTTGTGAAAAAAGACCTATAGTGGCCTAATGAGGGGTCAAGATCATTTAAAAAGATGGGATATATATTGATAGAATTTAAAGAGGTTTTATAGTTCATGTAATGTGTGTGGACAATGTTTGAAGTCAATACGTGAAGGAAAAATCATGAAAACATGGGTTAAGGTTGATTGTGTGCATAGAATGGGGTGTTGCAAACCCAAAAAGAAGTTTCTCATGCTTGTTGGAATGTGAAACCTTTACATGAGAGCTTGAGAACATTATGGTAGATGGGGAATATCCCTATCTTAATTTTTCCTATCATTGGTTTTTAAGATGAGGCACAATCCTTTATGAATGATTGCTAAAAAGGTAAAGTAGTAAAAACAATTATAAAACCCTAACAAAGACCCGATAATAAAGATTTAATAGGTTATGGATCAAAATTGTCTAGTTGACCTATTTTTATGTTTATAACATGTAAATTAGTCTTCAATATTTCCTTTGGTGGTTTTTTTTTGACTTGAGAGTAAGTAGAAGCTATAGGAAAACCCTTATATTCAAAATTTTGATGCTATAGGTAGGGTTGACCAGGTAAAAGCATGAAAATGGATGGAGGATGATGTGAAATACATATATTTATTCTCCCATTAATATTTTTGAGAATTTTTGTGACAAAAAATGTGATAAATTGGTCATGGAGTTAGCATATTGCTAAATTGGCCTAATGAGTAGAATAGTGAGAAAACTAGGCAAAAATGAGAATGAGATTCAAGATTAGTTGTAGAGGACTAGGGATTGATCCTAAGGAATAAGTTAATTATTAAATACATATCCATACTATACCATTTGTCTAGAAGTGTTGATGATCCCTACACCTATTCAAAAATTTGTCATTAAATTGGTCTGTCTAAGACAATGAAGTTTATGTAGAGTGACATAGTGAGATTGGTTTGTAAGACAAATATTGATATATGAACATGAAATATATATTTATATGTATTATATAATAATAAGATAGGTTCAAAAAAATACATTTTAAGATCATATAAGTGTTCCCATAGGTGTTCTAAGAGTTGGTTTTATTGACTATGTTTCTGTTCCTACATGCAACTTTCTATGTATGTGTGAAAATGACGCTACTGAGTCTTTTTGCACTAAAATTAAGTTAAAAATATATTTAATGTGTTAAAAATATATATTAGGATAATTTTAATTTTTTTTTATCCATTAGAATTCAATATTTAATCTTGGAACGTCAAATGAATTTTACTATATGTTGATAGTGTTTTGTGTTTTTGAGTAAGCCATCTACAGTAGTGTTCTTGAGGCCTTTAGCCTATGTGATGGAGACCAAATAATTTTTTGAATTTTTTAAGTATTTAGTATCCTATTCATATTATTTTATGCATGGGCTATGTGTAAAAGTTATTTATATAGCTAGAATTTATTATACCCTCAAATAAGCTAATTTTCCAAGTAGATGATATTATATCCTTCTGATGATTTCAAGGGGTGTGTTACATTAAATAAAACATATTTCCATTGATTTGAATAATATCTTGATACTTTGTCACCTATTTTTTCCTCTTTTTATTGATTGACCATACAAATCCTAGAAGCCCTATTTATATGAAAATCTCTTTCTATAAGAGAGTAATTAGACATTAATTATCAACTCCGTATATTTTTGGGGACCCTTTTATGTCTTACAACTTATACTTGTCTTTATTGATATAAATCCCAAGACACAATACACTATTATTTAAGCCACCCCTCAATTGGCCCTCCAAACTAATAAATCTCCTTAGTCTAGGCAATCTACAAACAACCAATCCAAATAAATGATATTTTTGGATACCATTTTGCATCATTTATCTTAATAAATAATTTATTTTCCTTCCTCTTAAGACAAATTTTCTTTGCCTTTAGTGCCCTTACTTCATTAGGTCTTCCTTAAACCTAGTGATATGGCATAGTCATGAAATCCATACAAATGGGGACTATATAATTATATAATATATTTGATCAGCTAAATTACATTGAATTATTCAAGACTACAAAATTTATGAAATATTTGATGTCTAAAACTCCTTGTATCAACTAAACCCTAGTTCTAGGGTATCTTTGCTTACACCTAGGTTGAGAGACTATATTATTTCCTAATTAAAGTCTTATAGGGTTTCAAATATCCAAATAAATTTAATTAGGTCTATTTACATGTATTATACCCCATGAAAACTCAATCAACCTCTGAACATGTGTTGACTGTGCATAGTCTATATGAGGGTTATTTCCTTTCAAGGGTATATTAGCTTCTCCAAAGGCATATATGAGTTTTAATATACTTCCCATAAATTTTAAAATTTTCCAACATCACTACCTTATTCTTATCAAGCACAAAAAATCTTCAACCTTTCATTGCTAATGGTAAGAAACAATGTTTATTATATTTAGCATGATTCTAACATAGGTATGTCTTTATATGAGTAGATTTCAAGACCTTAAAACAAGTATTAAGGACCATTAAGTTAATTCCATCCATATTCATGGGTAAAATTTATCTTGGATTTTTTTAAAAATATTCCTTCATTCTTTCTAAAACCAAACCATATAAACAGGGTTCTGATAGGTCTGAACAATAACATGGTGTTTTTGAATAAGTTCAAGACTCTTTATCTTCTAAGAGGTAACACATTTTCTTTATGGTTTGAGACCACCTTACAAAACCATATAAAAAAATGACCATTTTTTTAAGACTTATAAAAATATCTTAGCTTACATAATACTAAGACAATTCACTCCAAAAAGATGGTCTCTTTCATAAGACTGGGCATGGTCATTTTATCAAACATTTGAACTAAAAACCTAATTATTAGACTCTAATATAATGTGTTTTATATTAAAACCACTTTATCAACATGTTATATGATCCTTATTATAATAATTTGTTTAAATACCCCAACCTACCACACTACAAATAATCTTGATCAAGAAATAGGGTCAGTGGGTAGAGTTGTCACAATTTCTAATTTCCTCCTTTTAGTATCATCAATTAGTCCAACACCTGAAGTACAAGCATGTTCCAATAGTTTTCCAACTAATCATTTTATAATTAATATCGCTAATCTTACAAGAGTAATTTGAATCTTCACATACTTGGTTGTATAATGCCATCTATTTATTATTGTCACTTGAACCTACACCCAATGAGGAGATGGGACATGCTAATCCTCATTAAAGTGATACAATTGAACCACCTCATGGTTTTGGGTATCCTTATTAGGAGGTGGATCTCTATATTAGAGGCTAGCTCCCCTTAATGTATCAATAAAGCTCCAATCCTACTACTACACTTGGGGAATGAAAAGGGATAAAGATAAATTGAAAATAAACCTAGACTATAGAGGTGATACACCAAAGGATTTGCTCTACTCATACCTTATCATGCACATTGAAACAAATAAAAGTTACATATACACTTTACTCAATATCTACTCTCTCTCATATCAGTGTTTCAACATGGGGTCTAGGAGATAACATAGGTTAGGAAGTATTAAAAAATAGGTGTTCCAAGACACTCTATTGAATTAGCTATTCACTACATCTGCAACCTCACTTGACACTTCTTATTGACCTAAAATAAAGAGATCATAAAACACTATGTCTCAATAGGAGTGATATGTGAAGGTCAATTGAAATGATGGTTGCACAAGACTAACAACTATAATTTACACTTAGTGCAATCCTTGAATGAGGTAAAAGTACTTGTCTTTATTGGTTCAAGGCACAAATTTGGTAGGGTTTCACCATACCCAATAGAGAGATTCCTATACAATGCTAAAATGGCTTCATTTATATAATTTTTAAAGAAAAAGAAAGAAGGAAGCTCAAAGGTCATATAAAAAGATTCTCAAACCTAAGAATATAAATAGTTACGATGCACATATGGTTGAGTGAAAAGTAGACAATGAATGTATCTTGAGATAGATGTCCATGTAAAACTATGGTAGACTCTTTCAAAATGGTGCAATGAATCTTTTGTCATCATTCATGAAATTTCCTCCATCAAAGACCATCGATGAGCATTTGAAACTATCAATAGGGGAGTTGACACATAACACTACTAGAGGGAAGTGGAATTCATATTGACAGTTAGAAAATGCTTTCCCTAACTGCTAACCATTCTATAGACACATGTGTTTATGATTTCATGGAATTCCTTTGATTTGGTTGGCTATTAGTAATGACTCAAACCATCAACCTACTTATTTAATTTCTTTCTTTATTTGCAAAAGATGCTCAGGATTCTACCATTTATCACCTCCACATTTTCCCTCAAGTTCTTGCCAAGCTTTCTAATTCCAATGGTTAGCCCATGACCCTAAAGTTGACATCCAAAGACCCTTCATGAATTCCTTTAGGATATTTTCCTTAGACACTTTTATATTTACCTCAAACTTTTGTTTCCCTCAAAATTTTCTTCAATGGGCACTTTCCCATGGACTTAATGTCTTCAGCCAAATTTCTTCAAATTTTTTTGTTTCCCCTTGTATTAGAAAAAATGTCTAAAAGAATTGGACTTATCCCTTTCTCAATGAAAATATTTTTTTGGACTTTTACTAAGTTCCCTTTAGCTTTTGAAAAATAGACCTTTAGAATTCTTATAAATATCTTTCAAAAAAATTTAAATGGTCCCTTTGCCCTTTTGTCAATAAAAGTGCCCTTCAGATTTATAGAAATAAACCTTTAGAGTTCTTGTAAATGAACCTTCTGAAAGGAAACATTCCCCTTTGAGTTTTAATAAAATGCCCTTCAGAAAGGAAAATACCCTACAAGTTTTTGTAATGTACCTTTTGGCTTTTAAATGGGTCCTTTGTCTAAGAAAAATACATTTAAAATTTTAAAGACACCCCTTCGAAAGGATTTCAAGATTCCCTTTAAAAAAATTTAAGTGCCCTTTAGAAAAATTGAAGTGGATATTTTTCTTGAAATACTTTTGACACTTAGCCCAAAAAAAGATACCCTTTAGGAAAATTGCTTCAGATAAAATGTTTGAAAAAATTCCTAACACTAAAATAGAAAACTTGAAAATAAAACCTTTGAAAGAATGAAAACTTGTACTTTTTTCATCGGTTTTGTGTGGAACACCTCCTAAGGAAAATATACATATTAAACCTAGGAAAAAGGTATAGACTTAGATGGCCAAGCTTTCATATAGGGGTGCCCAATTTTGACTAGAGGGGATAAATTTTGGTCAAAAAATTGGTGACTCATAGGGGTAGTATGCCTACTATATTGACTAAACTAGTAGCCTAATTAGTCCATTAGGAATGGAGTCATCTAAGGACTAAAATAAACAAGAAACCTTGACCATGACTCAAAACCTTTATCAACAAGACAACTATTTACTACCTCAACCACACAAAGGGAAAAGACACACACAAAAAGCAAGAAAAATCACAAGATACACACACATGTGCATAAGAACTTAGGGGAAAAACAAGACACAAATTAAAGAAAACTAGTATGTACATCTAGCATGATATGTTTTTACTCCTCCTAGATCAAAAGGGAATATTTTTAGGTCTCTTTGATTGGCATGTATTCCAATGTATCAAATTCAAACATTTCATAAACCTTCATGTATCCATTATTATCTTTGAGACATGTCTCATGCTAGTTCTTCTTGCTATTTTAATCCATCAATGGATAAATGACTATTATCTCCTCATCATAGGGTTCATTTGGCTCATGGCCCTCTTGGTATGCATCATGGACCAACTCATTCTTTTCTATCCTTTTGAGAAGCTGATCAAAATGATATCTTTCTTCATCATAGCTCTCTTGAGGAAGGGTGGTTAGTGTGATGTTTGAGTTGAGACAAAAAATTTCTAGTTCATCCCAAAAATCATTATTTTCTTATTCAACATTTCCTTCTTAAATGTCTCTATCACACCAATTTAATCTTTTATCTTCTTGCTCATAAACAAGAGTCTCTAGATGTTCAAAAACATGCCCTTAAAACTCATCCAACTCATGTCCCATAGCTTGGTCATTATCTTCATCAAAGTAATAAGAAGGTTCATCAAACAAAGGGAAAGAAAGCTCACCATGCTTACATTATCCATCCAATGTTGGCAATGAAGTTTGTTAATCTCATATTCATATTGCTATAACATTTTCATGTATGTGTGACCAATATCTTATCCTTGAATCATGTCACCTTCAAGATTTACTTCTTCAACCTTATTCTCATGAAAACCTCATAGAACAACCACCTCTTGAAATATGATTTGATTACATTGTTAATCTTTGATAATGCCTTCCACATCATGTTCATGATGATGATCACCAGGATGATGATCATGGGGAGTACCTATAATTATTTCATCTTCATCATCACTCATAATACCATCTTGATTAGCCAAAAAATGCATTTCCTCTTGCTCACTTGCCTCCCTCAAAACATGTTCCTATTTAGAAGGGAATGAAGTGAAGGGTGAATTAATAGGTTCATGAGTTTGAAATGTATGAGTTAAAGTATGGAACGTAATGGAAGGTGAAGGAAGTTAAAATGGAGTGTGAGATGAAGGGGAGGACTTAGGAATGGACTTTGAAAATAGGAAAGCACTAGTGAGCTAAAAATCAGATTGGGAATGAGAAGTGGGGTGTTCTTTGAGAAGCTCATGAGGAAGATGAAGTAAACCTTAGGATAAAATAAATTGATTCTCTTCCTTCCACTTGACCATAACTTCATCCACATCAGATGTAGATTGTTAAATATCTTGAAGGGGTGTATATGGGGTGTGTTTATACATGAGATCTTTTATTAGGTATAAACCTTCCATTACACCTTGACTAAGAAACCTCATTCTTGACTCTAATTATTCAATCTACTTGGCTAGATTCTCTTGGAAGAGTATTTCTTGGAGATCATATACATCATCATGCTGAGGAGTATAAGAGGTTTGACATGGAAAATAAGAGGGTACTTGAGGAGGAATATATTCATTTTCCACTTCACACTTTTGAACAATACTCTTCTCTTCTTTCTTACCCATGATTCCACTATTTCATTTCAACTCATGATCTTATGATAAGAACTCTCTTCCTGAGGATAGGTAGCAACTTCATATTTATCAAGTTATTGATTTGGTTCATGATAGACATTTATTTAACTTGGAATCTTGACATCACATTAAAGGGCTTGAGGAGGTTAAGGGAGACTAGGAAGAGTTTGCACATTCATAAGAAGAGTTACTTGAGGATGAATGTGTTATTTTCCAAAGGAAATATGATGACTTATTTCAAATGAGGGATCATAATATAAGGAATTGAAATAGTTAGTTTCCATATAAGGATGTTCTAATGTCCTTTGGTGTTGGAATCCTAGGTGTAAAGGATTAACAACAAGAGTAATTAATGCATTAGATGGGTTAGAAGGTTGGCTCATTTTATTTTAGAAAGCAACTATTGTTTGATATAAATGATTTGATGTACAAAGGGAGGGTTTATTTTAAATAGGATAAGGTTGTTTTGGGATGGAAAAATGCATACAAGGATGATTTCCTTGAATGGATTGACTCCTCCATCTTACTAGTTTCTCTCTCATGGATTGTATGGATTGAGATTGATTAAACAAACACTCTTCTTTATACATTAGCTCTTGCTAGTCTATTTTTATCATTCAACATATCTATCTCCAACATTTTCTTTTAAAACTCCAACATTATCTCCCTATAAATCTTGGATTGACTAAGAGAAGTACAATTAGGAGAGATACTTGAGGTGATTCCATGAACAACATGAGCTTGATCAAAACTATATGAAGGAACACAAGTTACATATTCTCAAAAATGGGATTATACATACCAAATATGATTTATTGATGCACTAGGGCTACTTGACTAACTAATTCAAATTAGAGTCACCATTGGTGTTGATTGAAATGCCTCCAAAGGATGATTGGTTAAAGAACACAACAATAATTCTTTAAATCCTTAGACAAATAGTCCTAGTGGGTGTACCAAAAGCTATTTTCACTTGAAATTTCACCCAATGAGGAGATGAGACAAGCTTCTTTGCATTCAAGTGAGATAATTGAAACACCTCAAGGTTTTGGGTATCCCTATTAGGAGGTGGATCTCTAGATTACGGGATAGCTCCCCTTAATGTATCAATAATGTTCCAATCCTACTACTAAGCTTGGGGAATGAATAGGGGTAGATATAACATGAAAAGAAACCTAGACTATAGAGTTGATACACCAACATATTTTATCTACTTAAACCTTATCATGCATTTTGAAATAAGGACAAGTTACATATACACTTCACTCAATATCGACTCTCTCTCACATCAGTGTTTCAACATAGGGTTTATGAGATAGCATAGGTTAGGAATACTTAATAAATATGCATTCCAAGACACTCTATTGAATTATCTATTCACTATATCTACAACCTCACATGACACTTCTTATTGACCTAAAAAAAAGATATCATAAAACAATAGGTATTAATAGGAGTGACATGTGAAGGTCGTTTAAAAACACACTTGTATAGGACTAACAACTATCATTTACACTTAGTGTAATACTTGAATGAGGTAAAAGTAATTTTATTTATTGATTCAAGGAAAAAATTTGGTAGGGCTTCACTATACCCAATATAGAGATTCCTATACAATGTTAAAATGGCTTCATTTATAGAATTTTTTAGAACAAAAAAAAGGGAAGCTCAAAGGTTGTAGAAAAACATGCTCAAGCCTACAAAAAAAATAGTTATGATGTATATATGGTTGAGTGGGAAGTAGGCAATGAATATATCCTAAGATAGATGTCCATGTAAAATCATGGCAAAGTCTTTTGAAATAGTGCAATGACTCTTTTGTCATCCTTCATGAAACTACCTCCATCAAAGACCATCCATGAGGATTTGAAACTATCAATAGGGAATCCAACACATATCATTGATTGAGGGAAATGGAATTCATTTCAATATTTATAAAATGCTTTCCCTAACTCCTAGCCATCCTTTAGACACATATGTTAATGATTTTGTGGAAGCCCTTTGATTTGGTCAGCTATTAGCAATGACTCAAACCATCAACCTACCTTTTTTTTCTTACTTTGTCTATACTAGATGCTTAGGATTATACCATTTGTCACCTCCATGTTTAACCTCAGGTTCCTACCAAGATTTTTAATTCCAATGGATATCCCATGACCTTGAAGTTGACATCCACAAACCCATCATGAATTCCTTCAAGATATTTTCCTCAGACACTTTTCTATTTTCCTTAGAATTTTCTTCATTGGGAAATTTCCCACAAACTTAATGTCTTTAGCCAAATTTATTCATATTTTTTTGTTTCCCCTTGCATCGAATAAAATGTTAGAAATAATTAGACTTAGCCCTTTTTCAATGTAGACAATTTTTTGGACTTTTTATAAGTGCCCTTTTTGAAGGGAAAGTGCCCTTAAACTTTTGAGAAATAGACCTTCGGAGTTCTTTCAAATGTCTTTCAAAAAAAATTAAGTGGTCCCTTTAACCTTTTATTGAGAAAAGTGCCCTTTGGATTTCTATAAATAGACCTTCAAAGTTCTTTTAAATTAACCTTTCAAAATGAAAATTCTCCATTCAATTTTTTGTAAAATACCCTTTCAAAAGGAAAATACCCTCTGGGTTTTTGTAAAGTACCTTTCAAATTTGAAATGGGCCCTTTCTCTGAGAAAAATACCTTTGGAATTTTGAAAGCACCCCTTTATAAGGATTGTAGGATTCCCTCTTGAAAAATTGAAGTACCATTTAGAAAAATTGAAGTGGATAATTATCTAGAAAGACTTTTGACCCTTAGCCAAAAAAAAATATACTGTTTGAGAAAATTGCTTTGGATAAAATGTTTGAAACAATTCCTAAAACTTAAATAAAAAACTCAAAAATAAAACCTCTAAAAGAATGAACATTTGTAATTTTTCCATGGGTTTCATGTGGAACACCTCCTCCAAAGGAATTCTACATATTAGACCTAGCTAAAAGGTATAGACTTAGATGGCCAAGATTTCATATAGGGGTGCCCAATTTTGACCTAAAGGGCCAAAATTTCATCAACATTTACCAATTTATAGAAATATATAGGGGGTATATAAATAAACATAATGTTTATCAAATAAAATGAACCACTTATGATAATCAACATATTATGAGAGAATCATAAACACATAAAATAACTACTCTTATTTATTGGAGCCAATCTTGATTTACAAACTAGTCCACAAAGGATTCATTCATCTTTCATGAGGAATCTTAAATATTTCTCATTATTAGACTTTATCTTCTCCTCTATGGAGATCTATCTCCTCTCATATTCCAACCTCTATTCTCTCTTCCTCACTCTACCCTTACATACATCTTTTTTGTGGAATATTATATGCCATGCAAACAACCCCCTTATCTTCATGCACCAACTCTCATTTATTATAATATATTAGGTTATGCATAATTTCACATCTATATGACATATTAGACCATTTTTAAACCTTTACACATCACTTAATACCTTTAGAATACTTTTAAACAAGTTCTTACAATTTGAAAATTCAAATGCAATTTTGCAGGGAAAACCTCATATTCAAATCCTATACCTCTTCAAGAGATATTAACACCTTAAGGACATACCATGGACCTCTTATCAAATTTTATATCCTTTAATAATTAAAATTTTATATATGAAGTTGATACTCTTACATCATTCTCCCCAAGAGGGATAAAAATAGAAGCCATCTCATTAGTTTTCTTTTTTCCCAATCATTCTTCACTTGGTTTGCTCTACTAACTTCCTCATTGATATTCATAGGTTCTCTCTTAGCTCTGATCCTCATATTCATCTTCATCCTAATCTTTTCTTAATATTTACAATTTCTCTTTCTTTACTCTTTTTCAGCTACTAGCAACCATTGTTTTCATTTTTCTCATCTTCAATAAACTCATTATTCTCATAAACTCTTTCATTGTTTTCCTCAGCTTCACCTGTACATTTAACATCATTAACATGCCTCACATGTGTTATTTTAGGCCAGAATACAACTTTATTAGTTATTAAAACTTGCATATTTTATTTAGGCTTCTTCTTATTTTCACTTGTCTTCTCATTTACCTGCTTATCTTCTTCTATCAATTTGCTTTTAGGACATAATGGCTAGTCTTTCTTGGGCTCATTTATGAGTTCTTGTGATTCATTTTCCATCATCTTCATTTGATTATGAGATGTAACTAACTCTTTTTTATTTAAAAATACTATATCCACAACATCCATGTTTTTTTTTCTTATTCATGAGATTTATCAATCTCTTTATGGCTATCTTGACCAATGTATTTCAATTCTTCTTCATCTAACCCACTTATCTCTCTTATGAGATCATTCATAACTATCCTTATTGTTTACCACCTATATATATTCCTATTGATGGAATAAAAAATATTCAAGTAGTTTAATCTCTATTGTCAATGTAATTGAATCCACCTCTTCTTGATCCTTATCTAATTTTGGACCTTGCTATTCATCTTTTTCCTCAAATTTCTAACTAGTGTCATCCTTTGTAGCCATTATTTCTTCTTCACTCAAGAAGTCTTCATAATATTTCCATATTATAACTTTATTGGCATTGGATAACTCAAATAGATAACCTTTAGTATTGTCTAACTTCCTTTGACATGCTTCATGTTCTTTTTATTTTATTTCATCCCATGACTCAAACATTTCATCATCATATTCATCATATATAACTTGCTTACCTTTCCATGTGATTAGGCTTTCTTCATGTATTTAAACTTGGATTCTTGGATACACCTTCATATATTTATCTTTACTTGGATCATTAGCTTTAATTAGTTTCTTAAGATTGAATTATTCTTCTTCTTTTATCATGCTTGATTGAGGTGTACATGCAATTTGAAATTTTGGTTTAATTATCATGCTCTTCATTACCCACACTTTGATTGGCATTAGTTGTTTCTCATTTGTTTTATTTCATTTATTGAGGTCTTGCTTGAGGTTCACCTACTTCTTCACATCAGATAACTTTTTTTTTTTCATTTTGGAAACACATAACCATGTCCTAGAGTTATTTTCAAGGTATGTACTCTTACTTTCACTTTGCCTACCTATACATCAACAATCTTCTTCTTATAAGAGTGATCATATTCAAGTCCTAGTATTTAATTTACATATTTATATCAATATTAAAATGTTATATACTCATTATTATAATTATTCTTTTTAATAATTATTTCTTTTTTTCTTTTCCTCTTTCTTCAACTATAATATGCTCCTTAGAATCCTAGTGTTCCTGCTCATCATTATCATGCTAGAAATCTCTAGTTTTCATCATATTAGCTTCTACCATTTATTCTATTTACTTATCATCTTATTTCATCTTGATGAGTGATTTATTTGTTCCATATATCACAAAATTTAAGGTATCATTCTTATCCTTCATCAAACTTTTCTTCATACCTCCATGTACACACTCAAAAGCAACATTAGAAAAATAAACTAGGAGACCACATAGTCTCCATGAATGCTTCTTTCTTGGGCATTATCTTCCTTTATTTGTCTTCTCTATTAAGTGATTCTCTTGGAACTTCATACTTATTCATGTTATCTTCAATTATAACTCTCTTCTTAATCTCTCCATCTTGTTTATTTATAGGTAACTCTTCATCCCTCATATGTCTATGGGTTGTACCTTCTTTATTCTCCTTATCTTCCTCTTTCTTCAAGGAATTTTACTCATACATTATATTTGTCATAAGTTACTATAGTGGACACCTCACACTCTTTCTCACATCATAGCCATTCTATTGACTCTATTGACTCTTCATGAGATTCACCATGTGCTTAATCCTCTCAAATCTCTGCCACAACTATTTTCTTAGCTCTTTTACTTCTTTTTCAACATCCATCTTCTTTCTTTTTTACTTATAGGTCTCTCTCTTAGACATATATCTTATCAATATACATTATTTATATATTCTTTGACCTCTTTTGGTATTTTTTCCTCTTTATAGGACTTATTTTATCTTTCTTGAATCTCTCTAGGAGTTTATCTCTTCTTTCTTCTCTCTTAGAGCTTCAATGCTCTCTTTTCTCTTTGTCTTTTCTAGTATTTTCTTGACTAGATCATTATCCTTCTTAAAGGACATTGGGGATATATATATATTATATTTTAAATCTAATATTCCTTTGTACTAACCTCATTGAATTAGACCTACAAGATTATCTTCTCCTACAATACCCTACAAGTGTCATCTCTCATGCATACCTCATAACATATCTTGCCTATATCAAATCAAAAAATTGGAATAACTCAAAATTAAGGAAACAAAGAGATTAAATTGATATAATAACAAATGATGTAGAGGAAATCTAATGGACCTTATAAACCATATCAATCTCCTTCATAACTTCTCCCTTGTAGCTAGGCTTAAGACCCCTCACTATGCTCAAACAAGCTAATTTTCCAAGTAGATGAGATTATATCCTTTTAATGATTTCAAGGGGTGTATTAAATTAAATAAAACATGTTTCCATTTATTTGAATCATCTCTTGATACTGTATCATCTATTTTCTCCTCTTTTCATTGATTGACCATGTAAATCTTAGTAGCCCTATTTTTATGAAAATCTCTTTCTATAAGAGAGTACTTTGACATTATTTATCAAATATATAGGCTTTTGGCTAATTTTTTAGGTATTAAAACTTATAATTGTCTTACATAACATAACTCCCAAGTTATAATACACTTTCTTCTTTGAGCCACCCCTCAATTAGCCCTTCTAATTGACAAATCTCCTTAGTTTGGTAAATATATGAATAACTAGTCTAAAATAATGATATTTTTAGATACCCTTTTACCTCAGTAAAATTAATAAATCATTTCTTTTCTTTAATTTTAATACAAATTTTCCTTACCTTCAGTACCCTTACTTTATTAGGCCTTCCTTAGATCTCGTGATATGACACAATCATGAAATATATACAAATGGGGATCATAAAAATATGAAATCTCTTTTATAAGTTAGATCACATTAAACTATGAAATAATACACAATTTTAGCAATATCTGACAGTTTAAATTCTTTATATCAACTAAACCCTAGTTTTAGAGTATCCTTGCTTACACCCAAGTCGAGAGCCTATAAAATCACCTAATTCAAAGACCCAAATCACATGAATTATGTATTTTTATATGTATTATCCCTTTTAAAATTTAATATAATTCATATTCCAATAATTTCATGCTCTTAACCATGAAAACTTAGTCAACCTGTGAACATGTGTTGACTGTGCATAGTCTATATGAGGGTTATTTACTTTCAAGGGTTTATTAGCTTCACCAAGGGTATATTTGAGTTTGAATATACTTCCCAAAATTTTTAAATTTTACAAACATAATTACCATATTATTATCAAGCACAAAGAGCCTTCAACTTCTCCTTGCTAATGGAAAGAAACAAGGTTTACTATATTTAACATGGCTTGAACAAAGTCATGTGTTTATATGAGTAACTTTCAAGACCTTAAAAATATTATTAAGGCACATCAACTTAATATAATACCTCTTCATTGGTATAATGTCTCTTGGATTTGTGTTTGAATATACCTTTATTCTTTCTAAAACCAAACCATGTAAATAGGGTTCCTACAAGTTTGAACAACAACATGGTGTTTTTGAATAATTTCAAGACTCCATCTCCTGAGAGTTAAAATGTCTCCTTTATTTATTGATACCATATTATAAAACCATATACATAAATTAACATTTTATTAATACTTATAAAAATATCTTAGCTTGCATAATATTGAGATAATGTACTCCAAAATAGGGTCTCTTTCATAAGACTGGGCATGGTCATTTTGTCAAACATTTGAACTTAAAACCTAATTATTATACTCCCATATAATTTGGTTTATAGGAACACCAATTTAAAAACATGTTCTACAATTGATATTATATTAATTTATGAAAAGACCCCAACTTACCACACTACAAAGAATCTTGATTGAAAATAGGGTCAAAATCCAACACCTAAAGGTACAAGCATGATCCAACAATTTTATAACTAATCATATGAGAACCAATCTCACTAATATTGGAGGATTTATTTGCATCTTCATTGGAGGATTTATTTTCATCTTCACTTACTTGGCTGTAACATGCCATCTATTTACCAATATTCAGACATATACAAGGAGTCTACACATAACCATAATGTTTTTCAAATATAATGAACCATCTATGATAATCAACATATTATCAAAGAATCATAAACACACAAAATAAATAATCTTATTTATTGGAGAAATTATTGATTTACAAACCAATCCACAAAGGATTTCATTCATCTTTCATGAGGATTATTGAATATTTCTCATTCTCAAATTTCTTCTTCTCTTCTATGGATATCTCTCTCCTCTCCTATGCCAACCTCTACTTTCTCTTCCTCCTTCTACCCTTACATGCATATTTTTTTGGATATTATATGACATGAAAAATACCCTCCTATCTTCATGAATTAAATCTCACATTGGATTCTTAGAGATTATTACAAAATAACATACTAATTTATTCTAATAGATTAGGTTATGCATAATATCACCTATATATGACATATTTGACCACTATTCAAACTTTAGACATCACTTAAGACCTCTAGGATAATTTTGAACAAGTTATTTCAATTTTAAAATTCAAATATAGTTTTGGAGGGAAAACCTCCTATTCAAATCCTAGACCTCTTCAGGAACTCTTATCACCTTGAGGATCTGCCATGGACCTCATAACACATTTTTCCTTTAATAATACAATTTTGATCTATTAAGTTGATTTTATTGCATCATAATTTAATAGATATTATAAATAAGCTAATTCACCCCCCTCTTAGTATCTACTTAAAAACACTTTCAAGTTGTCCAGGGAAGCTAAACACTTGCCATCAAAGAGATCTAGTTCTTGGAACCTGGAAAATCTATAATAGACATATCTACACTATTCTCCAAGGATACCCATAGTAAATATGGATCAAAATATATTGGTATAATAGCCTATGTGCCATAAACTAGGGAATATGGAGTGGCTCCTATGGAGGTTTGATTACTAGTATGATAAGCCCATAGGGAAAGACAAATTTACAAGTGCCAATTATGACCATCATCATTGACAATATTCATTATGATTAGGATAATGGTTTTTTTATATGCCTCATCTTGAACTTTGCCTTATGAGTTATATGGTGTGGATTTATTATGTTTGATTTTGAACATGGTGTAAAGATATTTAACGTATTGATTTATGAAATATCCACCATTATTAGATATAGTACAAGTTGGGATAAAATATTGACATATGATATGGTAGTGGATAATTTTTTAAATATACTTCCCAATGATTTAAGTGAGAGGATTTTCCTCAATTCACTTAATAAAACACTTAATAGAAGTGAGAATGTTTTTATGGCCATCAAAATAGGCTAGGTTGATTTTCTCGATGAGATTGAGACCCCATTTAGAGAACAACAATGGTGTAATGATCAAATTTTGTGGAAATGAAGGTCCATGTATCATATTACCATGTTATCAAAAATAAACACACTTATTAACATGAATAAAAACATCTATTTCCATCTTGGGCCAATAATATCCTATTCTAAGGATTTTTTTGCTAAGACTACACCATTGGTGTGGGCCTCACGCATTCCTTCATGAACTTGCTTTAGTACTAACTTGGATTCTCCTAAAGATAAACAATGAAGAAGCATTCCATCATAGCCTTTACAATAAATCATGTTTCCAAGAAGGGTATAATGGGATAGGTGATGGAATAATATTTTTTAGAAATTATGTGAAAGCTCAAGAGAAAAGACCTGGTCATGGAAATTATTATAAATGTCTTGGAACCAAGGTACTTGAAGTGGGGGATTAGGACCAATAATTTTTCATACCCTATATGAATCTAGAAATATATGAGTAGGATATAAAATATTTTAATAATAAATTGATACTCTCTAACACTACTGATAATTTATACCATGGACCTAATTATTACCATCACATTGGATGAATGATTATTGGCTCGTGGTACCTGTTCAAACTGGAGGGACTTGAATTGGGACTTGAGATTGTCTGAAATGTACTTTTAGTGTATAAACTTGTCATCTTGAGTTTGATATTGATATTTGGTCTAATTAATGATCAATCAAGAATCCCCATAGACCACTAATTATTATATATCCCATTATATTATAAGATGAATTCCTATAATAAGAGATTCATACTTGGCCATATTGTTAGTGTAATGAAATTTGATATGAAAATCCTTGGGGATGAGCTTGCCTTATGATGTGATCAATAAAATTTTTACTCTAGATCCTCAATATGCAAAGGAGACATCAAAGTATAATTTCCACTATTCAGGTTTATGAACCACCCTTTCTGCCATCATTATAGAATCATATTGAAAATTAAATGTGAGTGGTTGAATAGGTACAATGGGATATTTTTCAAGCTGATCTAAAATTACCTACCCCTTAATATCTTCTTGGTTCTGGTAATCAACATCAAATTCACTCATGAGCATGACCCATTTATCCATGTGGACTATAAGAGTTGAACAACTATTTGAGAGGGTCAAATTTAGAAATAATAATAGTTTTATTATTCAACATGTAGTGTTGTAACTTTTGGGAAGAAAACACCATTTATAAAAAAGCCTTATTAATACACATAAAATTATGTTCATATGATATAATTATTTAGCTCAAATAATAGACTACATGTTCCTTTCCTCATTCATCATGTTGGGCCAAGTGTTAACGTAATCCATGTTTTGTGGCTAAGCTATAAATAATTAATGGTTGTATAGGTGTTGGTGGTCTCAAAACTAGTGGGTTGGCCAAGTATGTTTAGAGATTTACAAATTATTGTTGACATTTATTATCCCATTAAAAATTGATCCCATTCTTCAATATGTGTGTGAAAATATGACACTTATCTACTAGTTGTGAAATGAAACTATAAATAGATTAAATATTTCCTTGTAGGTTATAGAGTTGTTTTATATTAGGAGGAGGAATTTTCATGATGACCTTGACCTTCATAGGATATAATTCAATCCATCTTTATTATACAACTAATCCTATCAATTTTACCAAAGTTATGCCAAAGACACACTTCTTAAGAGTCAGACGAACCTTATACTCACAAAGTCTTTCAAAGATTCTTTATAGAATATTATGATGTTCGGCATGTATTTTTTTATTTTAATAGTATATCTTCAATATATCACACAACAATATCATGCATCATGTCATGGAATATGATATTCATATCATGTTTATAGGTGGCACCAACATTCTTCAATCCAAAAGACATGACTTGGTAATAGAATGTTCCACATAATGTGGTGAATGCAGTTTTGTGCTAGTCTTATTGAGTTATCTTGATCTGATGTATCCTAAGAATCCATCCATGAGGGATAAAATATCATACCTACTTTTTTGATATCTTAAAAATTAGTACAAATGCATATGCCCTATGGATTTTTATTTACTAGTACTATGTTTGATATCCATTTGAAATAGTCTAGTGGTATAATGAATCCAACTCCCAATAGTATATATAGTTCGTTCTTTACTAAAAGAGGAATGTGTGGATGCATCTTTTTCAAATTTTTATTGATTGGCTTGGCATCTGGATGTATACCAAGGTGATGCATAACCAAGTTAGGGTCTAGGCCTAACATGTTAGAATAATCCCATGTGAAGATGTCAATAAAATTCCAAAGAATGCTGAAAATGTAGTCAATCTATTTGTCAATGAAGTATTCTACAAGATAATTAATATTTATATATTCATAAGTATCCATGTTTACTTTAGTTATGTTTTCTATGAGGAACATATAACTATCCTATAAAATAATGGGTAGTGTTTGATCTTTATCCTCTTCTTCTACTTTAACTTTTGGTTGTTCCTCTCACATCTTAAGATAATGAAAAAATCTGAGTCTAAGAGTTCAGGTAGTGACCAACTATAAAATATCTTTGAAAATTCTAGAGAAAGATGCTCAAAGATTCTATGTTATTCATATGTGATACTAGCATTGGATATAGAGCTAGGACATGGTGAACACTATGCTTTCTTTAGAGATGAGCAAACTTACCCATCCAAGAGTAATTAAAATAGGTTTTCACTCAAAGGATTGTATTTATCTTTAATTTTTACCTAATTAACATACTTCTGAAAGAATTTTTCACACAAATATCTTGATGTTTTATCTTTTATGTGACCAAGAAAGTTTACCTACTCTCCAAAGTAGGCAATAGAGTCTAAAGAGAATTTAAATCATTGCTTGTGATCACAAATTGGAAACACATCTCTAAGGCTTATGATCATAGGAATCCAATAACGGAGGTTAGTGTAGTGTTAGTTTAACCAATAAAAACTCAAATAAACACACTAACACATACACTCCTACCATAGATACTAGCGAGAAATTAGTAACAAAGCAAAATAAAAGCACAACAAAAACATAAAATACAATAACTCTTTACCTTCCTTGATAACTCTAAATGCTTTTTTGAGTGGCTTGTTTAGCTTGTGCTTAAAGAAGTATTTGTCAATGGAGGTTTCTTATCTTCTTCTCTCCTTGGTACATTGGTTTTGATGTCATTTTTTATTATTAAGCTTAATATTTTGGCATTATAACACTATTGAAAAGCTTATCTTTCTCTAAATTAGCATTATAGCTTTAGATTATGAGATCTTAGAAATGAATAGGCATGGCCTTATATTTATTTCCTTAGGAATTAATTCTCACCCAAGGTGAGTTAGTATTGATTTAAGTCTTGGAATGTGTTCAAACTAAACCTAGATAAGTTAACACTAACTCTAGTAAATTTAATAGTTGTCAAGTAATTATGATTTATAATTACTAGACATGGTTCTCAAAATTTTATATTTTATGATATTTTCAAAGAGCTTGACAACTCATAAAGACAATGATGAAAGGCTAGGATATTTTGAATTTCCTTTTTTAGATATTAATTTATTTTAAATGGATAATTAAAATAGATATTTAATTTGGTTTAGCTTGTTAATTAATTTTGATTAGCCTTTTAACATTTCCAAGATTTTATTTAAGTGCTCAAGTGCCACACTTAATAGGTCCATAAGATAAATTGATATTTGTAATGATGCAAGATGATTAGGGATGAATCCATGAGAAGTTATTATTGTATATAGTATAATAACCCAATTAGGGATGTCTCAACATGATTCTAAGATTTAATGAATGATGCATAGGTAAATTTGGGAAATTTACTAATTCCTAGGATTAATTTTCAATGGTAGGTAGGAATTAGTCTATAGTCAAGTTGAATGTTAGTTTTGGCTAGTTTTAGGTGTCTACAATTTTTCCCTATTTGGGAATATGTTTCAAGCTATAAGAATAGTAACATCTTCACAAATAATGAAAATGGTCATTAAGAAAAAGATGATAATTATTGAATAAGAAGCTCCAAACAATGTTTGGGAAGCCTATAATGATGCCCCCTTGAGGGAATGGCTAACACATATGATTGATGGATGGTCCCTCAAAAACAAACATGAAAATGAATGAAATTAACCCACATGTGAGATAAATCTAATTGAGATAATTATTACATTCATTTATTTTTAAAAGTAATAATTTTCCCAAAGGAAGTTATAATTAGTGGTACAAGCACATGTCCTAGTAGGGATGATGAGTCAAAATAATGATTTTCCCATAGGTGGTTATAATCATTAATATGACTAGGATTGAATGATGATTTGTAATTATGCCCCAGTATGGTACATTAACAAGCATAACTCAAGGATATAACTTATAATACATATTAAAGGTGAGTGGGCATTAATTTAGATGTGATCATATAATGATTGAAGAAGCCACAAACAACAAGGCATACAAGGACTTATTAAAAAATTTAGTAAGAAATTGACGGGATGGAAAGGTAGTCTTCTAAGCCAAGGTGGAAAGCTCACACTCCTCAAAGCAAGTCTTCAAAGCATACCTATGTATGCTTTGAGTCTTTTCAAAATCCCCACTAAATTTGCTGAAGCTATAGAAAAAATCCAGAGAAACTTTCTTTGGTCAGGTACTGAGGAGAAAAGGAGAATGCCTCTTATAGCATGGGATAACATTTGTAAACCTGTCAGGGATGGTGGACTTGGTATAAGGAAAATTAGAAGTATGAACACAGCCCTCTTAGCTAAATAGGGGTGGAGGGTTTATCAAGAAAATAAAGAATGGAGTAAAATATGGAAGCACAAGTACTTATTCAAGGCAAAGTCACTCCATGAATTCTTTACTACATCGGACATTTCTCATCCTTCTGCCATATGGGGGGCAGTCCAGGGAACAAAACATGTTTTAGAAGAAGGAAGCTCATGGAAAGTTGGCAATGGTAAAAAGGTGAAGTTCTGGGAAGATATTTGGTTAAGAGGAAAACCGTTATAGGAAGAAATCCAAGATAAAAATGTTATAGATAGATGCAAGCAAAGAGTGGGAATAACGGTTAACCAATACTGGCAGAACAACTCTTGGGTAAACCTCACTGACTATGATCAAGATCTCAAGGATATTCAATTATCCCTAAATGCTATATCTCTATATTCTAACCATGAAGATAAAATTGTTTGGCACAATGAGCCAAGTGGACAGTTTAAAGTTTCTTCCATTTTCACTTCTAAGGGAAATGGTAACAAACCATTATGGACGAGAGCCTGGATTAAGGGGCTCATCCCTAAAATCAAATTCTTTTTCTGGACCCTCCTCCAAAACAAAATATTGACTTTGGATAATTTACAAAAATGTGGAATTAATATTGTAAACAGGTGTATTCTTTGTAAAAAAGACCTTGAAGATAGAGATCATCTGTTCGTGAACTGTTCCTTCACTCAGCTGGTTTGGAAGGAGATTCTCAATTTGTGGGGTATTACATGGATTCACCACAAAAATGTGGAATTATCTCTTAAAAGCTGGTACTGCCCCTCAAAGAATCCCAAAGTTATTTTTTTATGGAAACTTACTCTTCCCCATGTTTGGTGGGGAATATGGAAGGAAAGAAATAACCGAATCTTTAGAAATAAAGAACTTCCTGGATGGGTGGTAGGACAGAACATCATTAGAGCTTTAAAGGAGAATTTTTTATCTCAAAAGAATCCAAGCTCAACTTTCCAAGTGGATAATCCCTTAAGGATGGATAATCCTATTGGTAAACCTGATAATCCCAGAACAGGAGTTACTTGGAATGTTCGCCCTCAAGGATGGATTAAAGGAAACATTGATGGTGCTGCCAAAGGGAACCCAAAGAATGCAGGTTGTGGTGGAGTTTTGAGGAACCATATGGGAAAGGTTATTGATGATGTTGCAATCCCCATTGGTAAATTGAATTGCCACATTGCTGAAGCTACAACTGCCCTTCAGACTCTCAAAATAGCTGTGGACTTAGGATATCCCAAATTGTGGCTTGAAGGGGACTCATTGAATATTATAAATATTCTTAACAATATAAATACTGTGTCTTGGACCATAGAGGATAAGGTAATGGAGATGAAAACATTACTAATTTTTTTTTGAAGAAAGTGATTATAACCCACACCTTCCGTGAAGCCAATGGTGTTGCAGATTGACTAGCTAATTGTCCAGTCTGGGTAGGTCAAACAGTGAGGTGGCATGAAACATTAGAAAAGAACATGGATTTGAGGGTGCTCATTCTTCATGATGTAACCCATGTAAAGGAAGGAAAGATTAGAGTGTAATAGAAATATAATGAGTAGGAGGAGTGGCAGTGCGGGGAAAGGACAACAATCATTAAAGAGGAAGGCCCTCAAGAGTGAGAAGCGGATCCTGAATAAGCACAAACAAAGCTAACTTTCTAATCAATTTGGTAGTAGGTGGGATCATTGTAAAGACCATAGCAACTGGGTTTCAAAGAAAATGAGAATGGCATGAGAAAGGAAGGGTGAACCCCAGAAACAAGAACCCAAGAGCTGTGATGAATGGAAAGAGAAACAAGAAGTCTGGAGGATTCTACAGAAAGGAAAAGTTGTGAGCTATATGGAAAGACTCCATGGGTCAAAACCGCATATCACTACGGCTTTTTTCAAAAATTGGACTGATGAAAGCGTCACCCTGCATGGAATAACAGTGAACTTAACAGAGGATTTTATAGCTGGGGTTACAGGGCTCCCTACGGATGGACTTAAATTCTCCAAGCAAACAAGCATTTCGAATGAGGCCTTTTCTAAGTTCCCCAAAACAGATGAGGAAGAGCAAAAGCTGGTCAAGAACGGGGATTTCTATGAATTGGATCAGATTAAATGGATATGGAGGGATGTCTTAAGCTACATAAGGGAGTATTTCATCCTGGACGGAAGAAGTAAGCGAGTGCACAAATTCCACTTTGTCTTCTTTAACCATTTTAGGCACAAGGTAAGTTTGTATTTTCCCTTTTATCTTCGCTTCTCCTTGGTCCAAAGTTTATATGCTCATAGGAAAAAGGAAACGCGCCCTATCCTTCATGAAGGCCTTATTCTACTAATCGAAGGCTATTACAAGAATAATGCAATGGTAAAGCACCCCAAATAGGGGAAAAACAAGGAGTTAGAGAACAAAAAGAGTGAAAGTGTAAATAGGAAAGGCAAAATCAAGTTCCCTAGTGATAAAAAGTAGAATTTAGAAGAAGATACGGAACGGAAGAGAATTGAAAAACCCAGGGAGGAAAACTTGGAGGAAGAAGAAGGAACTGAAAGCTGGGATACAAACTCTAATAAGGATGAAGAATGTCCTAAGAAGAATGAAAAAGATGATGTCAACACAGAGGAGGATTATGCAAACAAAACTGAAGATACGAAGGAAAATCAAGAAGAGTCAGAAGAGGAATTTGTTCAAGATGGCCCTGTTGAGGACCCAACTTCAAAGAACAAAAAGGAAAATATAGGTCAGGATGATAATCAAGATATGGATATGGAAATTCAAACTGGAATTAAAGAGTGGGAACAAAAGGGTCGAGAGGATATTTTTGAAGAAGCCAGAAATAGTCCCAATAAAAATTTTGAGGAATGGAGAGGGAAAAAATAGAATGATGAAACACACATACCAATGACTTGGGTTAATTTTAAAGTAGAGGCATCTTCCCAATTTGATTCTTGGACGTGTAGGGAGATTATGGATATCAAAAGAAAAATGGAAACTATGGAAGATACCCTGAAAGCTGTATGGAACAAAATTAACAATATGGAAAATCAGATAAGAGAGATCCCAGTCAAGTTCAAAGCCTATGAGAATAACCTCTGGGAACTTATTAAGGACAACAGAATGAAAATGGAGGAAGTCACGTCCAATATTTGTGCTGCTACTGTCAATATTGGAAAAAGAGCCAATGAGGAGACCAAAGCCTTGGAGGGACCTAGCAAAAGGATGAGACAAAGTTCAAGAAAGATGCTTACACAAAAAGGAGCCATGCTGGCGGCAACCACTACCCAGGATATTGTTATGAAAGGAAAAGAAACTATGAAAATGATATTGGAACTGGATGAATAATTTGGTTACTCTTGTTGGTTATGAAACTGGTCCTGTTCTTTGTTTTCTTTTTGTAATCCTTTGCCTTTAGCGTAACTAGATATCTGTTAAAGCTGGGTTTTGACCGGTAGCCTTTCTGGTGGTTTCAGGTCCATTTAAAAACCTATTTTTGCAACTTCCTTGTAGTTTTTAGGCTTTGCCTGTGGTTTTGGATGATCTCTCTTTCTTTCCTTGTACTAGGGTTTTGGGGCCCCTTCAAAACCTGCTTTTTCCATAATCTAAAACAAGGCATACAAGGATGCACAAAGTGATGAAAAATATGATTAGAGGAATAAGAATTGATCAATGTGAATGATTTAGTTGTACCTACTAATGTGGAGATGATCATCCTTATTATCATTGAGATAACTTGAATGGTCAATGGGTTGAATTTGATCAAGGTAGGTGGGAGGATTTACCAAAGTTTCCAAGGAGATTTTTCTATGGATCCATTGTTTGTAAGATTTATCAAGATGATTTTTATTATATCACATGATGATATACATCGTGATATAAAAAATCATGATAAATTGGCTAAAATGTGCATAATGACTAACTCCCAATCTAATAAACAATTAAAAATAATGCACTAAAGATAAGAAGCACAATGATAATGTTGACGTATGGATATGGATGGACTCAAGAATAATGCACAAGGAATTACCCAATAAATGCATATAGACTGAGCCAAGGCACCAACAATAAAAGTAAAAAAAATAAGAAATCAAGCAAACAAACACACAAAATAACAACTAACATCTTGTCATTAATGAATTAAATACCTACACATGAAGGTTCAATTAAATGATAAAAAGTTGGTGCCCACAAAAAAGGATATATGCAAAGGTAAGGTCACACCCCAAATGGCAATGGAATGGATTATAAAAAATAATGGATTTTCCCCATTAGGGCATATCAAGGATGACTGACTAGGTTTAAATAGGAAAAATGTTTTTAGATTTTGAAACTTTTGAATGTTTTTACAAATTTTTTGGGTATCTTAACTCATTAGACATTGACAAGATAACACTCACAAAATAGAGAGAGTGTTGGAATAGGTTACTTGAAAAATGATGAGAGCATATGGAAAAATGGGGACTAAGGTGACCATAATGTGAATAAATCATGGCCTATGTAGTCCCATTAGGACCTTAAGTCATAGTAGTTATGACCACACAAAAGGAAATTATATCCACTAGGTAACAACAAATATATGAGTTAAGGCAAATGGCAAGGCAAATGAGAATAGTAATGGTAAGGTGATGTGGCAATGCATGGTAAAGGTTTTATTATTAATTTTACCTTAGGTAGTTACAATTAGGAGATAATGGTATATGTCTGTGCTACTAATTTTGCCATAGGTAGTTATAATTAGTAACATAAGGTGGAATATTTATTTTCCCAAAGGTGGTTATAATCAGTGGTACCAATCAAATGTAAGTAAAAGATAACTTACTAGATCCACTATCACACTACTTTAATATAATGTCATTTAAACACAAAATTCTAAAACTACTAAAACTAGATCAAAATCCCCTCATGAAAGGTGCAGGAAGAACCAAAGAAACCAAGATCAAAAGGCTAGGTAGGGAAACTAAAAATAGGATTATTTTAATAGTGATGGGTATGGTGGGATGGCATATTGTACATCAAAAAGAAAATGGTAGTATGGAAATTGGATACAATGGGAATAGGGTAGCCCCCAAGTGATAAGGTAAGATAAATGCAAGGGTATGAAATAATGACAAGAGTAATGACAAAATGGAAATGATAAGGAAAATGACAAATGAAAACAATAAGGTATATGATTATGTTGTTCTTGATGATGTGGATATGCATGTCTTGATTAGCATATGATACAACTAGAATAATCAATCATGTATATTGCTAACCCATACCTCTTATAGATAACTACTGTATTAACAAATTATTATAGATTTGGACTTAAAGAATGTTATTATGATATTAATTGGTCATTGATTTTATTTCCTTCAAACTTTAAGACAAGATGTCCTCATAACCTCTATTAAGTAAAGTGTGACAAAGTATGGTAAATTCAGATAAATAATGGATGATAGGTATGATTTGTAAATGTAAAGGTGGATGATAATGGAATGTATGATGGTCAGGTGATAAATGAAGATCAAGATTTTTAGGCATATACAATGTTGTTGATTTTGGGTTTAACATAACTTTGGATGTGGTGGGGTTAAAGACTTATGAATATAATCTCAATAGGACCATCAAATTTTTCTTTTGTTTGGTTTGATGATAGATTTCATTTTATTATGTTGTATATTAGAAGTTGTATTGATGTTATCTTTGATAATGTCTTCATTAAGAAATGAAGAAATGTTGTGCTTAGCTATTGGTGCCTAATGAGGTTTTCACCAATGAAGTTATCTTGATTGTCCCATAGCATCTCCAAGAAGGTTTCACTAAGGAACATTGACTTTTGACTTTGATTATCTTCTAACATCTCAAATAAGGTTTCACTAGAAGATGATAAGTTTGGACTTGGATTTTTCCTTAGTGCCTCTAAAAATGTTTCATTAGGAGATTTCTCTGATTTTGCATGACTATGGTCTTAGCCCCCCTAATGTTTTGTAACTAATATGTCACAATGGATATAGTTTAACAAGGTGTGATTCTCTTGATCCCAATTGACACTTATGAGAGATGGAATATTAATATGATGACTATATTTGTTGGTCATAATGGCATGTGGAATAGTAATGAAATGGGAAAATGTAACATAATCCTTGTAGAAGATACTAAGAGAAATTGTGTTGAAGATAAAGTAATCATCTTCAAAAACCATGTAAGGATCATAAATATATTTAAACTCATCTTTAATTCATGTGCAACCAAAATTATAAAAACCATGAATGTATTAAGATTTTAAATTTTGAGTCTAACTTAAGGGGCTCTGAATCTAATATTGAGAAAGATGTTGATTCTACTTCTAATGTTAAATATAATGTTTGTTTGAGAATAGAACCTAATTTTAATGTTTATTCTTTATTTAGTGTGGATTTTTCTACAAATATGTCTTGTTGAATTTTTGGTATTATAAAAGTAATGACCTATGATGGCATAATGGTCTCCATAGAGACTAGTTTGTGAAAGTGAGACTCTTCCATAAGGGAAAAAAGGTTAAGAGACAACTCTAAAAACATTGGATTTTTAAAAGGAAGCTCTTTAAAAATAAGATAATATTCAAGATAATGATTTTCTCAAAGGTGGTTATAATAATTAAGAAGTGACTCATTAAAGACTAGCATGTTAGAGTGAGACTCCTTGATAATAGGTATAGGATTAAAAGATGATTCATCATAGTTTGAATTATCATAAATAGGTGTTTCAACAAAATCATCATGGATTGGTTGGTTCTCTTGGCCTTAGTTTAAAATCATTTATAAAATACCAATTTTGAATATATTTTGGTCTTTAAATGATTGGATTAGTCAGAAAGCTATTGATTGGATCAGTTGTGGCTCAAATATTAGCATGGGTTTTCTAATGTGAGGGATGATTGGTAATGGATGAAGAATGGCTGATGGTTGGATAATGATAGGCTTATCTATGATGGGATTAACAAAGGATGGATATTGGCTTAGGATAATAACTATGACCTGTTGAGTCATAGTTACACAAATTTATTGGGATAATGAGCTACCATACTTGGAAGGGCTTATAATGGTAATGATAGGGTATTACAAATATTGGTTTCTTGTATAAGTGAAAGGATGAGGTATTGGAATAGATACGGTAGGGCATTTTAAAGCTTGGTTACTTGCATAATCCAAAGGATGAGGTCCTAGGATGTTAATGGTAGGGCATTACAAAGCTTGGTTACTTACACAAGCTAAAGGAAAAGGTCTTGGAATGGTAATCCTTAGACATTATGGAGCTTGGTTTCTCACACAATCCAAATGAGGGTTAATGTTATAGGTGGGGGATCAGATGCCATGAGAAGTGAGATAGCAAACATCATACATTAAGAAACCTAAATAAGGTATCACCCTATATTGCTCTTAAGAATCTTGGCTTTGTTACCTAGATTGTGTATTATAAAGAGGGCATGGATCCATATCACAAACAACATCATCCTAGTAGGGGTCTTGAAAAAAGTCATCATATGAGACCACATTATAATAACATGAATTATACATGGTTCCACTATAATTGTAATGAGACATATCCAAATCAATTATAAACATTTCACAAAAAATTCTTAGATTTCGACAAACTATGAAAAACAAGGTCCAAAGTACACATGGTCCAAACATAGTCCAACTTGGTCTAAAAGTGGAGTTGTATCTCCAAAAAGGTTAGTGTTAAAACTTGTTATAAAACAGTCTGATGTCATAATGTCAAATGTCTTAAACAAATGGTTAAGTGTATGAATAAAAACAAGTATGCAAAACTCTATGTGCAAAGTGTTCCAAACAAGTCTAATCTAAGAAAATAAAAGTTGCTAGGTCTTTTGGAAAAAAAGGGTACAAAAGCTAGGCTCAAAATAGTCATGTGTTAGGTGTTTTTTAAAAGCCACAAAAGTTATACTTTAAACAAAGAAAGGTATGAGTTTTAATTTAACAAATCTGAACCCTTTGGCATAAACTCGGCATTTGTAATTAAACATGAACTTGGTCAATTGGTATAAGTTATGAAAAAAAGGAATATGGAGATAGGACATTTTTCCCAAATAAAAGAACACATAATATTTTTAAAATTGAATAAAGAATTAACCTAAGTTACACAATCCAAAAGAGAAAGATTGATATTTAGGCCAAAAGTACACAAGTCTTAGGCATAAATTAGTAGATGTTTGGATTTTAACTTTTCGATATTAATTAAAAAATCAACTAAGAAAACTAGGATTCTTCAAACAAATCACAATCTAGACAAAATTGAATGGCATAATGGCACTAGGTAAAGATCTAAAAGACACACATGACTTTAATTTACAGTTAGGGAATTTTGGACATAAGGCACACAGGTCTTTGAAATAATTTGAGAAGTGTAATGATTTTATCACAATCTAAAGATATTAATTTTTTTTTTCAAGAATCTAAGGCATAAGATTTGAAATGAATTGGGAAGCATAACACACCCTTTCAATCAAATGATAAACACACATAAAGGTTGATAAAATATTAAGGCACATGTATGATGTAAAATGGGAAGCATAAATCCTCCTTAAATAAAGTAGCAATGTATACACAAAACTCATTTTGACATGATAAGATAAATAAATAGATAGTTTAGACTTAGAACCATGGAAGAAAGGATAAAAATAACATAAAAAACTAAATGTAATGTCCTAAATCCTAAAACTAACAAGGTTACATAGTACTATCAAATTCCATCAATATACTCACTCTTTAGAGGATTATACGTGTTAATCCAAAAATAAAAGTGCATGAAAATTAGGTTTCTTATGCCCCCCTCTTCTCCCAAGATTTTTTACTATGACATGAAACTTCAAGATACTCACCCTGCATTAACAATATGTCTATGGAAAGTGGGGTAATTTTAATCTATCAATTTTTGTGTGTTTATTTATGGTCCCAAGTATGGATAAAACTAGAGATGAAATAATTTCAATTGGATTTCCATCAAGCAACTTGTTGAGAAAAGGTCTTGTCCTTTACAAAACCACTACATCTATTACTTCCTTAGTATAGTGTAATGTTCGAGTTTCCCCTATGGTCTGAGATGAAGTACCACTAATAAAACTTGTTTAAACACTTAAACAAGCATCCTAATGGGTCAACCTAAATTTATATACCCCATCATGGAGTGGGCTTGAAATAATGCTGGGATATGAATTCCTAGGTCAATGCTTCCCTAGAGAACATGTGAGGAGGAAATGAACTCGCACTCACAATCTAAAATGCATGAAAGTAAATGACAAGTGAAAATACTTTAGGGTCATGTTTAGATCACCTAAACCATATAAATTTGAGGAGGTACTTAATGAATTTATCATCATGCTTTGGAATAAGGCAACTGAGGAAAATAATGAGCACTTTTCATCACCTGAGTTACCTAAAGGGGATGGGGGAGAGCATACATGCATAAATTGTTTTGCTAAAATAAACAACTTTCAATAATCAACCATGAAACAAACAAATCTTAAGAGTATGTAACTAAGTGTGAAAGTTAATTTTAATCACCAAAACAAAATGTGTTGTGAAATTTGAGCCCCTTAGCATTAGTTTGTTGGAAAAACTTACAAGAACATCAAAAATAATTAAGGAATTAAAAAAACTAAGTTCATTTCAAATACCAAAGATAAATTATGAAAGATTTAAACATGTTTAAATTTGTCTTTTTTCACCTTAGGACCTACAATTATTAAAGGGTTTTTGCCTGCTTAGAAGCCAAAAAGTGAATGAGAAAATAACATTTCAAAATTTTTTCTTGGGTTTTCTATTTTTTATCTCAAAGATTGACATTAATCCATGAAAGGATAGATGTTGGTCTTTAGGGATCAATGTCAGTCAATACAAAGGGACTGATGTCAATTGACACTGATCAAGGTTAGTTTTTTATAAAAATAAAGGAAAATAAAATATGGTTTTTAAAAAAAATGATTGTTATCTAAATGAATTTAAAAACAACAAATAACACTAGATCTTTTAGTAAAATAGTTAGTTAAAAAATATTTAGACTCTTAGACACAAAAAAACTAAAAAACTAAATAAATACTCAATAATCATTTTCTCACCATGTTTTTTTCTTCACACAAGGGTTGACATTAGTTCTGGTAGGATCAATATCAGTTTTGGAGAATCGATGTCAGTCTTTGTGCAACTTATGTTTTCTAAAAAAATAAAAGACATGAAAAATAAGTTAAAACTCAAATTATCAATATTATCAAGAATCCATTAGAAAAACTAAGAGATGTATATTAATCTTCTTATTTATATGCAATGCTTGAGTTCCTATTGGGCATGCCATTATGTGATCATAGTAATCCAAGAAGTGAGGCTAGTATAGTGTTAGTTTAACTAATAAAAACTTAAATAAACATACTAACACTTACACTTTTAACCTATATATTAGGGATAATTTAATAAAAAATGCTAAATGAAAGCACAACAAAAACATAAAAGACAATAACTCTTTTACCTTCCTTGATAACTCTAAATGCTTTATTTAGTGGCTTGCTCAACTTGTGCTTCAAGAAGGATTTTAAAATGGAGGTTTCTTACCCACTTATCTCCTTGGAACCTTGGATTTGACATGTCTTATGATTGATTGGCTTAATATTTTGGCATTATAACACTATTACACAAATTGTCTCTCTCCAAATTAGCATTATAACTTTGGATTATGAGATCTTAGAAATGAAGAGGTATGGACTTGTATTTATAGCCTTATGAATTAACTCTTACCCAAGGTGAGTTAGGGTTGATTTAAGGATTGGAATGGGTTAAAACTAAACCTAAGTGAGTTAAAACTAACTTCAATAGAGTTAATAGTTACCAAGTAATTAAGATTTATAATTACTAGGCATGGATCTCAAAATTAGATATTTTAGGATATTTTCAAATAGCTTGACAAATCATAAAGACAATGATGAAAGGTTAGGATATTTTGGATTTACTTTTTTAGATATTCATTTATTTCAAATGGATAATTAAACTAGGCATTTAATTTATTTTATTTTATTAATTTATTTTGATTAACCTTTTAGTATTTCTAAGATTTGATTTAAGTGTGCAAGTGCCCCACTTAATAGGTCCATAGGACAAATTGATAGTTGTAATTCCACAAGGTGATTAGGGATGATTCCATGAGAATTTATTATTGAATATAGTATAATAACCCAATTAGGGATGTCTTAACATGATTTTGAGCTTTGATGAATGATGCACAAGTAAATTTGGGACATTCAATTATTCCTAGGCTTCATTTGCAATGGTTGGTAGGAATAAATTTGTAGTCTAGTTAGAAGTCAGTTGTGGCCACTTTTAGGTGTCTACAAGGCCTACGTAATCAACAATAGATTCCTCATTATAAAATTCATTGAGAGGTATAAAAGAATTTTTTAGTCCGAATTAATAGGGTCAAGATGGCAAAGGCTAAGGGGAAAATGGGTTATAATAGTCATAATAGAGTTAGAGTCAAATAGGTTAGTATTGGCTACCTCATCATAAGTTCTATAATGGTACATTACATCAATGTTAAGAGTATCTTTGATAGTCAATTTAGAATAATTTCTATAAAAATACATGAGATTACCCCTAGGTGGTATAAATATAAGACCTTGAATCAGAGTAGGTTTGTCAGATGATAATGGTTCTAAGATACCTTACTCTCATGCCCTTAGGCCTTTTAATTCATAATCCAAATCATCCATAATCTTATTAGGGATATGATACTTTGGATTATGAAAACAATTAGCAAAGCCATCAGAATATAACCAATATCCTTTAGTAAGGGATTCTTTATCTTGATTTGATGAAGTTATTGGTACAAATATCACTAGTGGTTTTTTCATGTCTTTATTATTTTGCCAAATCATGTTGGGCCTGTAATGGATTTGGGAAGGATTGGGCCTACTGTAAGACTTAGGAAACTTGGGTAAGTTTCAATGCATAAGGCATCTATTAGATGGTATGTGGAAATGTTGACATCCTCAACAATGAATTATTTGAGAAATATTTCAAGAAATGGATCTACCAAAGTGGAAGCAATCTCACTTAGATTAATATAATTAGACTTGGGTGGTTTTGAAACTATTTCTTTTTTTAATTCATTATGACATTAGAACTATGGAAATAGTTATAATTTAAAATTTTAGCCTATAGGTGTTTATAATATTAGTAGGGTTGTAATCATCATGAATGGTAACCTCAATTATAGCATGGGAGAACTTGAGGCACTGGTGTAAGGTATATGAGATGGCCCATACTTCATGGATCCAAAGATGACAAAGAAGTATATTATATGGCAATTCAATAACCATGATATGGAACATAATATTATGAGATACAAACCCAACAATGATTGAAAAATAGATAGTTCTAAAATATTCCCTTTCAACATTATCATATTCATTTATCATGATTGTCTTAGGTTAGATGTTCTTGGCACTATAACCCAATCATTATATCAACTTGAACAAAACTATGTTTAGCCTTAAACCATTATATATAAAAACCTGATTGATCTTATCATTTCATATAATGACCTTAATGTAAAAGGGGTTATTATGATAAGACAAAGAGAAGACAAATCTTGCTAATTATATGTAATTTGGTGGCTAAGAGATACATTCCCTACAAGTGTCTAGAATTGGTCAAGGTTGATATCTTGGGGAATAGTAGACTATTGAAGGAAGTATCATTTAATATAGTTTGGTGGAATTATAATGTATTCAAAGATCTAAGATATAAATTTTCATAGGGGTTTTTCTTAGTTGGTCTTGGACATTATATGTATTTTCAAAAGAGGAATGAGAGGGTTTGGTTTTAGCTAGTACAATGTTCAGATTTAGATCATCAGACATAGTTTTTAAGTTTGGTCTAGTGTTGGAAGAAGGCAAAGGGCCTTGGAGGGTGACTCACAAGTATCTAGTTATGATTTCATAATCTAGAGTTTATGGGGAGTCATTAAAATTAAAATAATAAGGTAAAGTGCCTTAGATGGATACTTGCAAGTGTTTAGTTTTGATTGTGCAATTTTAAGTTTGTAAGGATCCACTATAATGGGAAAAATGGGGCAGTGGTCTAGAAATAGAAACCCATATAAATAAAGGTGTAATGGAATTGATTGAACTTACTATAGTGTTACTTGAGGAAGAGCTTGTTAATCCTATAATATGGGGTCCAATACTTCAAGAAGCATTAGAAGGTTCATTATATTTGATTGTAATCATGAACATGATTTGAAAAAATACATCCCATAGTGTTATTATAAGCATATGGAATATTTTTGTAACCCTTGTTATTAGTTTGGATATTATGATCTTGATTATGCATATCCTAATTAGGTGTTTGACATTGTCCTTATTGATGTTGGCCCTAACCTTGATTCTAATTATTCCTCAATGGTTACGTATTATGTTTAGGAAATGGGTCCTTATATATGCCCATATATTGATTATTGTTTTGTGTTATTTTATTTATTTCAATTTAATCACTTTAAATCAAATCCTAAATAAGATATATTAATTAAACACATTAGTAAATGGCATGGCTAAAAACATGATGAAAATTATAAAACTTCTTCCTAATACCAATCAAGTTTAGGTTGATCTTCTAGAAATGGATTTGGTATAGGACACTCAATCAAATTATCTATCACCAAATTTTGGAGCATGGCCTCAATATACTCTCCTAATTTGTTGAATAATATATAATAAATAAATGCCCTATATGGAGGATCCCTTTTTAAGGTGGTTGCTAGATGAGGTGAGGATGGTTATAGATTTTGATCTAGTAGAGCCTACATCATTTACATGTGTCTAAATTCTATCACTCTATTACCCACCATGTTCTTATTCTTGTTAGAAGATTTAGTTTTTTTGAAGTAATAGCTTAAATAGGTGGTTGGTTCTTATTAGACATTTGACCCTAGGAATAGATCTTTACAAGGCCCCTAATAATGAGAGCCTTCTCAATATTCAAACATTTATCAATGATCTCCTCGAATGTGTTGGTACAAGAAAGTTGTATATTATGAGCCACCTTAGGGTGTAGGTTTTATCCAAAAATATTAGCTAGTTACTTATATATAAATTTGTATTAAAATCATCTAGTTAATACTCTCCATCATTGCAGGTATGCTACAAAGCTTTCTCCATCTCTTTGTTTAATTTTGCACAAGTCAACCATTGTTCATTCATGCTCCATTTTATAACATAAATGGTTGAAAATTTTATTGGATAAATCATTCCAATCTTCCACTTATCACTTAGGTAATTTGAAGAGCCAGTCTAAATCTTATCCATCCAAATTACATGGAAATAAGTGAAGCAAATAAACACTGTTATAGGCTACCTATTAACATAGTACAAAAAAGGCTTAAATATGATCTCAAGGGTCACCCTTACCTTTGTGTTTATTAAATTTTCATTCCTTTAAATGAGGTGTAAATGGGATTTCTATAATGCTTAAATCAAATGGATATGGACATATCTCATCAAATTTATACTTTTTAACTTGGTTTCCCATCTCAAGTCTTAATACTATCTCTTTCATCAAATTCCACTCTTGCATATTTAGTGAATTTGTGGGTGGAATATTATTTTATTTGGGTGTAATGTGACCTTATTAAGTGTTATTTTTAGGGATATAAACCCTATGATCATAATTTTTTCTGGTTTACTCCTTGATTTGAGTGGGTCAGTTGTTAATTCCTAGTTGGTTGATAAACAATCCCTAGAATCTATTGTTGTGAGCTATAGGTATATATATGGTTTTGGGGAGTCTAAGATATGTTCACCAAAGGAGATGATGGTTGGGATGAACCTACTAATGTATTTTAAAAATAAACCAATATGCACTAAGTTTTTCCTCCCTTGGTTTTGTGAAGGGGTAAGGGACTCTTGATGTTTGAAAAAGGTATACTCCATATCAATTAAAATATGTTGTGAAGCATCTCTAGGCTTATTATATTCAAATGAAACCCCAAGGTCTATTATGGATGTGGGATCAAATAGGGTATGTTTAACTTGGTCTATTATATTCTCTTTCTATTTAAAAGCATTATTGTTTATTGAAGTCATGGCTAATGATGTTATTATGTCTATAACAAGTTGATCAATGTATCATTGACTAATTTTTTGAATCTTGGTAGAAATATCTTGATTAGTTTGAGAAGATCTTATAAGTTATTCTTTTCATCTACTAATGGAAGTAGTATTGGTTTTTGTAATATTAATGAGAGGTTGCTCTAGTTTTTTCTCCTTTACTCACTTAAGCATGTGTAATTATTCCATGGGGAAATTTGGTGGTAATATTACACCTACTTTTATCAAAATTAAAATGGATTCATCTTTGTATTCTAAGGTTTGGTGTTTGTAATAACCCTAATTTCATTCCATTATTGTTGGGATTTCCTCAAACATTATAGAGTGCTCTTATCCCTCATAATAATGTTTTCCCTCATAACTAGGGCTGTAAGTGAGCCCATTATGAGTATACCTTTGGTTCATGTTTGAATATGGCTCTTTCTACATTTCCTAAGATATGGAATGTGGTTAAAATGTCTAAATGGGGTTTTAGATTCTTTAATCAGACAAAAAGTAAGGTAAAATGAGACTATAATAAAAGGAAATGGTGTGAGTGCCACACAATTATAATAAAGAGGTATTGAATTTACTCAACCTTGGTTGGTTGAAATCATCAAATTAGAAGAGAGTAAAAAAAAATTGGAACTTAAAATGCAGGTTATCAAAATAAACTTAGGTCCAAAGTATGTCAATACCATAAAAAATTTAGTACAACTATGGTGAATCATGACTAAATAATATATAATAAAATATTTATGATCAAAGAGATAAAAATGTGAACTAAGAAGCTCAAGATGTGAACTAACATATAAAATCTTGAGTATAAATCCAAAACTAAATAAACATCACAATTATGCCACTTGGAAAAGAAGGTAGAATGGTCCAAAAACTTAGAGAATGAACAAACACAAGATGATCTAAGTCCATAATGAGAATATAATGGGAATGAGTCTAGGTTACTAAATCAATCCAAATGGAAACTCTTACCCATGTTACTCAAACCAAGAGCTAAAGGTAAACCAATAACATCTTGGATTAGAACTTAGAAAGGTAATGTTTCAAATTTGGATTAAAAAGGACTAGATATTTCTAAAGTGGATTAATGGTCTATAATCAAATGGAAAACATAACAATGATGTCTACAAAATACAAACACAATGCTTTGAATGAATTTTAAACAAGGCAAGAAGTGATTTGGATTTGATCAGTGTAACATATTATTATTCAAATTACATGGTTTAGAATGAGTTTTTGGATTATTGATGCAATTTGGTTTCACAAAAGTGGTTTTAGACTAAAAACATACCATGAAAAAAACAACAACAAGAAAAACACCAAAGTTTATGTCCTATCCTAGAAAATTGACAAGGTGGATTTGTACTGTTGGATTATGTTTTTATAGTCCTTCTAAGAGTAAATTAAGTTATAAACCTTATAAATTTATATTAACATTAAAATTAGTTTTTTTAGGCCCCCTATTATCTTAATAGATCATACAGTGACTTGGAATTTTAGGCTACTCACCTTGCACCAATAGTACTCTATGGCAACTAAGGTTATTCTAAAACTATCAATTTTTGTTCATTCTAAATGGTTTCATATGTGTGGTTAACACTAGGGTGAAACACATAATTTTTATCCACTTTAATAGAATTTATTTTAAAAGGTATTATCCTTTTCATAACCACTACATCTGTCAGTTATTCACTGTAGTGAGATGTTTGAGTTATTCATATGTTCTAAGGCTGAGTACCACTAATGGATTTTATTTAACCACTCAAACTAGCATTGTAGTGCGTCACCCTAAATTTATATACCCCATAATAAAGTGGGGTTAGTATGATTCTAGGATATGAAGCTCCAAGTAAATTCACCCCTGAATAACTTGTGAGGGATAAGTGAGATCTCACCTACAAGCCAAAAATGCAAGAAATAAAATATGGTCGAAGGACTTTAGGGTTATTTTGGGGTCACCCAAATCACTCAAATTCTGGGGACAAATTTATTTAATTTACTTACACACTTTTTAAAAAAGTGATAATATCAAAAATTGATCATTTTTAATCACCTAAGTTCACTAAAAGGGATGGGGGGAGAGCATACATGAAACACTCATCTTATGAAACAAATACTCAATAACAAACAAACAAAAACTCTTAAGAGAACTTAACTAAGATTTGAATTTATTTTAGAGCACTAAAATGAGATGTGGAATGAATTTTATCCCCTTGGTATTGTTTGAGTTATATAATTTGAAAAGTTATAACAAAAAAGTAAACAATTTTTTAAACACCAAATGTAAATGCGATTTAAATATTAAAGTGTTAAAAATGTCTTTCCTTGGTCTGTGGGTCTTGTAAAAAGGGATAGGGGGTTTTATTGTTTCTTGTAAAAATTGATATTCATAAAAATTATTTCAATAAGATAAAAAATTTAATATTAAACTATTAAAAACTTCAATCAACAAGTTAGAAGGCTAACCTACAAAATTAATGTTAAAAATAAAAGCCAACACACAAAAACATAAAAACAACAATCAATGTTTTGATCATAACTTATAAACTATGCACCAATTATTCATAAAAGTTTTATAGGTATTTTATAGGTCCAAGTTGAACCTATATACAAAAATTAATATAAAAAATTTAGTAAAAAAAGATATTAGCTATGTATCATCTATTTATTATCAGAAAAAGTAGAAAACAGAAGTGGCAATTACTAAATTGATTATAAATGCTAAAATATAGATATATATTTTTGAAAATTTCAGGGATTTTTAATGGAAAAATTACATATATTCATAAAAAAATTTATAAAAAAAATTGAATACATATAAATTTATTAATTCTTTATGGGTCATTTTTATTTTATCAAAGCAAAAATAAAAACAAAGCTTAAGAACAAAATAATTTTTGTGGCATGCACACTTATGAAGAGTCCCAACAAGCACACAAAAATTTAGATAAAGATTAAATATGTGTTATTTCATGTGTTAGTAAATAAAAAATATAAAAATAATCATAAATAAACTAACATATCAAGCTTACTCCCTGAAGGCGTGTTGCTAATGAATTCTAAGAGCTAATTAAAAAAGGAATACAATCAATCCTTCCAAGTGGAATCCCTCTTTCAAAGATCAATAAAAAAATGTGATTTTAAATATATTTGGTGTTAAAAGTATATTTAAATTAATATTATCATTCTCCTTCATCATTTCCTAGTACACTAATGGCTTAGGCTTACAAGATTTGTCAATTTATGCAAATAGGTGAAGCTTATCTATTACAATTTCTGCATAATAAGTTTGTATAATTGAAGCTTAAAGATTAATGGGTGAGGCCGTATATCTATATCCTCCAAAAATAAATCTAAACAGAGTGTATTTATGTTATATTTAACTTTAATTGAGTTCAAACTAACCTTGAGTTGAGTTAGGTTGATTATGAGGGTCATGTGAGAGACATAGGTCAAAATGATTATGTCTTCCACCCAATCCATATGTTTTACAAGTGGATTGAAAAATCATAAAATAAATGATGGATAAGTTTAATATTTTTAATTTTTGGATAATAAATAGATACTCCAAAATATCATGGAATTTCCACTTAATCTCTTAATTTAGATTAATTTTCTTAAGTGACTTTGATTAATTTTCTATAATTATTTGGTAATTTATTTCATGCATAATCAACTTGGTTGGAAATGTCATTTTATTGAGTAATAATTTGAATATAGTATGAATAGAAGAAGGTTTTATTTGTGTATGGGTTAATACCCTAATTAGGGTACTATGGATATGAAATAACACATGCATGTGATGTGTGCTACCAAATTACAAGAACTCAGTGGTTTAGGACATCATTTTTCATGGTCACAATTTGACTCAAAATGATTTAAGAAAATATAATTATCAAATAAAATTAATTTCACCATTTATGGATAAATTAGCATAAATTGGCACATGCATGTGACAAGTTTGAATGATTAAGAAGATTTTAGTGATTTTTGGTCCAGATTGTGCATTGTCACAAAATATTATTTAGATAGATAGTCTTAGCATAATAGTGATATGAATTAGATGTATACACATAAAATATATATACTCAAATCAATTTATATGAAATATAAATGCATGGGATATAATTATGAATGGAGATTTATCTACTCTTACAAATGAGGAACAAAGTTAGGAATACCTACCTTTGAAGACAAACCCATCAATCCTTAATCTCTCCCTTGGCCAAGGTGCTTCACAAGAGGTTGTTGTGGTATGTAAGGATAAAAAATATAATAAACTATAGGATAGACAACCTATATATGCATCCAAAAGACTTATCCACATGATAAGGTCCATATCTTCAAAGAAAGTGTGAAACCCCAAGATATGCTCCTCAAGTAGAATGATGAATAAACATATGCACTATATATATACACTTATTTTATTCCTAATAAATGTTGAAATTAATGTGTTTATATATTTGAATCTAACCCTATACCTTTTCAAAAGTTTATCCAATAGGGTCAGCCCAATTGACTATGTATCATTATTGACAAAATAAAATTAGATCTTGGTCTAGGTCTGCCAAGGGTTGACCTAGACCCTAAATGGGTTTTATCAATTAGAGTATAGGTCGATTTGGAAATTAGTGTATTTTAAACCATTTTAAAGGGATTTAGGCTAGGGAAGGGCAGATGAAGGTATAAAATGACTAGATGAGGGTGTAAAAGAGGAGGCAAATATTAGGTGAGTGTTTTTAGGAGATTATTGTGTAGATAACAAGTGATAGTAAAGGGAAAAAAATCATACAAAGCACAATTGTTTTTCCACCCATTTATTGGTGCACCACTTAGAGTGTAAACTCAGAGAGATCAAGACTCAATGGGTTCATATAAGAGAGAAAGCATTAGTAATTGATAAAGTTTATAATTATTATGTGTATACATAATGACTATATAGGTTACACTTGGGACTCTCCATTTTATTATGGAAACACCAAAGGTGAGATATAAATCAAAAGATAATAAGCATCCAAGGATAATTATCAAATATATTCATTCATGTTAAACATGTAGATCCCAAGAATAACTAATCCCCATGTCTTTTTGAACCTAAACTACTTGAGGTCTCACCTATCCCCTTGGGATTCCCCCTTGGTAGTTTCTCCCTTCATACCCATGTTCCCTCATTTGTCCTTAATTCCATTTCACTATTCAACTTTACCCCTACGTCCTACACCCATGCCTCCAAATTCCACTTTAGTTTCTACCACTCCCACTACCTCACTTCTACCTTAAGGACCATGGATGAGCAATGATGGATGGGTATCATTTAAGATTTAGGCATACAAAGTCTATAAATGGTCTATCATGAGGATCCATATATTTAACTTCAATTTGATAGGGATTTGGGTAGAATGAAGAGGGTGCTCACACAAACCTTCACATAGGACCATGATCCTATCATATTGAGGATAGAGCAAGACATATTATCTATCATAAATAAGTTGACTACTATAAAATAAGAGAATATTGTAGAGGACCCAATATATGTGATTAGGGCCACTAATGAGCCCAAAAATAAGCTAATATAAGACTCCAAGAACCAATTTAGGACCCTTGAGTATTATGTGAGGAACTTATTTTTTGTTGGTCTGATTATCAAGTTTGAGTAGGATTTGGTACAATTGTCTATAAACATGAAGTTGGTTTGATTATCAAGTTTGAATAGGATTTGGCATAATTATATTTAAACATCAAGAAGGGGATTGAATCCATTTCAAAGAGAAAATATCTCTTCCAAAGAGCACAATAGTATTTGGACATAATCATCTAAATGGATAATAAGTGTAAAAATTTAGAAATGGTTATCAATAAGGTGATATTCATGGAGCTCAAATGCATGCCTATCATGAATATGAATATGTATCAATCCTTTACAATCAACATGAGTACTTCACTTGAATATTAGATTAGGGAAATCCAAGCCACCATCAAGCCACTAGGGAAGAGATATAAATAAATACTTGAATACTTAAAAGAGGTTAGGATCATATTCCTCTTCTACCTAGATGACAAATTGATCAACATGGATGATTTTGGGGTCCACCACAACCATTTTGGATCCAAATATATCTTAGATGTTTCCAACAAATTGAATACTATAATTAATCAAGTCAATGAGGTAAAATTATTATTAGAATCCCCTCTTAATGTTCATGACAGACTATTGACTTGAGCATAGGTACTCTTCAAATAACCACTTATCAATTTACTAAAGCTAAACTAGGGAGGAAACTTGGTTGCACAAGAATTGATAACTCAAAAATATGTCCCAAAGTAATTGGGAAGTGGTATCCCATTGAGCTTAAAATAAAGACTCTTATAGTCCCAACAAGTGGTGTGTTGTCAAAACCTTGGGCCCTTTCTCTCTTCCTCATCTAAACTATGGAAATAATTGTTATGATTGAATTTGTAATTATTTTTGGCTGTGAAGGATAAGAGTGGGATATCATTTTGTTTTGATATGGGTCCATCTCATTTCTCATATTTTATTTTTTCAACTCAATTTATATATAAAATAAGAAGGAAAAACTATTCTATTTCACACTCCTCCAAGATTTTACTACCTTCAGTAGTAACTTACTAAGCATAAAACCCTTTTTAATAGTTTACATTAGATTGTTGGCCCTATCGACCTTGTACTCAAATTGATAAAACATATTTATGGTTTAGTTTGGACCCTAGCTGACCTATACCAATACCTAATTTATTTTTATCAATAATAATACAAAGTCAATTATGTTGACCCTCTCAGCTAAACTTTTAAAAAGTTTTAAGGTTAGATTTAGCTATATATACACATTCATTTCATAATTTATTTAGGAATATAAGAAGAAAAATAATATATTATTATCTAATTATCCACCATTATACTTGAGGAGTATAGATTAGGGTTTCAATACATTATTTGGAGATACATATCTTATCTTGTGAAGTCTTTTGGATGTATATAGAAGTTGTGTATCTTGGAGATGACTTATCCTTGTTATCCTTACATAACACAACAACCCATTGAAAATCACCTTAGCCAAGGGAGAGATTGAGGATCAATGGTTAATATTTAAAGGTAAGTATTACTAACTTTGTTCCTCCTTTGTAGGAATAGATAGATTAGCATTTGTAATTATCTCCCATGCATTAGAATTTCCTATACATCGACATGAGTATATATATTTTATGCATATTTACTTTTATGTTTACCAACCCCCATTTTATACCACAATATTTGGTGAGCACTAGATTAAAATTTATTTTACTTTTCATTTAATTTTTTCAATATGAAAACATAGGACCTAGCTAGGGTCATTGCATGGTGTTGCATGACTAGAGGCTTTGGAACCCTATCATGTGATGGTATTGTGGTAAGATATCTTTTGGTTAGGTCTTGTAGATCTATATTGGCCATGACCCTAGATATATAATGTATCAATAATCATAAGTGTAAGTATGATTTATATTTTCTTAGATAGGATTGATTAATAAATTAATTGCATTTCCCTTTGCATACATTTTGGTGAATCCAACATGAATCAAACCCTTGTAGGTTTTATTTCACTCTATCATTTTATCATTATATTATATTTTTCTATTTTTTTAGTAATTTATCAAAACATTAAGTATAGTTATAATATCTTGTGTACAAGTTTATCACATAATCACTCAAAAATGACTCTATTTTGTCTATACATTTATTCCCAAAATATAAGTTACTAGATCAATTAGTTTGGCAAAATATTCTTTTTTAGCTTTATATCTACATACATAGTTGAACCGATCAACTCTATATACAATTATTTTCTTTTAGCATATAAGTTTAAAAACATAGTCGAACAAGTCAATTCTATTCACAAGTTCTTCTTCAACATATAGGGTTTTATAAACTTTATCAATCCAATCGACTCAGTTAGTAGAATTTTGAATCAGAATTAGAGCATCACAACATAGAAATTTTCAATATGAACATCTTCAAACCTATTAAGGTTTATTTATTTCTTTACGTAATTTTAGTTTTCTTCTTTTAGTACTATTTTTTACAAGTTTATAGTCTATAAAACTATAACCCTACAACAAACTAGGTCAACTATTTTAACATAATTATATAGTCTATCTTCTATCTAAAAGACATAGTCAACCTATTTGACTATGTTGTTATAGATCTTGATTATACATAATAGTAGTGACCCAAACAACTCTATTTTGCATTCTTTACATACAATATTTCTTGAAATAACTTTTTACTCTTCTAAATCAAGAAACTAACCTCTATTTTCTAGTAATTAATTCACATTTTCTTTTTAGTTACTTACAAGATTAGAATTAAAAACATAGATAAAATAGGTGGTTCTTAAAATTACCATCTTAGTCACACTATTTTTCTCTTTTGCACACACTTCTAAATCACTTTACATTTAAAAATAATTAAAATTTTATCTTCCCAAGGTCTACCTACTTGGATTTCATCACTAAGTGGGGATGTTGACTTGGTTTTTTACCCAAGTATAAACACATGGTTGATGGTATATATTATAAAATCCCCTGACACCATTATCACTACATGATTATTAAGTGAGAGGGTAGGCCCTAATATCAAGCTAGTACCATCACCAATATAGATCCCTCTTAGCCTAGACTTCTTGAAACTAGGATTGATTTATATCTCCTTATTTTAGTAAACTTCCCTATCAAATTAAAATTAAACTTTATTATAAATTAATAACACTTAGGATGACCAATTAGTTAGCATTTACTTTCTAGTTGTTGCTTGTTGTTTGATATTTGTATGTTGTGTTATAAAACTTGCATTGGCCAACATTGGTGGAAGATTTGTGTTGTGTGTTCCAATTAGATCCATCACATTGATCTAATTGATTATGTTCTAAATTTAATTTACTTATAAATTATCTTATTAAATTTTTCTATATTTCAAACATTGTCACATTTGTTGATACAATATTTTATAGTCTATTTATCCTTTTTACCTTTAGAACATAGTTGACTTGTCCAATAATGTATCCTAATTTTCCTATTTATTTAACTATTCATCAATACAAAATTGACCTATACAAGTGTGTTCCATTTTCTCTATTATGTTCCCTAGTTTATAGAATACAATCAACTAGTTTGACTCTGTATCTTATTTTTTGATTTTGTCTTTGCATCAACACTTTAGCCTCCTTTTCTTATCATGAAATTATTATTTGAGTATAATACAGAGTTGAATCTAACAATCATGATGATAATTACCAATCCCAATAGGTTTCCTCAAAAACATCTCGTGGCTTTCATTTTAATTGAAATTAATGTGTATGTTTCCATGTGCACTACTACTATGAGACTCTTCCTCATTCATCATTAGTTTGTAATACTCTTTTCTCCTTATAATATTAGCCTAAATTAGATTACACACCTAAAATGTTATTCTTCATTAAATATTTTCCTCAATATAGAGGAAAAGACCCTTTAACTATTTATAATCTCATGATAGGTGGTCAAGTAGAAGAACCCCATTCACCCTCCCTTACATTCTCTCATGGATTGATGGATGAAACCTTCTTTGATTCTCAACCCCTCCCTTATATTAAAACTCCTTCCCACACTATGACCTCTTCTTCTTTGATGTCTTCAATGTACATGCCAAGTATCTCCACTAACATCTTAGGTTCAACATCTAGAGGGCCTTTTCCAAGGCCCCTCCTCCTCAACCAAGACACTATTGCATAATTTTCCACTGATGCTAATCATGATACTAGTGCACATTTTCATTCTAATTATAATCCTTCCACTAGTTTATATTTTGATACACATGCCAATCATGATACTAGTGCTTTATGTTATTTCTCACACCACTAGTGTCTCATATGCCACTACTCATAGTTTAACCCAACCTAATAATACCAATTCCAATACTTCACATACCATTAAAAAACATCAAATATTATTGAAAAATCTCAAATAATTGAATTATTTTTGAACTAATATTCACAATAAAATGATGCAAATGTAAAATAATCTCTTTCACCTTCAAAGTCAACCCCACTAGGTTCTATGGGGAATGCAAAATCAAAATTTACACCACCCCCTTTAGGGATTCCCATGGTAAACTCATTCCTCAACCACCCCTTATTAATAAAATGATAAAAAAATCTCTAAAATGAACATCTTATATCTCAAATTACCAATATTGACATATGAGGTATCACACCTAACATTAGTTATAGTGGGTCAACTGATCCTACCTTACATTTAAAAATATCTAGTAATCTCTAAAAAGATTGGGTAAAATTTAACACTTTTTGATACTACCAATTTATTAGATAAAACACTTTTTAGAGATGCTTTAGACTAGTACAATCAACTCAAGTCACATTTTATCACTAGCTTGGAAGATCTGGTTAACTCCTTAGTATAAGAGTTTCAAACTAGTGATCTCCTTGAGTACACCTTGGATCACTTGATCAATTATAAGCAACTTAAAATTTAAACAACATAAAATTTCATAAAACAATGGAAAAAGTTGTCTAATAAGTGTTAGGATAACAAGGTGGATGATAATATCTTTCATATATTCACTAATTCTCTTTACCCCAAGTTATAATATTGAGTTAGGAGTCTCTCTTGAAAAAATTTAGAATCCCTCAACCAAGATAAGTGCCAATATTTTATCATATGCCAATTTTAACCACCCTGACCTCCCATGATAACTCACATGCTCATTAAAAATAAAAATAATCATGTTACCAATGATGGTGTCACTAATTCTTATGAAACTATTCACAATATTCAAGCTATTGCTCCCAACATTGTTTTCGATCATGCTCCCCCTCCCAAAAACACCCCTAATCCATTTTTCTTCCAAAATAAACACTATTAATATCCACAAACCATTATCCTTAACCAAGATTCAAAATAATCTACCAAGGCCTCTACCATGAGAGCTTGACCCCACTCATCTTATGAAATCTTGGTATGATCCAAATAAATTTTGTTTGTTTCATGCAAGTTGGGGCCACTCTCACAAGAATTATAGATAATTATGTAATCTAGATATGGATTTAATTCTTAGCCCAAATTGATCACAATTCACTCATTTTCAAGAATGGATAAGCTTATGACATAGTATTTAAATCTGATAAAACACAAAAAAACAATAAAGCTTTGAACTAGGCTAATGCTCATCTTGCCATATATAAAGACCCTCTTCTTAATCATCAAGATAAAAATGATAATCCTACTCTTTCCACTAATAATTTTGAGAGTATTATTGACAAACTACTATATAAAATGTGGTAAATATGACTAATATGCAAAGGGTAGTCTTTTTCATTGATGCTAATCCAACACACACACCCCAAACCTCCCAAACATTTTGCATCATTCCAAACTTTTACTCATCTCATATAATGTAATTGGGACAAAAGGACCTTATCTACTTATAAAAACCACTTATAACACATCAATTGGATAATACCTCTCATACTATCTCTAAACTCCCCCAACATATACAACTATTGACAACATTCATCAACATTCCAATAGTATTTATTCCACTCAATCACAACAAATACCTAAATCAATTATCCCATCATCTAAAGATAATCAATTTATTTGTCCTCAAATTAAACCAACCACATCTTATCAACACAAGTTTGAATACACTTCCAATCCTCCTTCCTAGGAAATATTATAATATTACACACCTCTATCTAATAGTCCCCCCATGGGTTATGATGAATGGGACCCCTTCGTAGAACTTAATAATCTCCCATCTCAAATACCCTTTATATAACTCATGTGAACTTCCCCCCATCATCATAACCATATGATGAAATTATTATTTAAAATCAACATCCCTCATCCTCCTCTAGTAGGACATGACGCTACCTTATCTAGATCTAAAGATAATGTCTCACAACAATGCAAATAAATGCATATACAAATTGATGAAATAATATACACTTCTATTTCCCTTAAATTTCCAATCACTTCCATGATCCTAGATGATATTCTACTTTATATAGATTATCCTCCACTCTTTATTAACATTCAAATTAGTGATATCCAAGTCAAGTATGTATTGATTGATGAGGGTTGAGGTACTTGTGTCACCTTGCAATATTTCATCAAATCTCTTGGATATTCTAAGTGTAATCTTAATTCCACATGAAATACATGTCAAGGTTATGATATAAGTAAAATGATTCCTTTAATTTTCATGTGGATTCCTATTACCATCCCTCCTATCATTATTCAAGTGAAGGTTATGATATTTGACTTTCCCCTTTCCTATAATATCTTTCTTGGCAGACCTTGGACTCATTGCATGAGGGTTATTTTCACATCTGCCTACTCAATGAGACATAAACCCTTGGAATTTCAAATAATTCCATGAATTTGGTGTCTTTAAAATTCAAATCATGGAAACCTTACCTAGTGTCCCATTTTCAGAATCTCAATGTCTCAATTATCCTATCAACTCTACTCAAGGTTATAATGGTCATCCAAAACTCATTAAGAATTTAACAACTAAACTCTTAGATTTTTATGATGATGATTTGAATGAGATTAATCTCATTATCAAAATGTAAAATCTCTCCCCTCATCTCATTGCCAAACTTCACCATCTTTGATTCCACATTCACTCTAGTCTCCTATACATGATATACCCATGGTCTTAACCAAGACTCAATATTCTATTCATCATGAAATTTCCAATGAAAGGATCATACCTACCTACCCCATCAATCTTTATATACTTGATTATGATGATGGTTATACTTTAGATGATTCATTACTAGGAGGACTTGTCCATGATAGAGATGTTGATATTATTTGGTATCATACTTATTTGTTTTAATCTTCTCATTAGTCTTATCATATTTATTCTTGAATAGTGGCTAATTATAGTATTATTCCTTATTTTTGTTGGCTAGAGATGGAATGATCACATGGAACACCTCTAATTTTGGTAGAGCCTCTTAGGATCATGTTCATGGATTATTCTATGACTGATCTTTATCATTTTTATAGATACCATGATCCTTATAGTTTTCTTCCCATAGAGATGTTAAATACTCCTCTTAAGCCTTATACACATTATGTTTCATCCTCAACTGAGCCTAGTCTAATTCCTACTCTTGTTATAGCTTTAGTGGAGCCTCATCTTCTATTTGATTCTACTTTACCTTTAGATGAGACCATCCTAATCTCTACACCAGACCCACCTTCCCTTGGAAATAGACTCCTTCCTTTGTCATAACTTGATTTTATGTCCACCTAATGGGATTGTCAATCTTATTGTAATATTCACAAATTTGTTAGTCATTAGACTGAGAATAATTATTAGACTAGCCTTTTTTAGGCTTCTTCTTCTACTTCTATTAGTAGACCCCTAAATTCTACTAAAAATTATATCTATTGTTTCCATGGCACAAATAATCATTCTTCTACACATTTTCAAAACCTTTGACAATATATAAACAAAGTGTGCCCTACCCTTCCCCAACCCAAAGACAAGGCTATTTAAAAATATGGAGAGGTATATTTTCTTTGGCACTAGTGTAGTACCCATAATATCAATTGTTTCTGCATCCTCTAGTAATATATTAAAGATCACCTTATGACCATTTGTGTACCCATTATTCCTCATCCCATATCTCACCCATATAATAAGGCTCCTCCTTCTTCACTAGTGGTTTATTCTCCACATATGTCTTCTACCCCACCCATGGTTCCTTTTCCACTAGTGGTAGCACCTTCACATCACACATATACCATTATTATTCTATCATATATTCCCCTCCTTTGGTATTCTACACACAAGAGCCATCATGACCATGATCCTTCAACTATGCCTATATTTTATGTCAAGGAGATTTGATGAGAGGTATTTTAAAATCTTTCCATGATGATAGATGAGACTCTTGTTATCATTAGGATCTAGCTTCATAGAGATATTTTAGATGTTATTGAGAATATTTGTTGACATATTTATCAGTATTTATAAACACAACACGGTGATCTTTCACTTCATTCTCCATTATGATTTTGGATTGGAATTGTGATCTAATTTTATATATATCTTATATCATTTGACTATGTGTCAAATTTTTCTTCACTTATCTATCTCACATGGATCTTTATATAATGCATTATATATTGTATATGGTTTCATTTTCATTCATATTTTCTTTTATATTATTTTCATTCTTTCCATGATTACATGATTATATTTATGAATTTATTTCTTTTCATGGATGTCTATCTTTTCTCATATTTGTTTTCTAGCTTATCTAAATAACATAGATAATTATTATTGTGAACTGGTTACACAAACCTTGCTCCCCTTAGTAATCCTTCTTTACCATGTGATTAGTTAACAAATTATTCAACCCATTATAATCATATTTTATAAATCCACTTTAGATATCCTTTTATTACCCTATCTCCTTTTTCATACTAAGCATACACACGGTCAAAACATTAAATAACATATTGGCTCATTGGTAAAGACTAAATGTTTAATCAATCACATCTTTGAATACTTATCTTCCTTTAACCAAAGGTCAAAGCTCATTCATGTGTATCACTTATATCACTCATGTTGGTTATTCCAAATATGTATGGAGGAGGAATCTTAAAAGACAAAAAATTAAAAGGAAAATAATTTTAAAAAAAAGGAGATGATACAAAAGGCAACATACAAATCTCAAAATTCAAATCACACTAAAAGACATGATTCATAACACATATCCTTTTTCTAATTTAATCTCAAACTCCATAGTTGTCCTCATGATAAAGTCGAGGTCTCTTAGGTTGTAGTAGGCTGGTATATTAGAAAATGAGAATAAAAAAATATTTTAGTGCTACCTACTTTCTCACACAAGTACCTAATCTTCACAATAGACTGGCAGCTCTGTAATAGGTCCTAAGGAATGGGGATCATGTTGTGGGAAGGTGGGTCTATTCTAATTTTATTGTTTACATAACCAACATGAGTCAATCTTGGTATCTCACTTATCTTCCTATACAAAATTTCACTTATTATGAGTAGGTATCCTTTATATTTTGATGGTCACTAGCCACTTAGTGTCTTTTCTATGTACCTAATATGCCTCCTTTTTCCTAAGGTCTTTATTAGATGTCTGCATCATGGTATTTACATTCCCTAGTTTATTTACAATATTCCTAATATTTCCCCTTGAGAAATATTGTTCTTTTAAATAATCATTCCCCTAGGGTTTCCATTTGTGAGTTGTATTTTAATATCGCGGGTAGGACTAGGTCTTTCTCACAAATCATCACATCACAAACATCCTTTTTAAATCATTACCATTATTTTTTCACCTTATTGGTTTTCCCTTCATTATTTGTATTTTAATACCATGGATAATAATAGGCCTCCCTCACAAAATATTATAATACCCAAGTCACAATGAAATTACATGTGTCAAATTTGAGATAAGTAGTGTTCAATTATGAGTTACACATCATTAAAATGATTATTAGCTTGATTTAGTATGTTTTATACTTAATTTATTAATCCATCAATTTTATCTTCTTATTTTATTATTGCATGTATGCTTATAACTAGTTCATTAATATTTTCATACTTCCCAGCTTGAATTATTTTGATCAATTTAATTTCATTTTCCAAATTTTGTCTTTATTTTTTATAATTCCCAAAAATATTTAGTATGATTGATTGAATTACTTATTTTGTTTTTATACCATTTGTTTTTTATGGTGCCTTCCATTTTATTATAAATTTTCATACTTTCCAACATGATATAGAGTGATTTTATCTTGTTTTAAATTGGTGCAAATCTTTTACATGGTTTAAAAACATTTTGTTACCTTTTTTACCATCTTTAATTTATTATAATTAGTCATATTTTGTTATTACACATTTCCCATCATGATATAGTATGTATTACATTTGTTTTTGATTACTTATACTTTTTCAAGTCATTTTTTATTTTTATTTTTAACCATGAATATGTATCACATAATTCTATAAAAGAAAACACTCAACATATATTTCCCATATCATATACAAACAAATTTAAATACATGTGATAGAAAGAAATATATCCATGCATCAACATCCACATCCAATTATAACTCATGAGATTAGTATACCTAACTATATATATATATATATATATATCATATGTTTTATACAAAATACAATTACTCTAGCTCTAATGCTTGACTCCATCCTACCTATCCTATAGCCTAGCCACACTACCCATAGATGCCTAGGACTATCCCCTCTGAATATTACAATGTAATGAGGTAGTCTTAGATCTAAAACATACAACCTATCCCTGTAGATTGGTCACCTAGGCTTGTACCTATCAAAGTTTGATAGTGGTCACCATGTGTGTTGCACTCTTCGATATCAAGGCCTACTAGGCCTATGCCTTTCCCTCTCCAACCATTAGTGGTGGTTGTAACCCATCCCCACATTCTTGAAGATGCCTTAAAAACTCTTCGAACAGTCTAAACCATCCCACTTAGGCTAGGGCAGATGTAACCATAAAATCATATAATGTTCTGGGGTCATATATATCTAATACCATGTCTAAAATGTCATGGTGCATAGCCATAACTAACGATCCCCATTTGATATCATTTATAACAAGCTATAAAAAACCCTAAATATATAGGCATTAGGTCACATATATGTCTCAAAATCATCTATCTACCATAATCATAATGTAACTAGTGTCATATATTAAAAACTTCAATTAATTTTTTTTCAGTAGTGTTGGTGTCACCAATCATTATGTCTCCATCTTCTTTCCCAAAAATAACCTCCTATATAGGTTGCCTCTATATTAGATAAAAACTAGGAGTCACCATTAAATCACATTTTGATCCTCTCCTTAAGGGTGCTTCTATGGATTAGCTATGTCTTAGAGGGACTGATGGATTCCCCTATATTATAGCTCTCACCTTCATCTCTTCATATGGGTGGTGCCTTTATATTCAATATGGACATGGTGGTTTCTATTGCCTTATTGATGTGCCTAATATACATCTAAATCCATGTCCATAGCATGTTCCCCTATTAGTTGTACTACTTCTTGTTGTTATGCTCAACTAGTCCATGTCCTAACTCATCAAGGCCTAATCACTAGTATCTCCATAGGTACCCCTCTTCCTTCCCTCCCTCTCATATCTCTAGAATGTTGTGACCAATAAGAAATCACTACTATATGGGATATCATATGGGGGAGTCTAAACTATCTTATAAAGCATGCCACTATATTTATATCTACCCATGTTGTGTAATGGCTTATGATCTATACCCATGATAATTTTGTAACAATAGTCACCTAACTAGGCCATATAGTAGTAATGTGCATATAAGGTTACCACATGATCTCCATTTTCATGATCATCTATAAATATTACTTATGGGGAATGGTCCACACTACATGGTTTTTTATCCACCTCACAACCTAAGGCAACCTATCATCAACCACATGGGGTAACCCATTTGGATGATACATGGGTAACCTATCATATATCATATAACTTAATAAAACTATAGGCCCCATGGTCTTCTCCCCTTTGGACAACATACCATACATATAATGCATCAAATGGACCCAAATGACAACCCCAAAACCATAGAGTGCTCCTTGATTGAGTGTAGACTAACAGAAGGCTATCACATACAATGATACCTTGTTGTCTGACTTGTGACACAATACTCATGTTATCACAATTGATATCATTGACTTATGGATGTTTGGAATGTTTGTAATGTAAATGAAAAATAACTTAACCCTCAACCTTGGGTGAATCCTATATGAGCATGTAGCCCACTGGGATAGTGCTTGTCTCTCATCTAAATCCTCTACTATGTGAGAGATCATTGGTGTCTTTCCTATATTAATTCAAAGAAATGCATGAACATCCTCTAGAGTGATACCCACATCAATGGTGTCCCCATCTACCTCCCATCTAAAATTATTGGTTAGCCATTCCTATGCTACTAAGAACATGACAATAAAATAAACACTCAAATAGATTTATCTCATCTCTATAATACCTATGAAACCCATAACAACCACTCGATCTCTATCAATGTCACTAAAATGATCTATCAAATTTGTTAGATATGATGCATCTATCAAGCACCAGTATCTCCAATGTATCTACAAAATTTCAAATAATAAAGGATGTATTAAATCTTCATGTCATCAATCATCAACATGCATTCTTAAAAAATTACAAATTAACTACTTAATCAATTGGTTTGATTTAGTTTCTTATATTTTCTAATTTTTATACACAATAAACCCATTTGATACTAAATTAGCCTTGTAACATTCCTACTAAATGTAAGCAGCCTATTTGATACTAAATCAGCCCTTATACTTCCATTTACATCATCCTATTTTATACTAAATTGCCCCTATATCATCCCTATGATATACAATCAGCCCTATTTTATAGACTATATCAGCCCTCTTCTACCAACTACATCAACCCTCTAGAATGTAGTTGACCATCTGTTCCTTGATAAATATGTCAGCCCACTAATACATAATTGGCCACCCTTAGAGTACTATTTCATCCCATTACTACGCAATTGGCCCCTATATTTTTCTCACCTTATAAACTAAGTCAACTAGGTTGACTATGTCCCTTCACAGTGGTGAGTTTTTTACTATTTACAATAAATACCATTAGCATTTATTGATCTATCTTCTTTTTACCTAGAATCTAGTTCTACCCCTAATTTACCTAAAAATTTCCTAGGGTAATTTTATTTTTCTTACCAATAAATTTTCTATATCTATCTCAATTTTAAATAGAAATACTCAAAAAAATTTAAATTCATAATAGTTTACCTACACTGCACTTATTGTGGCCGCTAGGCATCCTCCTTGTCTCAGCTATTGTCTCCTCCATATGATGGCTCTCTAGTCTCAAACTAGGTCTCTAAAATCTCTATTTTCTCATAATAATAAAAATAAAAGATGAATTATTTTTCACATTATTTTTATTTATTATTCAAAATTATTTACCTATCAAACATTTACACCCAAATTCCATTTTTCAATCATATCTTTGTTTCTACTATCTCTTTTTTCAAGCCACAAGATGTTCTAGATTTTTGACATTATAGAGAATATTTTCACATATTACATGTACATTTTTCAAAAAAATTAATTTTTATCTCTTTTTTTGCTAATTTCTATAGGTTTACCTAATATTCCTACATTGGATACCTTAACATTTCTTACACCACGTTCCTTATATAGAACACTAAATAAGTAAAGATATGCATTTTTCTATTTTATCCTTTAATTAATCTTACTTGCTTCTTACAACAATCTATTTAGTTTCAACATTGTGTGTTTCTATGTTCTTTTCTTGAAGCACCATCCCCTTTTACATCTATGTGACATGTGATAAGCTTCAAGTGGGGCATATGTATACACATAATATTTTCAAACTTTATCAATTACTAATGCTTTCTCTCTTGTAAGAACCCATTAAGTCTTAATCTCTCTAAGTGCACACCTTAAAGGGTGCACCAAGAAATGGGTGGGAAGACCATTGGTGATCTATAATATTATCCTCTATATTACCACTTTCTATCTACATAACCATCTCCTAAAACACTTCCCTAGGAGTTATATTCTCTCTTACACACTTTAATTTTTTGTTTCCTTCATTCATCCCTTTCTAATCCCAAAACCCTTTTTAATGGTTTACATTACATTTTTATCCCTATTAAACTTGTAATCAAATTAATAAAACATATTTAGGGTTTAGGTATACCCCTGGGTGACCTAGACTAAGACAAAATTTGCTTTTATCAATAACGATATAAAGTTGTTGGGATGACCTTATCGACTAAATTTTCAAAAAGGTTTAGGGTTAGATTCATCTATAAATACACATTCATTTCATCATTTATTTAGGAAGAGAAGAAGCTTACTATATTACATATATGCTTATCCACCATTCTACTTGAGGAGAATAACTTAGGGTTTTAATACTTACTTTGGAGATACATATCCTATCTTGTAGAGAAATATTTTGGATGCATAGAGAAGTTGTGGTGCCTATAGTTGACTTATCATTTTTATCCTTACATACCAAAACAATCTATTAAGAAGTACCTTGGCCAAGGGAGAGATAGGGGATCAATAGGTTTGTCTTAAAATGTAGGTATTCCTAATTTTGTTCCTCCATTGTCAGAGTATATAGATTATCATTTATACTTCCATCCCATGCATTAATATTTCTTATACAATGACATGAGTATACATATTTTATTCATGTTTAATTTTATGTTTACTAACCCCCATTTTGTGTCGTAAGCTTTGGTGAGCACTAGATTATGTTGGTGTAGACATTTTTCCCATTGGGTTTTGCCTACATGATTTTATTAGCTTACTTAGGGATTTATAGGTCATTGAAATTATTTGGGATGATTAGTCCCATATTCATTGGAATGTGTGGTATATTTACATCTCTAACCTGTATGTACACCTCTCTCCCTTTATATTTCTAATTTAGTTCTAATGTAGTATATTGTGGATTGTTTAAGATACTTAGTTGTGAGCTATGACAACTTTGAGAGATATGAGAGATATGAACTTGGATCCTTTGTATAAGCAATTCAAGATGATATAGATTATTTAATTATTTGATATCATTGATTTGTAATATTATTCCATGAATGATTCATTTATTATCAAATTCATTATTATGTGTACTTGATCAACTCCTGAGATCACTCCATTATAAGCATTCATTGATCTAGTGACCCTACCTAAAACTATTTTTTGGTATCAGAGCACTAATATATGTTCATTATTATCTAGTTGGTTGGTTATTTATTATTGTTTTCTATGAAATCCTAAGATTTGATATTATATTATCATAGGAATTATTGAGAGAAATATTTAGATCTATCAGAGTTCTTATCTTTGGTGAGTTAGAAGTTTTAGATCTGCACTTTGGAGAAAAAGCATTGGAGATTTTAGTCTTGGAAATAAAGGAAAAGAATAATGATTTTAATCTAAGTGTTGTTTTGTTGTTTTTCAAATCTCTTAAAGATAAAAAATAAGCATATTTTTTGTCTTAGATTTATTTTTTTGATCTAATAATTCTTTCTAGATTTGGCATCATCTGTACCAACCATGGAAGTTAGGAGGTCTGTATCCTTTTTGGGAGCATCTACCAGGTATGTGTTGGAAGATTTTGGCATAGATCATTCATTTTATGTATAGGAGGCATCTTTAGGTGGCATTAAGATCTGTTGCTAGGAAAAACAAGATGTTTTAGACTTGTTAAGCTTGGCATTAAACATTTGGTATGTGGCATTAAATTTTTTATTTTTTCACCTATGGTAAATACTTTATTTCTAGCATTAAAGTTGGCAGATCTGAGGTAGGAAATAAAGGAATACATAAATATTATTTAACTACATATGTGTTGGATTTTGTAAGTGGTATCTTTTGTTAAAGGCATATTTCCTTTTCTCTAGATCTCCCTTTTTATGTTGGTGCATTGAAATCAACATTGGTTTTTTACCAGATCTGTGTAGCACCTTGAAAGAGGTATTAAAATATATCATGAAGTTTCCTTTAGCTATGGTGTTTCTATTATACTCCTACTTAGGATCAACATCCAATTTATGCTTGAAATTGATTTTGGATAGCTGCATTATCTTTTGTGGTATTTTTAGATCCAATTAGGGTGTTTTAACCCTATAAAGGAGGTTTTATGGCCCCTATAATGCATTAAAATTATATCTATGTTTATTTTATTGATCAAACATTAGCTCAACCTAATTGGTTATTTGTTTGACCTCTAAACTATAGTCATACTTCAATATTCATCCCACTTTGCTCATCCTTACTTGATCACCTCTCAAATGGTGAGATCAACCCCTTCCATTTCTCAAATCAATATTATAATAGAGATCAACATTGAATTGATTTATTACATTTACATCTTACATTCATTTTAATATGATATTATAATTTGATATACTATTTCTTTACATTAGTCACTCCAAACTTTCCATAAAGGAATTTGAGAATTATAATGAAATCATAGCTCCTTTGACTTTTTGGATGCATTTGAGATGCTTGCATTTTTATTAGAATTTAGACACCTACATTTTAACCTCATTTTTGGTATCATTTCCATTGTCTTCAGATGTAGGAAGCCTACATAGAGAGTTGGGTTATGGATTATGATGTTATATTGTTTACAAAATCTACATTGTGGAGAGTTATTTTTATAGGGAGGCATTAGAGAAAGATTTGGGCTATGCATTGCATATGTGTTGAGGCATTATATAAGGAATACATTTTTTAATTCCTTTATGTTAGAAGCTCTAAGAAGTTCTAAATTTTTTTCTCTTTATTATATAACACATGAAACTTTTGAGGACTACGTGTGGACTATGCAATAGAAGGCATTGCAAATTTTATAGATTTGTGCATATGTTAGACATGTATTGTTCTTGGTGACTGCACATTGAATGAAGATAGACTTTTGTTCTATATCTATGTATTTTTAGAATACTACACTTTTTCTTGTCTTCAACATTAGAATTTGGAGAAGACTGTTGCACGGAATCTTTTTTGGATTATGTAAGGAATTAGACTTTGATGTGTTTAAATTCAAGGGTAAGTATACACCATACCTTCCATTGACCTCTCCAATAGTGGTGTTCCATCTCTTTGCTCAGCCCAGACTCTTTCTTATATTTTAAACCAGCTAGAAATTCACTTATTTGCCTTTCTAGCTATAATTTTTTTCTTAAAGAGGAAGTTAAATCACTTGCACATATTCCTAAGTAATCAAAAATATTATTTTTCATTTCCACTAGATTTTTTAAGTTTGTGGTGAAATTCTAGTTCCAATGAGTATTTAGAAGACATATTTTACCTCACTAAAGGGTACCCTTTTTAAGTTCCAAGTACAAATTTTTAGTCAATAAGCCTTTAATGGGAAATTATATTGTTAATATATTGCAAATAGTAACTCAAAATTGAGTACTATCTTTTGCAAAAGGGTTTATTTTTTATTTCTCATGCATTAGGCCAATTTTCCTTGTAAAAATAATTACTTTATAAAGTGCCAAAATCTAGGGGGCATTTTATTATTTTTGGGAATCTAGTGTTTAGATCTTAAATAATAAAGGTATGGAATAATAAGAAAAATCTAGCTTAGTAGGGAGAAAATATAGATTTTAACATGTAATTATGCAAGATAAAGAGAAATAAACTTATCTAGTTTTGGATAAAAATAAAATATTTTGAGACTAGAAATGGAGGAACAAGACCGAGACACTATCAAGAATTTGAATATGGCATATATTTTGTGATTGAATAGGAGCACCAAAAATAGGACACCCTAGTTTTTGATGCTATCTTCCTTCCTAACATTGTTGTCCTAAGGATCTAAGCATTCTAGGTTTTGTTTGCTTGGTCAATGTGAGCTTTTGTACCAAATTTTAGGGGTTATAAGTCATCAAAGTGTTAGGTTGTGGAGCTAAAAGCTTCACTGATGCAAAAATGGAGGAGGAGGTAGTTGAGTTGTAGTGCAACTGATGTCAATTAGGCCAACTGATGTCAGTCATATCCAGTGTGTAGAGCTACTGACATTGGTCAGTATCGGCTGACGTCGATCACCTCTAGACTAACAGTGACTGACATAAGTCACCTGTGCAGTTTTGAAACTATCAGTTTCATGAATACTTTGTTAATGAATAGTTGTTTGCATGTTAAAGGCTAATTTTAGTCTTGGGTTGTGGTTCTAATTATTGTAATTGGAAAGTCTAATTATTATTTGTATGAGATCTATTTAATAGACTCATGGGGCTATATTGTAAAGTGTGCTAGATAGAGTTGAGCAAGGTTAGCTCCTTCAGAAGAAAGAGAGCAATGATAGCTCCTCTTAGTTCCATAGGGGTGCCAAGTGTGTATGATAAGGTAGATCTGTGGGATAGCAAGATCTGGTAGAAGATCCACTGGGGTACTAGTTTGGAGAATCATAAGGACTTGGTGAGGCAAGGACAAGGGTTCTTCAAGGTGCAGAGAGATCTACATGTGGAAGTAAGATCAGTTGTGTTACAGGTTGTGCAAAGGTGATCTACTTGGAGTACTTTGAGTACTTATGTAGTGGTAGTAGTGATACTAACTGGTGGAGGTGAACAACAACTCTGTGTTTAAGTTGTTTGTTGTGATTGTGGTTGAGAGAGAGAACTCTTGAAGAGAATTACTGTTTATGCCCTAGAGGTGTGGGAGCCCTAGAGGAGTGTGAAGAATATTATGGCATCTTCTTTGTTGTATTTCCTTCTGAAAGAGTATTAATACAATTGGGTATTGTCTCTCATATTCTGTGTTGTTTTTGATTTCTAGTTACTTGTTACTTTTGGTTAAATTTTGTGTTTAGTTGCTTATACAAGGTGATCAATTGTGCTCCTAATCCTAACAAAGTGGTATCAGAGCTATTTGGGGTTCTAGATTCCTAACAAGCTGGTATCAGAGCTAAGGTTACACGATCACCAAGTGATACCACTGACAAGTGGTATCACAACAAGGTTGTAGGGAACAGGTTTGTGTTTGATTACAGGTCACTCTTAGGAGTTTTTGATTGAGTGGGAGTATAGCAATGGTAGAAGAAAGTAAACTAAGAATGGAGGAATTCAAAAGCAAGAATGGTCAATTATGATGTTATGGAAAGAAAGAGCAGGTAAAGAAAGATTGTTGGTTGGTAGAAGATCAACATGAAGGAACATGTGTTGTAGGTATTATTGCACTGGTTGTTCTTATATGTTCCTTGGATAAAGTAGAATCTTGGTTTATAGATTATGTTGCCTCTTTCCATGCAGCCCCAAATAGATTATTTTTCCATGTTAAGGTCCATGGAGACTTTAGAAAGATTTATTTAGGGGTTGGTGAGCCTTGTCAAAGTATTGGCAAAGGTGAAGTGCGGCTGAAATTGTAGATGGCCAACACATGGGTGTTGAAGGATGTCATGCAGGTCCCAGTTTTGAAGATGAGGCTAATTTTTTTAGGAAAGTTGGGTGATGAGAGATGCACAAGAAATCTCACAATGGATGCACTTGAATTAGCTGGTGGTAAGAAAGTAGGTACTCTTTATCTTCCTGCTTATATTACTGATTCTTCTTCTATTACGAAGACGTGGCTTTGTAGGCTTGGTCATATGAGAAAGAAGGAGATGCATGTTCTTAAGAGGAAGTCAGATGTGTTTGACAAATTTAAGAACTAGAAAGCCTTGGTGTTTATGGAGGAGATGATGGATAGAGATCAATAGATGGGATTGAATAACTCTGAGCAGGGTAGTTTGGATAGGGTTTTGATTCAAAGTAAGCTCATGGGTAAAAATTCATCACTCACAGGAAAACATAGTTACTAGCATTGGTCAAGAGGAATCGACATCAATCAGATAAGTACTGATGTCGATCATGTGTAGACAGGCAAAGTTGGTAATATCAGGCAGGTGGACACTAACATCAGTCAGGTGGACACCAGCATCAGTCAGGGAACCGACGTTGGTAGTCAGGTCAGTCGTAGGGAACTGACATCAGTCAGATACAGACTAGGTGGTGACCGACATTGGTCACTAGAATGGATTTTGGGTGGATAACAAGCTGTCAAGGAGTCTCAAATGCCCATGTGGAGGACTAAAAGGGTAAGTAAGCCTCAAATTTGTTATTCCCCTTCTTTATACTTATTGCTCACTATAGAGAAGGTAGGATCTAGGAAACAGTGGGAGCATGGCATGAATTCTTTGAAAGAGAACCAAATGGGAGATTTGGTAGAGTTACTAGCTGGGATGAAATCACTAAGAGATGAATGGATTCTTTGGTTAAAAAAGAGAGGGAATGGATATGTGAGATGGAAGGCTAGGGTATATGGTCTTGAGGAAGCTGCATGATAGTGGTACAAGTTTGATAGGTGTATGACAAAGCATGGCTTTAATCAGTGTCATTATAACCATTGTCTTTTCTTTACCAAGTTGGATGATGATTACAACATTATCCTGTTATTGTATGTTGTGTGTATGCTTGTTTCAGGGTCACACATGCAGGGTTTTTCTTAGCTAAAGGTAAAGTTAGTTTAGTGGTATGTCATGAAGAATTTTGGAGTAGTGAAATTCTTTGGCATGAGTTTTTCTAGAGACATGGAAGGTCACAGGTTGATTTTGTCTCCAGATGATTATGTGGATAAGGTAGTGGTGAGGTTCAAGATGCAGGTTATAGAACCAATTTGCACACCTGTGGATGGATAGTTCAGAAAATAGGGTCCCAATTCACATGATGAGGTTAAGTAGATATGTACTAGACCTGTTGTTGCCTTAGTAGCAGGTGTTGTTAGCAAGTTCATAGCCAATTCAAGAAAGAAGCACTAGAGAGCAGTTCAGTGGGTTCTCAGGTATCTGAGAGGGACTAGTAGTAGGGATTCATGCTATGTAGGGTTAGGGACTTCTCTACATGGGTATGTAGATTCAGATGTGGCAGGTTACTTGGATGACATGCAATGCACCACAAGATGTGTGGTGGTTGGTCTTCAGGATTGATCTTGAAGAGGGATATAAGCCAGGAAATAGATTAGATGATGTATAGGTATAGTTACAGTTGTAGTTATTTATCTCCAAGTGGGAGATTATTAGGTTGTGGAGCTAAAAGCTTCATTGATGCAAACATGGAGGAGGAAGTAGTTGAGTTGCAGTGCAACTGACATCGATCAGGCTAACTGCCATCAGTCATATCTAGTGTGTAGAGCTACTGACATCAGTCAGTATCAACTGATGTTAGTCACCTCCAGACTAACAATGACCAATGTTGGTCACCTGTGTAGTTCCAAAACTATCAGTTTCATGAATAGTTTGTTAATGAACCGGTTGTTTGCATGTTAAAGGCTAATTTTAGTCTTGGGCTGCAGTTCTAATTATTATAATTAGAAAGTCTAATTATTGTTTGTATGAGATCTATTTAATAGACTGATGGGGCTATATTGTAAAGTGTGCTAGATAGAGTTAAGCAAGGTTAGCTCCTTTAGAAGAAAGAGAGCAATGATAGCTCCTCCTAGTTCCACAGGGGTGCCGAGTGTGTATTACTAAGTAGATTTTTGGATAACAAGATATGGTAGAAGATCCACTGGGGTACTGGTTTGGAGAATCATAAAGACTTGGTGAGGTAAGGACAAGGGTTCTTTAGGGTGTAGATAGATCTACATGTGGAAGTAAGATCAGTTGTGTTGTAGGTTGTGCAAAGGTGATCTACTTGGAGTACTTTGAGTACTTGTGTATTGGCAGTAGTGATACTGACTGGTGGAGGTGAACAACAACTCTATGTTTGAGTTGTTTGTTGTGACTATGGTTGAGAGAGAGAACTCTTGAAGAGATTTATTGTTTATGCCCTAGAGGTGTGGGAGCCCTAGAGGAGTGTGAAGAAGATTATGGCATCTTCTTTGTTGTATTTCCTTCTATAAGAGTATTAATACAATTGGGTATTGTCTCTCATATTCTATGTTGTTTCTAATTTCTAGTTACTTGTTACTTCTGGTTAAATTTCATGTTTAGTTGCTTATACAAGGTGATCAATTATGCTCCTAGATCCTAACAAAGTGGTATTAGAGCTATTTGGGGTTCTAGATTTCTGACAAGTAATTTTTAGGTTGTAGAGCTAAAATCTTCACTGATGCAAACATGGAGGAGGAGGTAGCTGAGTTGCAGTGAAACCAACATCGGTCATATCCAGTGTGTAAAGCTACCGACATCAGTCAGTATAGGCTGACGTCGGTCACCTCCAGACTAATAGTGACTGATGTCAGTCACCTGTGCAGTTCTAGAACTATCAATTTCATGAACAATTTGTTAACGAGCTGATTGTTTGCATGTTAAGGACTAATTTTAGTCTTGAGCTATGATTTCTAATTATTGTAATTGGAAAGTCTAATTATTGTTTATATGAGATCTATTAAATAGACTCATGGGCTTTATTGTAATTTGTGCTAGTTAGAGTTGAGTTTGGTTAGCTCCTTCAGTGTGAAGAGAGCAAGGGTAGCTCTTCCTAGTTCCATAGGGGTGCTGAGTGTGTATGATCAGGTAGATCTATGGGATAGCAAGATCTAGTAGAAGATCCATCAGGGTACTGGTTTGGAAAATCATAAGGACTTGGTGAGGCAAGGACAAGGGTTCTTCAGGGTGTAGAGAGATCTACATGTGTAAGTAAGATCATTTGTGTTGCAAGTTGTGCAAAGGTGATCTACTTGGAGTACTTTGAGTACTTGTGTACTGGCAGTAGTGATATTGACTGGTGGAGGTGAATAATAGCTCTATGTTTGAGTTGTTTGTTGTGACCATGGTTGAGAGAGAGAACTCTTGAAGAGATTTACTTTTTACGCCATAGAGGTGTGGGAGCCCTAGAGGACTGTGAAGAAGATTGTGGCATCTTCTTTGTTGTATTTCCTTTTGGAAGAGTATTAATACAATTGGGTATTGTCTCTCATATTCTGTGTTATTTTTGATTTCTAGTTACTTATTACTTCTGGTTAAATTCCATGTTTAGTTGCTCATACAAAGGTAATCAATTGTGCTTCCTAATCCTGACAAAGTGGTATCAGAGCTTTATGTTCTAGATTCCTGACAAAGTGGTATCAGAGCTTTATGTTCTGGATTCTTGACAAGTGGTATCAGAGAGACCCTACTTTTTGGTGCTATATTCCTTCCTAACATTGTTGTCTTAAGGATATAAGCATTCTAGGTTTTGTTTGCTTGGTCAATGTGAGCCTTTGTACCAAATTTTAGGGGTTAGAAGTCATCAAAGATTAATATAGGTCTATTTCAATATTCAATACCTATAATCATCTACACAAATACAAACAATGAATATATAAATAGCAAAAGGAGAAAAAAACTAGGTTAAGGGAAGAGTGATCACATAATCAAGAACCCCTACTATTATGATTACTACCTACCTTAACCCTCAAGCTAGGGTCTCAGATTTGATGTAGTTCTCCCTTAGGGAACATGCATAGTCAACATGCACAATAGATGAAAGGATTAATTTCACCTAGGCCCTTCCTTGATCAAGCATAAAAGTCTATGTGTGATGTAGAGAAGTTGAACTATACTATTGACTAATTTTTATTATGTCTAATGTAACAAAGTATTAAGTGCTAGATATAAAATTCCTTGTAGAGTCCTTTATTTAAGAGACTCATTATTTTCAAATTTGGGAATTTTATTCACATTTTGAAGACATTAGAAAACTTAGGAACAAATAAAAGAAAGGGGTAAGACTCATCTAGCAAGGAAAAGTAACGGTTAGATTAAAATTTGGACTTGGACAATAACACCAAAAACTAGACACCCTAGGCTTCAATGTTGTAGTCCTATTTGAGATATATTATCCAAAGTGTTCAAGGCCTAGGGGAATGGAATAAGCATAGAAAGAGTGACTCCATATAGTAAGGGTTAAGTCTGGAAGGTTAGAAAATACTATGAATGGTCAAATAGGTGTCTAGGGTATAAAACAAGACCAAGGAAAATTAGACAAAAAGACATGGCTAGATGTGAATAAGACTCATATTCTCCAGTCAGAGTCCCCTATGAAAGGACTATGAAAAGACATGATATATGTGGTTTCTTGACCAATTTAAGGTGTATAAATTTTCCCCCCTTTTAATCTAGTGATGTAATGAAATGAAGTACTAGAGTAAAATAAAGAAAGAATATGTGTACCTGAACTTACCTATATGGAGATAAGTGTACTAAAAAGAGGATCCAACTTCCTGGCTGGGGAAGTGGATGGAGAACTAAATAGTGCTTGGAGAAATAAGGAATCCTTGTAAGAGATTTCCCCTATACTAAATCTAAATATTTATTAGAGAAAGGAATCCCTGTAATAGATTCCCCCTTTATTGAATCTAAATAATGCCTAGAGAAAGAAGGAATCCCTATAATAGATGCCCCTATACTAAGTCTAAATAATGCCTAGAGAAAGAAGTAATCCTTGTAATAGATGCCCTCATATTGAATATAAATAGTACCTAGAGAAAGAAGGAATCCTTGTAATAGATGCCCCGTATACTAAATCTAAATGAGAAATGAAAAATGTTTAGAGACCCAAAACCAATATCTACCCTTTGTCCCACATAAACTCATGTAATATAGAATGTGTGTATAGAATCTATGTGTTGTGAAGAGAAAGATATATCATTACACCACTCTAAATAATATTAAATATAAATGAGAAGTTCTTAGAGGTCCAAAACCAATGTCTGCCCTCTATCCCACACAAACTCCTAGGTCTAAGTAATGCTATGGACCTGCCACTATAAATGATCATACATTCCAACCTAGTGACAACATAGATATGCCTGGGTATAATCTAAAAACTCTAGTAAATATGTAAGAATAAAATGGCATGTCTTTCCATTATAATATATATAATCTTGGATGATGAAGAACATAAACATCTATGCCATGCCACCAAATCTAGTATATGAGTGATGTATCTATATAGTCTTGTAATTTATATAACCACATGTGAAATGAGTTATCGTGTCATGTCCCATGTGAAAAATTAGAGATCAAAATAATGTGCTTTGTATTATGTATATAATTTGCTATCTAGTCTATACTATGTCATGTTGTATGAAGCTATATGTGTGAGACATGTAATGATGTATATGCCCCCAAATTTGATATCTAGTTTAAATTTGTATTAAAGTCATTATGAATCCATATGATCTAAACCACTATATATCTAAGTAGTTTATGTATCTATAACTGAATGTATGTCCCTCTAAATATTCTAAGTAAATTTGAATGACCCATGTAATATGAATCATTTTATATATTGACCAATCTGAGCTAAATCTAATAATTCTGACTACTAAAGGTGTAGAAACATGGTGTATCCATCTATGAGAGTGGATATATATGTTGGGTAGGTGTAGGAATAAGAATTTTAGGAATGATACCCCCCTTTTGGGGAGAGGGATGAAATTTTTGATAGATTAGGTTGAGCCAATAGTGATGACTAGTGATGTAATGCTAGGAAAATGGTTGGTATGGTTTGAATTGATTGAGAAGTTATTTGATTGATTACATTGAGTTGTCTAAAAATTTGAACAAGATTTGACTAGTGAGGACCAAGTTATATAAAAGTTGAATAAGTTTTTATTGTTGAGGACCAAGTGGTATGTATAATTATAAGAGAATTATATATGTGTGTGATCTAAGCAAAATTTTAGGTGACAATTTAGGTGATGGTTCTACCCTAATTGGTGGTCGAACTTCTAGCAGCCATAACTTTTGCAATATAGCTCTGTTTGACTCCCCATTTGAACCGTTAGAAATTTAAGAATGAGGAGAATGCCATGAAATGGAAATAATCTTTGATTGATGTGGTTTTACACCTAAAAACCAAATTGAATTGCCCTAAATTTGAATTTTAGTAGTGTAATCTAAAAATAGTAATTTTTTGAATTTTATATTATTGTGAATAATAGAAGCTGAACCAATTAATCTCTCTCAAGATTGGTGACCTTCCACATCCTCTTCCTACCTTAAAAATGTGTATAAATTAAAATGTAACCTAAAAAATAAATTAGACATCTCTTTCCAGAGATAGGCATATGTTTGGATCTACAAATTTGATCAATAAAACATCTCTTCTCAAAGACAACATTATTACAATTGTGTTGTTATTGTTTCTTGAATTATATTTCAACCAAGTCTTCTAAGTTTTAGATCAGTGGTATTAGAGTGGTTTGTATTAATAGTGTGTGATCTCAAGGATGAGGCTAGAATATAGGAATCTTGGGTGGAAAATACAAGATCTAATAGACTATCCACTTGTTTGCTCCAAACAACCTCAAATGGTGGACAACACTGAGACATCTGATCCTTTCAAGGAAATGGTGAATGAAGCACTCCAACAACAATAAGCATAAATGGTACAACAACTTTCCCAAATTCTCCAATAAATCTCAATGGGAAATTTTGGATTCTCATCTACACCCCCACATCTTTTTAGTGCCCCAATACCCTTTAAGGCTTAGGTGAATTTTGATATCCCTACATTTGAAGGAAAAATCAATGCTGATAGAGTAAAAAATTGGTTGGATCAATTGTCTTCCTATTTTTCTATAAATAAATTTACCAATAAAGAGAAGATCAGTTTTAATCTTTTCAAAACATCATTGCCTATTAAAAATGGTAGGAAGCATACAAGAAGAGATTTAGTATGGATGATATTGGCCTTGAAGTGGAACCTACTAAGGACAATTTCATAGAAGGTGTAAAGGAATAATACTACCCCATTGGATCATTATATATATATATATATATATATATATATATATATATATATATATATATATATATATATATATATATATATATATAGAGAGAGAGAGAGAGAGAGAGAGAGTGGTAACAAATTCACCAAGGTAAGGAATAGTTTGTTCAAGATTACATTGACATTTTTCATTCTATATCTATGAGATTGGGTATCCAAGAAAGTGAGAAACATAAGTTTCTCAAATATCATAGTGGAATGCAATGGTATATATGGGGGGAGATGGAACTCTTCAATTTGGAAACCCTCATTGAGGTGTATAAGTTCAAAGTGAATATTGAGTATAAGCATGGAAGAATGAATATGAAGATTCAACCTTAAAAATGGAAAGGTGACAAAGAATTTCAAACATGAGACCAAAATTGGAAGCAAAAGGGAGGGAAGATTAGGAAATGGTGTGATTACGAAAAATAGAGAATGCACTCCAAAGAAGAATTTCAAGCCATCAAGTTCCTGCTTTCTAAGTCACAATCCTCAACATATACCACTCTACCTCATACACACCCTATAGTTGAAGAGGATGAAGAAGAGATTGTAGATGCTAAGCCTGATGCCATTATTGCTTCATCACAAACCCATGAGGAGAGGATAGATGATAAGGAAAGGTTGTTTTATTCTAAGTTATGGATGAATGGTAAGCCTCTGCATTTAATTATTTATAGTGGGAGTCAAAAGAATTTAATCTCTGTTAATGTTTTGAAAAGACTAAATTTGTTCATGATGCCTCAGCTAAAGCCATATAGTATTAGATAATTGAGTCTAGGTAGAAACCTCTATGTCACCCACCAATGTCTTCTCTCATATGTAATAAAACCTTTCCAAGATGAGGTCTTATGTGATGTGGTCAATCTAGATGTTTGTGATGTACTCTTTGGTTAGCCATTCATGTATGATTGACATGGCATATATGAATCAAGAAATCAAATAATCACCCTCCACTCTTGGAACATGGTGTTATAGGGTACCAAAGGTACCACCTTTTACATCTATCTCCCTGATTAGTGCCAAGAAATTCATTCTCATAGTGTTCAAGCCATAGAAATCTAAAAGGGATGATGTTGTAGCCTTGAATACAAAAACAACACAATAAAAGAAGAAAATAGATACCAAGATAAAAAAATTCATGTCCTTTCATCCACAGACTGATGGTCAGATAGAAATGGTGAATAATTAGACCCTGTACAACTCCAAAAAGCATAGTCCATTCCAATTTTGCATCAAGAATCAAATCAAAAAACAACTGACATACTTGATGACAAATCTTGATGTAATGGGGACCATTGCTTCTCAAGGAGGGAGGAATGATCTGACAAACATTTTAAGTGATAATTTAGGTGACGGTTCTACCCTGATTAGTGGTAGAACTTTTGAGAGACATAAATTTTGCACCACAGTTCCATTTGACTCTCCATTTAAACGATTAGAAAGATAAGAATGAGGGGAACACTATGATATGGCATCAAGATCTACTCAATGGGTTTTGTCCCCTAAAAACCAAATGGAAGTGCCCCAAATTTCAATTTTAGTAGTGCAATCTAAAAATAGTAAGTTTCTAAAAACAATAATTCCTTGAATTCTATATTGTTCTGAATCTTGAAAGTCAAACCACTTAATCTCCATTGAGATTAGTGACTTTCCACATCCTCCTCCTACCTTCAAAATGTGTATAAATGAAGATTTAACCAAAAAATTAAATCATACATCTCTTCTTAGAGATAGACATATGTTTGGATCTACAAGTTTGATCAATAAAACATCTCTTCTTAGAGATAACATTATTATAATTATTTTGTTCTTGTTTCTTGAATTATCTTTCAACCAAAGCTTATAAATTTTGGATCAATGTGTGTGTGCCATGGTAAGCAAATAATGTAGTGAGAAAACTGAGGCCTATTTTATATTAAAGGTGTTATTGCCATAATTTTGAGGAATAAAATATTTTATAAAATGGAGATACAGGGCTCAAGTTATGGGGAAAATGGTGTTTTTAAGAAATATCCATGAGTTCTAGCACTATTGTCTAGGTTATAACACTCCTATCCAGTGCTACTATCCTATACTCAATGTTGTTATCCTAAAGGTTAGATTTTCTAGGATAATGCTTTGTTTAGTTGTACTTTTTCTTGGAAATTAATTTGGTATGGTGAACTTGATGTAGGTGTTGTTTTTTGGGATATTGATGTGTGACATGTTGTTGTTTATCTTGCCTATTTAGTTGGACATAGTTAGTCTACATATATATTATTTTTTGGTGTTTTTCAAGGCAATGTATGGATGAGGGAGTTTAGTAGAGGCAAAGTAAAGGAGATTTTGATATTTTTACCTTTATTATCTTATTAGAGGGCTATGATGGATAGAGTTGGATTGGGTCACATGTGTGATTTAGACACTATATAATGGGATAGGAATTTGATTATGACTTTGTGTGAGAAGTGAAATGTAAATACCTATACTTTATAGCTTCTTACTAGAGAGATGATTATTAATTTAGAAGATGTGTACCATATTTTGCATTTGCTAGTTAGTGGATGGCATGTGACTTTATAGGATGATATGGGTGTGGATTCCATTCATCATATGTCTTTATATTTTGTTGGTGTGCCCTCATAAATACATAGGAGAGGTAGTGATAATGATGTACTATTATTATTATTTATTATTTGATTGAGTGTTCTACATCTATGAAAGTGGCTGGCAATGTTGTTGGTTTCTTTTATTGTAGTGGATGGGAGTGGTGTATCAATTGCATATAGGATGTGTAGGATTATACACAGTGTAGAGGTGTATGGCATATGTTCTCATGGATAAGGACTATTCTTTCCTACTTATATAGAGATCTATATATATTTACATAAGAGGGATTCAGTGGTGATGTGGGTGTGGCCACTTTATTACATTGTTGGGCTTATGAGTACATATCAATTATGCAACCAATAAGATTTTAAGGGTGAATTGGGCATATCCATAGGCATTTGGTGAGTGATAGATGAGTCATTTGGCTATCTGATCTCTTAGGATAGATCATTAAAATAGGATGATAGATAGATTGGTGGCCTAAGATATCATATGGAGGCCATAAAGAAGATTCTCTAGATGGCCTGAGGATGGAGAGCAACTATGCTAGATGAGGCTTAGTTGCTAGTTACATCATCATTGGGATAGAGTATATGAGTGCATAACTAGGTAGTTTGGATTTTGATAGAATGTTCCTCTTATAACATGGGTATAATTGAGGAGTGCATGGGCACCAATGAGAGTAGGGGCTTATGCGAGACCTACTAAGGCTAAGTTGGCACTGCTACCTTTAGATGTGTGAGATGTGGTTATATATATTATTGATGTAGATGACTTGGGATGTACTAAGGCATATAATACATGGTGGGATACGCATTGATGGGTTCCATTATATCCTATAGATGGAGTGGATGTTCCTACATATGAGAAACTTGAGCCTATCTAGATGATGGAGGTAATTAGTGATTATATTTGAATTATACCTATGTTTGTGTTTTAGGTTGGATTTGGAAGTATATATATTTAATGTAGTGTTGTATTTATTATGTGTGAAGGTGGGGTGGGTGGTGCATAAGATGAGGCACATACTGGGGTGGGAGGGGAGATGATGAGTTATGGGAGACCATCATCAAAGTTGACACTCTAAGAGATCATGTGGCATGTTCCTAATCATGTAGTCAAGAAGGGTTTAAATAGAGTGAGTAATGGTTATAGCTAGCATTTATACTTATTTATTTAATAGGGATGTTATAGTTATAGTTACATATGTTAGGGTAGTAGGAGAGAGAGAGATGAGCCTAGAGCTAAGCTTGATAGGAATGAGATGCCTCCACCTAATTATGGCATGGTGAACATGAATATTATGGATGATGATATGGATATTTATCGGTGATATGAAAACTTGCATGAGGAGTATGGTTGGTTTTTAGAGCAAGATTCGATGCAAGAGGCACTTGGGAACTCGAGGAGTTGTAGGGTCATTGAGTGTTAGATAAGATTATGGGACTATTACTAGAGGAGAGAGTGACATTAAGAGTGAGGGAATGATGCCCATTCATATTTTATTTGACATAATGTATATGTATTTGAAAACCTTTTTATATATATAGATGTTGGTTTGATTTTGGTTTTACTTGTATTCATGTTATAGATTCTAGAATACATTGGTATATTGATTATAAGTGGTTAATTTAGAAATAGTTGATCTGGTATTGATTTTTAAATTTGCATTGCTTGGTAAAATAGTATATGGGATATGTGATTAATTATTTTGATATGTTTGGAGGTGTTGTTTAGGTTTGATTTTTGATTATATGTAAGTAAAAATTTGTTGGTTTTTGTAATTTATAAATTGTTTAGATAAACTGAGCTAGGTCTAACATTTGGAAACTATATGGATAAGTTAATTAGGTTAATAATGGTAAAATAAGATTTGGTAAGATCTAGATTTTTATAGACTGGTATTTGGATAGGATAGTTGTTGGGAATTAATAATGTTAGTTGTTGGTAGGGGGATGTAAGATAGAATTGTGTTCATAGTACTTCCCTGAGAGTGGCTCAAGAATACAAAGGGTAGATAGACCTTACACTCCATCATTGCCCTACTAAGTGAATCTTATGAACTAAAACCAATATAACTATACATTGTATTATTCTATGTTGTATCACTATTTGACCCTTGTCAGCTAATTGAACAAGTACCATATGACTCATGCTATGTAGGAATGTGCTCTATATCTGATACTATCTAATGTGTGATAATTATTGTTGTGTGTGAAGATTTTTCAAAATTTAACTTGATTGATCATGCAACTAAAATGGATGCTATGGAGGAGGCTCATCTATTCTCAATCATAGTGTATTTCTATGTGAAACAACAACCTATGGCCTTTATTGTGATGCATATGACTAAATAATAGATTGATATAGAATTGTACATGTGATGGGGGTTCATATAATCTTAGTTATAATAGGTTTCTATGTGAGATAGGACCTACAATTCTACCCATAGTGAATATTTCTCATGAGTGGTAATTTATTATTGTGCTTGTGATTGTGCTAGATATGTATATGGAACTACACTATGTATTCCATAGACTATGTTTCTATATGCAGGTTGTTTTTGTTATACTAGTATCTGAACCTTTTGAATAGTTATAATAAGAGATCTCCTATGAGATTCTATCCTAAAGCCTACATTTTTCTCATAATGAATGACTGATGATTCTTATAAAGGAATGTCTTAGGATGATTCAGTCATAGAGGAATGAGGTCTAGGGATCCATAATGGAGGAGATGTCTATGCCCCCTATGTGAATTCTATGATACCATTATCAACACATCTAGTAATGCAATCTTTGAGTCTAAAATAGTCATTATCTCTGTGTCTATGGATACGATGATAGTTTAAAAAATGTTGATGTGGTTGTCTATGTAAGAGATGTGGATCTCATCAATGAATATAAAGTAATGTGATTAACCTTATATCTAGTAATGATGATAAAATGATAGATGGGATATCTTAATTTGAATCAAACTATAGTAGTGCTTTATTTTTATTCTCTATTTTACACACTATAGGTTGTGCTCTAGAAATTGGGTATTTCTTATTAATTGGTTGCTTTTCTAGTTGTGGTATCCTATCTTGTATAGGACAAGGTGGATTTTGAGTGTTAGGAGTTATATCTGAAGATGTTGCTATGAAATTAAGAGTGATCTAGTCAACTGAATCTACCTCAATCAATCCCAATTTATTTTCCAAAGATAGAATTGTATAACACATGTTTGAAACAAGACTCTATCTAATATAATAGATCTCAATGAGAGGTTGACAAAGCCCCTTGATAAAGATATAATAAATCTCTAGATCTATTGGTTTATATATAAATCTTAATATGTGCGCCTTGAGTCTTAAGATATACTCACTAACTAGCTCTAAATAATTATGATGTAGTGTGGTAAGTTTCTCATATGTAACATGAGGGCCCATGTTTGTGATGTAATATCTATGAAATACCTCCTCTAAGTCATCATATATGTGCAGTGAACCAATAGGGAGTAGATGAAAGAACCAATTCTGTTCTTCCCCCACTAATGTCTTCTAGAATAACTTGAGTAGATTAATGGGCATGCATGAGATGGTAAATCCTTTCAAAAGGCCTGAAGGTGTACAAATGGATCTCTAGTTCCATTAAATTGAGGTAAATATGGTATATAGAAATGCTTAAGTGATGAATATTTTATGAATTTCTTTAAAATAAAATTATCATGTAGATCATTGGCTTCCATTCAAGACTTGTAATCTTTGTTTACCAAAGTAAGGTGATGATTTAGGTGAAGGGTGAGAACTAGGTTCTACCGTAGTGAGGGGTGTTTAGAGGGATTCATTGGTATCTTTATGTTTTAGTGTGTAAAATTTTAATTGAGTATAAGATGTACTATCAAAATTAACATGTGCATTATTTGAAATATAATCATTCATAGAAGTAGAAACAACATTTGGAAGTACATTATGTTTT
>JARHVA010005398.1:1172500-1217772 GCA_037957365.1 Torreya grandis | reverse complement strand
ATAGGGTCAGAGAGAGAGAGAGAGAGAGAGAGAGAGAGAGAGAGAGAGAGAGAGAGAGAGAGAGAGAGAGAGAGAGAGAGAGAGAGAGAGAGAGAGAGAGAGAGAGAGAGAGAGAGAAATATTATGGAATTATATGTAACATAATTAAATTAAATTTAGTGGCATTAGTTTTCATATTCATCCCCCTATCTTTATGAACAATTACTAAGAGTGTAAGGGGGTCACTATGTCTTAGTCATCTAGATAGGGTCCAGGTTTGTCTCTATTTCTTCACTTCAACAATTGATGAATAAAAATGGTTATAATGGGGTGATTTAAAGGTTAAATAGGACATTTTTAATGTTATAATCATCATAAAAATATTCATTTATAATGTGTCTTTTGATAGGAAATTGTTTAACTATGTTGAACTCAAAATTTGGTAGTTTTCAAGCATGTTTGATATATCAGTTGAATGTATTAATTTTCAAGAGTTTTAAAGATCATGTTTCATGTATAATTCATATTTTTTATCTAATAAAAATGTTTAGGTTCCTTCATCTTATATAGAGGCATCCTTGAGATAGTTTGAGTAAGATAGGGCTTTTTACAATGAATAGTTGTAGGCTAAATGAGCTTCTAATGTATAAGAGAATCTTAGTGAGGTCAACATGATATTAGGGAACATGACATTTTATAGTTTACAAAAAATAATAAAGTCTTGCTTCACCATGGGAATATATTCCATGGCTGGTCTTAATACTATGATCCTTGAGCTCAAAATCTCTCTTGTATTCTTGATCAACATGTTATAAGGACATAATGGCAAATGATAAGAGATATAAAGAATCATGAAGATTAATAGGTTAATTTTTATGTCATGATGTTTTTTTTATAGTGATCATAGGGTATTTAAGATGGCTAGATACACTCTTGGGATCAAGAAGTCCATTTTAAGCCTCAAATGCCTAGAAAACATAGTCAAGACTGTGTATGACTATAATCCCAACTTGAAAGACCTCTAAAAGCTTGTGTGATGCTCAAAATGTGTTATGAAGGTATTATAGGAGCTATCATGGGTGTTATATCATGATATAAGGTGATGATAATGAGATAAATGTTACCAAGTCCCATCAAAACCATACAAGGAACCTCTCAAAACATTGTTTACCAGAGTTTAAGGTAAGCAGTTATTAAGGTAAGAAAAAATGCTTTGGTATCCATGTATATTAAGTTATTTTGATGATTATTTAAGTTGATATAAGGTATATAAAACTCATTTAATGGTTTGGGTGTCATATTTGTCATATCAAAAACAATCTCACATGTTCACCTATAGTATGTATAGTGAGTAAAATCACTAACTACAATCATATAGGTGAAAACACAATCAAGTTTAATATGTAATATGAATTTGTGAAGATGAAGAAGGTGAAATGTGAGCTTGTTTTGATAGGTGAGATGATATAAGTGACTTGTATATAGTGAAATTAATTAATTTTGGTTATTGGATCAAATCTACCTCAGTCTCTCCTATTTGTATAGAGGCCTAAAAGGACATAATATGCACCTATAATCAGTCATAGTTTAAGACTACTTCAAAAAGAATTATGTTGAATCATGGTGATTTTTAAAGTTTGAAAGGCATAAATAATATAAATTATATTTTATTTCTTTAGATCTTAAGATATAATGAAATGGTTTTATACACCTACAGTTCTAAGAATAATACATATGTACCTACAATCATGTATTTTGGCTATAAATCAAACTTCTATGTAGGTGAACTTGTAGCACTAGGTAAATGAAATGCAAACTTGATGAAATGGATGATAGTGGTATAATAATTAATTATTTGAGGACAAAGGTAGATTATAAATTGAATAAAATAAAAATTAATTTAATGTTGTCTGTATAAGTATAAAATGATGACCTAAAACCATGTCTTTAGGCACAGTCAGCAGTCTTTTATGTAACATGGTATTTTTGTAAAGGTTAATAAAGTAAGGATAATATGAAATTATGAGATAGATGAATAAGGTATAAGAATTAAATATATTATAAACCAAATTAAGGCAATGTAATTTGGAGGTGTACAGTTAAAAGCTCCAAATCACCACTTACAACTCAACCTAATTGAGCTGAAGAACATGGGTGGTGAAGGAGTAAAATACTGAGAGGTTGAACTAAGAACATGGACAAATAATCAAGTATGAAATATGTTAGAGGTTAAAAATAAGGTTTAAAATATTATTATTAATAATAAACTTCTCAAATCATATACATGCCTTAGTGAACCTCCAATTAGGAAGGGTGATAACATAGTCAACTTGCATGTGTACTAAGTGCATGAGAAGTTTGAGTATGAGAAAGGGGAAGTGAGGAGTTTTGTGTATATTTTAAAGGTAATAAGAGGTATTAATGAATTTAAAATACATTTTAAACTTTTTATATAACTTAATTCCTCTATTTTTAAGCCAAGAAAGTAGTGATTATTTACACCTATACTAATACACACCTACAATTAGTCTTGACAAAGAATGAACACAGACAGTGATTGTAGTTTAAGTGGATGATGGGAGAATTTTATATTTTAAGTTGAATGATATTTTATATAGGTTAAATATATTAAATCCATTTACATTTGAATATATTGAGGGTATAACTCAGTAAAGAGCACAGTTTGATAACATAGTCCTTCAACAACCTAAAGTTTCACTCACAAGCAAAAGGTGAATAACACATTTTTCCCACTAAGAGGTTGGATGTATAAAAATTAAAATGAGTTTATATGACCTTAATTAATAACCCATAATATTTTGGCTCAATGAATGAAGAGAGGAACCCAACAAATATACCTCTAGGGTCAAGAACACTAGTATGCCTATGAACCCTAGACATGATGAAGAGAGGTTACAAGGGATATTGAGGGGAAAAAGATGATAATGACAAATGGATAAGGTCAAAATGGATTTTTTATACCTCCCTAAGGTTTTTTAACCCAAAAAAAAACTCCCAAATGCTAGAACAAGTTCATTCTCTCTCTTTAACCTCACATAATGCAATCAACCTAGCTAAGGAGGTACCTTCTTATGATCATAATAGTATAGACACTTTTTATGGGAGCCTAATATATTTGGATTTGTTATGGGACATTTTTAAGTTATATATTATGTCATTTTTTTTGGGTTAAGGCCCTATCTTTTATGAACTAATGTTAAGAAGTTGAGCCACTCACAGGCTGCCAGAAAAGTTAGTTTTGACCAGTTTGTGTAAATTGATCTCCAAAGCACATAAAATGACTTGGAATTATTATGAAACCTCTTGAATATTATTTTATAATCCAAATATGTTATCACCATGGTAATTTCATGTACCTACACCTATATAGATTCTTTGAAAACTATACTTTTAAAAGTTTTCAAGTCAAAAAGGTGGTGTGGAAGTGTGTATAAGGATTCCAACCATTAGAAGAGGTGTCATGGGATGTATTTAAAGTTTAAAAATATAAAAAAAATGTACAAAATAAATTGGGAGTGCTCAAACAAACTTGATTTTTTAGTACATTCCAAAATAGGCTAAGAGAAGAGCTACTTTTTTGGCCATTTCATGGTTTGGCTACTTTCACAAGGTTATAGAAGCCCAAATCTGGCATGGAAGATGGTCCTAGGATAGGTAAAGTGAATCAGACATTTTTGGCTAGTTTCACATGTGTGGCTGGTCATTTGGGTCAATTTTATCTTTCTAGGCCTGGGAGGCCTAATTGGAGAGAGAAATGATAGAAAAGGAGTACTTCCACTTTGAGTTGGCTCATTAAATTTTTAAAGAGTTTTAAGTTAATATGGGGTACTCATAAATGTTCTCATGTTTTTAAAATGATCTGTACATTCTTTTGGACAAGGAGCTTTACCAGTTTAAGGGCTACAACTAATTAGTGGAAAATCATATTATAGGAGCAAAATTGCATATTTTGGGATACTTGATGGTTAAAAATACCTTATTCTAGGTATAAATTCATTTTTAGTGGCCATCCATGGAGAAAATTTTCTTGTTTCAATGTAAAACCTAATTCTCTCTCTCCTATGCCACTTTTTCATAGGGAGTTAAGTGATCAAAACACCAAATTAATGCATAAAGTCTCTTCAAAAGGCTTTACTGATGTTCCTTATGATATACCACACCATTTTAATGATAATAAAAAGTCATAGGTTTGGTTTGAGTAAGGTTTAAAATGTTTAAAATGTCTCAAACACTCCTAACAAGACCCTCCTTTCCAATGCTTAGTCAAAGAGGACAAAGTCAAAATAATTGAAGTAGATTTATAACATCTAAATAATGATGGAGAAACATGATAAATAATTTGATAAGGTGTCAATTAATAATGTAATGATGACTTTACTAAGCCTTGAAGGCCTATTTTCAAGGAGGTGACTTCTTCACCAAGAATATAGGCATATGCAAGCAAAGTTCTAGGAGATTGTATGGGTCAAAGACTAGAAATGAATGTTATGACTCCTTAAAACTTATAAAAAAGTCTTGATTTACCCATATTTCATTTTTAAAATCTTGGATGAGAGATAATCAAGTAAATAATACATTGGAATTGGGGAAGAACTTAGTGAATGTCTAATCTCCTAGTTTTTAGGATTATACTTTGTCTCTCTGTATTCTCTCATATTCCCTATATGTAAGCCTATTTTTTTAATTGAAGATAATCCTTAACATAAGTTTTGGCAAGGACATTCTCATAAAAACACTTTTAATTACCTCTTTTGAATGAATATGATTGAATTCATGCCTCCTCAAAGCTTGTGACTAGTGTATTTTCATGGTTAGTTGATGAATGATAGTGATAGTGTATGATATTTTTAATTTTTACCTTTCCTCTTTACCTATTTATAGGTGTTAGATAATCCTTATAGGTTTCATATTGTTGTTTAATCATATTGTATATATGGCAAGTGCAATATTTCCTTAGTATCTTTGAGAGACCTATGATCAGCTTCCTTAGATCATGCATCAAGCCAAGCCTTTATGTGAAATATTGATGTTTGGAGAATCTCATCCATGATCTTATTTAGACTTATTATATCATATTAGACAAGTGGATGATGAATTTTTTTGTATCACCTCAATCAGATAGGGTTTCTTTTCAGTTTACCTTCTTCTCTTTTCCCTTGCAAGTTGATAATGTAGAGTAGAGATCCTAACTTATACATAAAGGGGAGATAGCCCTTAGAATCTATATATTAAATTAATCTATTATTCCACCCATTTCCTAATATTTTCTCCATGTTACTTCAGATTGTGAAGGCTTGAAACTACCTTCACAAGGGTGCAAGTCTAGTAGATAATAATTTCCACCTTTTATGGTTCAGAATGGTCTTTGACAAGTTTAAACATGTTATTGATGCATAGATAAGGTTATAAATGAATCATTAGCCTTGGGTACATCATTAAAATTATAATAAATCAAAAGATACTCTTAACCATGTTAATAATTCACAAAATTCCCCCCTTCATATTAACCTTAATGACTTGTGCAAGGAAATACACTAGAAGGATTAAACACTCAACAAACATCTTTACCTTAACTTTCCCAAAATAAACTTAAACTTATGTAAACACAAAAGAGATACCATCCTAAAAGGCTATTTTAATACCCTATATGGATATCAAAAAAGTTAAAATAAGATAACTAGCATGTTTTTTATGAACCTAATCTATGGTAACCAAAGTTTGGCTAATAGTTCCTATAAGAGAGAAGCATCATCAATTGATAAAGTTTGAAAATATTATGTGTATACACTCATCAAGTGCATATCATAATGTATTGATATTATTTAACTAATATACTCAACTCCCACACTATCAATTGGTTATTGCTCAACATTGCTAAGAGTGAGACCCATATTGGTGTCCATATGTCAATCATGGAGAAATTATTAATCATGTGTATTACCTATAAGTGCATAAAAATTATAAATTGAATATAAAATGCAATATCAATTTATGGTAAAATATATCAAAAAAAATAAATTAACATCATAATAATGTTTCATGCTCAGTAGATGCCTATAACAACAAAAATACATTTGTGCTAAACACCACCCATAAACTTTTGGACAATACCATCAAAATTTGCACACTACTAGCATCCATAAGACACCAAGGTAATCAATATTAAATAAATAAAAATGATTAAATATTAATGAAATCAATAAATGATTTTTTTTTAAATTAATTGAAAGTTTATCAAAAATTATGTATTTCACAAACTATTAGGCTTAGTGGCTCCTCCATCTATAGGGATGCCTCGAGATTCTTGAATCAAGTGGGGGTAACACATCATCATGATAGAATGTTAGAGAAAAAATTCAATAGTGATTATAATATAAATGAATTTTAAAGATGAAAATATTGAACCTATTTATACAAAATGGAATTTGGGCCTATAGTTTCAAAACATAAGATATCACTATTAATTTAGAAGAAAATAGAAATTATGAGATCTTGAGACTTGTATATCTATTTTTTCTCCCATCAATTTATTTATAACACACACGAGATAAATTTTTTAATGATGACACCTTTAGGGTCATTTATTATTATAGAAAAACAAGGCATGTTATATATCTACTTTTAGGGTATACACAAACTTGCTTAGCAACTCTCAAACATTTTTGAAAATATTATGATTAGGGGAAAATTATGACACAACTTTAAAAAAATAAATATTTCCTTTGTAAATTATGTGTTGAAAATAAAAATTGTCTAAAAAATGTAATTTCTTGTGACATTAAATTATATAAGTAGGGGAAATCAATGTGAATTCAACTAACATGTGAATGTATCCACTCACATTAGGGATAGAAAAACATTTAATATAGAAATAAAATTTAGTGAGCATATTAGTGTTAATGTTTTTTATGAACATTCAAATTCCTAATTAAAAAAGGAACTATTTACAGTAGTTTATGATTTTATCATTACATGTCTCATATGTTCTTGAAAAGGTCAAAACATTTATATGATGACATATATAATCATGTTTGTATTTATAATTTATATTATTATACTTTTTTATATAACACATGATACACATAATTCTTTGTTTTGAGATGAAATATTTAAAATATTCATCCCTCATATCAAAAGGGGGCATATAATAGGATTGTTTCAAAGATTAAGGTCATATTAGATAAAACATTATAATTTTAGGATAGATTATATATTTCTAGTGGGTCAGATGAGTAGATTGACACATATGTACAAAATTCTAAAATATTGAGAAAATTTTGAGACATTCTATGACATTTTTACATACATAAGTTCACATTCTATATCATTTTGAGGGATAGATAGATCATATTGGGGCATAGACTTGGGTTCATGCAAACACATATTTTTTATATTGAGGATTTGTTAGGATTGATTATACTATGTAAGCACTTTGGATCTATAATCATCTATAATGGTTGATAATTTTATATATGAACCTATTTTGGGGTTACACTTCTACATAATAACTTGATTTTGGGTTCAATTGTTACATAAAAACCTATTTTGGGGTATCATTTGTACATAAGAACTCATTTTGAGGTTCCACCGTTACATATGAACATGTTTTGGAGCTCTAAAATTACATAAAGTTTTTGAATACCCTTGTTCAATTATCTATCCAAAAAGAGAGAAATTCTAAGAACACATTCACCATATGGGTTCAGTCATTTATGAACCATGAAAAATCCACTCCATAACAACATGAGTACACTTGAAGATAAATTATAGAGCACACACCAAAAATTAAAGTTCTTTTTATTATTTCAAATTTTCATTTCAATGATGTTTTTATTTAGTTGGAAAAGTAATCTACCTAATTATATTAATGATTGTTTATAGGTACACATTAGACATTATGGAACCTTGAGGAAATTAAGTTAAAATTTCAAAAGAAATAATTTAGGAATACATTTCATTTTATCCCTTTAAACTAATATTTAGTTTTGCATTTAAATAATAAACTAAAGGGGGAATATATAGATGCCTAAATTTGATATGAGCCTTCTTTTACAATTTTTTTTACATGAATTTACATATATATACTCTCATTATGAATGGGGAAATTATTGGCACTATTGTCTTGGTATTGCATTCTATTTTCTATTTGGATTACTTTATGTGCCCTTTTGTTTTATATATATCTAATATTAATAATCAGTTTATATATTTTACATAATATGATATCACATAGTTCTACACTATTTTAGGACCCCTAAACACCAAAATAATTAAAATATAAATGGCGAAGGGAATCCCAAGAAAATTTTTGGATTTTGATTGGATGGATAAATAAAATATCATTTAATTACATAGATATGACAAGTTAATCAAGGGGCCATATTTAGAGGATGAGGAGTCATATGATGATAAGGAAAATATCACTCTACCAATTTATTTCTAAGTGCTCAAAAAGTATGAGAACATACACAAAATGTTGACCCCAAAAAGGGATTGGTCTGGAGACCACCTAAGAGTGTAGAGATTAGATAAAGTCCAAGATAACATGGGAAGAAAATGGAGATAAAAATAAATAAGCATCAATATCAACAAGGATGCCACTTGAATAAATATAAAGGAAGAGAATAGGAGAAAACATGAGAATGATACAAAATTCAAGCATGAGAAAATAAAATAACCAATAAAGAGTCTGATAAGGGATGGATAAAATTCATCCTCAAAAATAGATATGAATGCATAGGGTTAAAATTCTCTAGTATAATTATTAAAAATAATAAATAATATATATAAGGATAATATGACATAAAAATGGAAAACACTCATGGAGGAAAAGAAGGGGACATAGATAGAGAAGGGTGCTAAGGAAAAAGACAAAAAAACTAGAAAAGAAAGGAAAGGATGGTGAGAAAATGGTGCTTTAGTGTGCACCAGCTTAAAAAAAGACCCAAAGTTTAAATAAAATGGATAAATCTCCCAAATAGGGGTTCACATAAACATGGATAATTTTAATAATGGAACCCTAAAATATTACTATAAAATCGTAGAGAATCTTAAAGTTCATGTATAATTCCATCAGAAATTATTTGGCAAAATCACCACACTGATATAAATTGACTAGTGATTTATATTAGCTCTTTCAAAAAAATTATAAATAACTAATGAATCAAGTGTCATATTCAAATCAATAAGTAATGGAAAAAATCCAAGTTAAACCCATTTCCCCAAACACATTCATAGGGTAAATATGCTTGAGGTGGAATAATGATTATGATCAATGGATACCCTGAGTTTTTTAGAATGACTATTTTTATTTGCCATATGAAATTGGGTGCATTCCAAACATTTCAAACACTTTATCAAATTAATAAATATAAACAAAGAAGACATGAGATATAGCATGAATGAAAATTTCTACAAACCCATTGCAAACCTAAACCCTAAGTAAGTGTGTGTGATTCTAAAAAAAATTCATTGCCACATCAATTCCCAAACACACATTGACAATATTTTTGAGGTATTGATGATATTTTTACTAAGAAAATAATCCCAAACAAATGCAAAGATCTTTTTTATCTCATTACTAAACAAACAATCTTGTGTGAGAACCAAATTATGTTTAATATTAAGGGTTTTGATATAATATAAAAAATGGTTTTCACACTATGAGAAAAGATTTTATGAAAAAATAACATGGCATCAATTCAAATCCATTAAAAGATAGGAAAAATTCATTAAAAGTGTCAAAACATTTGTAAATATGTATAGGTTGTATTTATTTCTTGGATTGTACTTCATTGTTGGTTGCTTAGACTCCTCCTTGGCCTCCTCTTGAAATTGTCACCTGATTCATAATTCCCATGACATGTAGGGATTGTATTTATTTCTTGGATTATACTTCATTATTCACTACTTATACTCCTCTTTGGCCTCCTCTTGCATTTATCACTCGCTTCATGATTCCCATGACATGTAGGGATTGTAGTTCTTACATAGATTTTAATTCATTATTGTTTTCTTAGACTCCTCCTTGGCCTCCTCTTGAAATTATCGCTCTCTTTGTGATTCCCATGACCACAAAGGAAGAAAAATTTAATAGAAAATAAGTTAAATGAATTAAGGTTTTAGGGTTTTGTGGTTCTAGAGTTTTAAGCAATTTGAATCACTTACATAGATTTATTTAATAAGAGGTAATTTGTATTAACTAAAAAAACAATGGAAAAAGAGATTAAATGATGAGAAGTATAAAGTTGATATCTTATTTATGGTTCCTTATTTTTAATGATTAAATTTATCATTCTTTCTAAAGATTAAATTTGTGCTTTTTAAGTAATAAATTTGATGTCCATATTACTAAGTATAAATTGAGTAAAAACTTCTTCAATTCTCTCAAAATACCAAATAGATAATATAATGAACTAAGTGTAGTAAAAATTGTAACAAAAAATCAGAGTATAGAGTATAAACCATGGGGTCATATGGCAAGACAAGTATAAAAATCAAGGATAACATAATTGAAAAAAATAATCAAAACATTTTCATAGTTTTAAAATTATAAACTATATAATAATCTTTACCAAAATGTCATAACCACATCCATATTGGCCTTTCCAATATTTATTTATTTCAATTAACCAACCATACCAAACAGATTATAATTATTACCTTAAACATTTAAAAATAAAATCTAGTATGATCATGAGGCTTTGTTGCATTTATTTAGTTTGTTCTTTATGCATTATTTAAAAGAGTATATTGCATGTCATTATTTCTTAGAAGAAATCAATTTATTGTTTGTTTAAAATAAGTATGTGGTAAAGACCAACTAGATAATATAATAAACTAAGTATAGCAAAAATAGTGATAAAAAATTAGAGTATAGAGTATAAACCAACTATGGGGTCATAGTTCAAGTTAACTATAAAAAGTGAGGATGGCATAACTGAAAAAATATTCAAAATATTTTCATAGTTTTAAAATTATAAGCTATATAATAAGGTCTGCCAAAATGTCTTAACCACATCCGTATTGACCTTTCAAATATTTTTTTATTTCAATTAAAAAACCATGTCAACTAGAATATAATTATTATCTTAAACATTTATAAACAAAATACATTATGATCATGAGGCTCCAGGACTCATTTTATGCAATATCTATGGTAAGATCATCTGTAGTACTTATTATAGTTTGAGTATAGAGCACAACTCACACTTTTGACACAGTTGGTCAATCTAATAGGATCAAACAAGTTCTTGTTACAAGGTATTAATTCTTTGAATTTGTATCCTCTATAAGTTACTCCTTAAAATAAATTACAAAATGTTTCTCTTCAGAGATTAGATATAGTTTTCCTTGGAAACTACTAGAATCCATGGTTGTGATGTAACCTTAATATTGTCAAAATGTTAGCTCATCATATTTTCAAAATAAATTCAAAGCATTATCCCAATTTTTTTTTAAGAGTGTATAACTGAATGGTGAATAAACTAAAGGCATTTTAGATTTGTCAAAGATAAGGGATCAACATGTTCAATTTTCCATAACAAGTTTTTGACCATGATTTTGAAGATGGCTTGATCACTAGAATATGGACTACCTTAAGTTTGAGTTAAATACTATTTTATGGTATCTTAGACTATTTTAGTATTGCTAATTTATGCCAAATAATTATTTTGGTCTCATTGGAAGATGAGATAATTTTTAGTGCATTGTCATTTTTAAAGTCAAAGTTAAGAAACAAGCTTGGAAAAAATTGGAGACTTGCTTGAGGCTCTATACAAGTAGAGACAATGTCCTTGATTTTACATTTGATAGAGATCTATAAATTTGGTAGGCAATATATGAAAGAAGAGAATTGACTAATAATTCTTCAAACACATTGTAGTTTTACAATACTAAATATGAGTCCAACAACTATTGAAGAGAATGAAAATAACAATTATTAAGAATAAAATGAAAAAAATGGCATTTTAAAATTTGAAATTTAGGCATATGAAATATGAGGTTGATCGAGGAAGGATGGAAAATTTTGTGATTAAATTTGAGATTTATTTTATTGGGTTTTAAGAAAGCTTGTTGAAGATAATCTAGAGTATATAAATGTTTAAGAGGTAATTTGTATATTTTTGATTAAGATAACATGTCTATAATATTTATAAACTCTAGTATATAAATTCATAAGTATATTGTGGTTTTTCATTTTTATTTTATACAAAACTTATTTGAGGTATCTATAGTGTAATGAACTGTAAGTATTTATATTGGACCAACAACTTCACTACTACCAATAGCTTGCATAAATGACTATAAAATTTAAGAAAACCATTACATATGTATTCGAGCAACTTCCATTAATGCCACAGGTGATGTGTTGGACCAATATTAAAATTTTCCTTGGGGCCCCTCAATATGCCGACAATTCACTAAAAAATGGGGAAAAATCTAAACCTACATCCCCGTATTTTTTATTCCACTTGTACTATATTCAATGCTAGAAATAAAATAAACATTAGGTTTGAAAATTATTTATTATGAAATTTTTAATCATTAAAACCATATATAAGGAAGAGTATGTTTGTTTTACTAGGTTTTATAAATGTGCTAAGGACAACTTGTGACTTAGGACACAATAATCTTAATATAATAATTATATTTTAGTTTTCATGGTTTGTTAATTTAAATAAAAAATATTTGAAAGGCCATTATTGATTATGGATATGGTTAAGACATTATCATTATATTTATTCATTTCAAGATAGTTGAATGTGTATGCAAAAACTTGATCTTAGTCTTAAGAAAAAAAGAAACACAAATTCATACCTTGAAATCATACGCAACCCATCTTAGAAATTGTTTTCACCTTCAATTCCAACCTCTAATTCTAATATTTTGATTACCAGAGCTTTGCTTCTACCAATAGCTTGCATCAATGACTAGAAAAATCAAGAAACTGTCACATATGTAGTTGAGCAACTTACTTATGCTCTAATACATTTGCATATCTATAATAGAGTTTACAACTATTATATACATGTTCTGTTAATCAAACAAAAAATTTAGAGTTGTTTGCATGCACAATTGTTTATCTTAAAATAAATAAATATAATAATAAGTTCCCTAAAAAGCATTTAGTTAAAAATATTTGCTTTCTATCTCACTTTTCATAGTTGTCTTGTCTTATGGCCCCATATCTGATTTAAGGTAATAATAATATTATGGATGACATAGTTTTTCAATTGAAATTAAAAATATATTTTAAAGGCCATTATTGATTATGGATATGGCTAAGATATTTTGGTAGACCTAATTTTATAGTTTATATCTCAGTTATCAAATATATTTATGTGATCAGATTTCAAATAATATAATCTAACCTATCTAATATAGTAAAGCCTATATAAAAGGAAATCTCTTGAAGTAAAGATTTTTGATTCTACCGAAGTGTTTTATCAATATCTTGATATCCATTTTATATCTCTATATATGAAAATAGGGAAAAATAAATAAAATGAAAACAACCAAGAGAGAAAAAGACTCAATGCACTCAATGTATACTTACAGATTAGTCTCTTATATCAATCTCTTGATATCTCTTTTATATCTTGGATTAGTCTTTTGAAAGACTTACATAGGTATGTACTCAATGTATACTAAGCAATGCACATGATCTTACCATATGTAAACATTACACAAAAATATCCCTAGAGAACCATAATTTTGAGAGATGAAGGATAACAAAAATATTAAACAAATATTTTCAATTTTTACCATGTCAAATAATCAAATACTCATTTTGAACAAAAGTTCCTCAAACATTTCAATAAAATGTTTAATGAAGATAAAACACTATATAAAAATTGATCATTTATATACTTTGCATTATCTTCAACAAGATTTCTCAATTTTTAAAACCCTAATGTTCAATTTTCATATATATATATATATATATATATATATATATGACATAAAAAAATTAAGGTAATAATTATATTTTTTTAGTTATGTAATCCTTGCTTTTCATAGAAGTATCTTACATCCATTATTTATCAGAGAAATTTAATTTATTATTTGTTTAAAGAATTATGTGGTAAATACCAACCAAATAATATATTAAACTAAGTATAGAAAATATTGTGACAAAAAATCAAGGTATATAGTTTAAATAATAAACCATGGGGCATAGAACAAGACTATATATATATATATATATATATATATATAAGGACCACTTAGGACACAATAAATATAAATTAATAATTATATATTTTTAGTTATGTCATCCTCTTTTTTCATAGTTGTCTTGCCCTATGGCCCCATAATCAGTTTATTATTCATACTCTATACCTTGATTTTTTGTTACAATTTTTTAAACAAATAAAAAAGTAATTTTCTCTGAGAAATAATGGCATGAAAGATGTTTTTTTTAAACAATGTGCAAAGAATATAATGAATTATATTATGTGGTTGGTCTTTACCACATACTTCTTTTAAACAAACAAGAAACTAATTTCCTCTCAGAAGTAATGGCATGCAAGATACTTCCTTTTAAACAATGCACAAAGAATTAAATTAATTATATTATTGTTAGGTTGTGGAGCTAAAAGCTTCACTAGGATGTAAACAGGAGAAGTTATGGAGGATGCAGAGTTGCGGGGAGTTGCAGAATCAGTTGTAGAGAAACTGGAGTCGGTCTAATCAACCGACGTTGGTCATATGGCAGTGAGGAATCAACCGGCATCGGTTACCAGTTGGCCGACATCAGTCATGGAGGAGCCGACGTCGACAGGCTGTGCGTGAACAGGCAGTTCGCATGTTGATCTGAGAGAGTCTATTTTTGGACTGTTTGTTTGCATGTTGAAGGCTAGTCTTAGTCTTGAGTTACGTGTCTAATTATTGTAATTAGGTTAGTCTAATTATTGTAAGCATGAGATCTATATATGGACTCATGGGCTGTATTGTAAAAGTGTGCTAGAAAGCCATGAAGCTTTTAGAGAGAGCTAGTGTAGCTCCTCCTAGTTCTAAAGGGGTGCTGAGAGTGTATGATCAGGGAGAGTTACAGGGTCTGCAAGGTCTAGGAGCTGATCCACTGGGGTACTAGTTGAATAATCATAAGGACTTGGTGAGGCAAGGACAAGGGTTCTTCAGGGGTGTAGAGATATCTACATGGTGAGTAAGGTCTATTGATTTGCAGGTAGCAGCAAAGAGCAGGAGATCTACTTGGAGTACGGTTGTGTACTTGGTGTACTGGTAGCGTGTTACTGACTGGTTGGAGAGGTGAACATCAATTCTATATTTGAGTTGATTGTTGGGACTGAGAGAGAGAGGGAAGAAGGTCTTGAGGCGTGGCGAACCTTTGAGGTGGAAGAAGAAGTGGCATCTTCTTTATTGTATTTTCTTCTATGCATTTAATACAATTGTGTATTGTCTCTCATATTCCTGTGTTGTTTCATATTTCTAGTTACTTATTGATTCTGGTATAATTCCATGTTTAGTTTCTAATACAAGAAGTAATCATATGTGCTCTAATTGAGGAGCAAGATCCTGACAAGTTGGTATCAGAGCAGGTTCAGCAGGTGGACCAGGTTGATACCAATCTTAACAATTATGTGGTTGGTATTTAACACATATTTAAACAAATAAGAAAATCATTTCCTTTGATAAAAATGGCATGAAAGATAATTTTTTAAAAATAAATTGAATAAATGCAATACAACCTCATGATCATTTCAACCATATTTCTGACTAACTCGAAAATACCTATTTCATAGATTTTGAGTTTAAGGAAAAGATTTGTAGATATACATAATTTTTTTAAGAAAACTAACATGCACAGTGTTTTGAGAAAATGTATATAAATAATTTTTTTTTAGAGAACCTATTATTATATCTATTCATTTCAAGATAGACTACTATGCATGAAAACAACTTCTCATAATACTTAAAACTAAAAAACACAAATTCATAACTTTAAATCCTAAGGAAACCAACTTAGAAATTATTTATTATTTTGTTTCCAACCTCTCATCCTAATATTATGACTACTAGAGCTTTGATTCTAACTACCATATCTTCACTTCTACTAATAACTTACACAAATGACAAGAAAATTTGAGAAATCATCACATATGTATTCAAGAAACTTACATGAATCCTTCAAGTGATGTGTTGGACCAACATTAAATTTTTCCTTAGGTTCCCTTAATATGATGGTGCCAATTCACTAAAAAATGAGCCAAAATCTAAACATGTATCCCGTAGCTTTAATTCCACCTGCACCACATTCAATGCTAAAAATAAAATAAACATTAGGTTTGAAAATTATTTATTATTAAGTTTTTTAGTTATTAAAACCATATAAAAGGAAGATCATGTGGCATAAAATAATATTCAAAACATTTTGATAGAATAAAATATAATTCTTACCTTAAGCTTATTGTGTCCTAAGTGGTCTCTCTCTCTCTCTCTCTCTCTCTCTCTCTCTCTCTCTCTCTCTCTCTCTCTCACACACACACACACACACACACACACACACACATGGTGATTGTAGACTAACCTATACATGTATCATATAATTTCCTAGCGAATCAGACCCATACATGCATCGTAACTCTAGAAAATTAGTGTCATGAAATAAGATTGAGTATAATTTATAAGTTTATTTGAAACACATGTATAATAAATTATATAAAATTGAAGTTATTTGATGTATGTATATTTTCACAAAATTAGCCATTTTCAAAATTGAAAAAACCTACTTATAGCCTTTTGGTTATAAATAGCTTCTAAAAATTTCCCTTCACATAGAATAATGAAGTAAAGATAAACCAAATGAAGTAAAGATATTGAACACACATAAGAAAAGTGGAGGATAGAAGTCACTAAAAAAAGAAGAGGACTTTGGAGAAGACCATTATTAAAAAGAAGATTAGTCACAAGACAAAGGAGGAAATAAAAAATAAAAATATATCCAATTTTCTAGTCCCATGAAAAATTATAAGGTGCCCAAGCAAGATATTTTAGACAACATGTTGGAAAAGGTTGATGAATAAGAAATAAATTATCCAAATCAGAATAAATTACACAAAGGTAGTGAAGATTGGATCCCAATAAAAATGACTAGGATTTGTGTATAAATGGAATAATAAGTGAATATAGAAGAGTAATACAAGAAACATGACTCAAAATAAGAGGTAAAAAACGAGGAGAAATACAATAAAGAAGACAATGAGGGAGAACAAAATGTAGAAGAGAAAAGGAAGAATGAATGGACTAACATGAAGATGAAGATTAAATAAATCAACCTTTAAGGCCAAAGTAAGTGGTGGATATATAATCCTATTTGAATCCATGAGGTTTTATGCATTCTTATTATATATTATAAAGATGGCATACAAGGTTAAAGTCATGGATTGATGCCCACTATCAAGATGGTAGGTTTGAACTCTCTACTATTGTTGAGTATGATGTGAATGTTAGCACTTGATTTCTAATGTTATAATTAGTTTAATTTATGTTTTATTAGTTTACTATATTTATTTAATTTAATTATGTCCTAGATTAATTATTTTTTTGAATATGAACACTTTTTATCAACTTCTTAAAAAATAGCTAGAAGTGCCAATTAGAATCGAGTTCACTAAATGTATATGTAACTAAGATAAAATATTGATTAATTCATATCAAAGAGGTTTGGAACACTTTATAAAATTATTTTATTTTATTTAATATTGTTTTAGTCTATCTTATATTATATATCTATTTTGGGGTTCCTAGCTTATCTAGTGTGCATGTTTTACTTATATGATGGAAGCATCTAGCATGATGACCATATTTTATCGGTAAGTTAAACATGTTCTCTTGAGTCCATTTTTTTGATTTTTTTAAATCTAATTTTAATTTTCATATTTTTTATATGATTTATTTTTATGATTTCACTTGTCATGCTTTGTCATGCAAGTTATTTATAATTGGTTACATTTAGCCTTGTTTGTTAATAAAAGATGGTGAAAACACGTGGTGCCATAATTCTTTCTGGAATTTATTTTTGCATTTTTATCATCTGATTTTAATTTTATGTATTCAAAAATTTAAAAAAATTAACCTTGAGAATATTATTTTTAAGTAATTTAATGTGTATTTTGTCATCAATCACACTTACAATAATACTAGATTAACAACTAGTAATTATAGAAAATATTGGATGATAACTAGTTTCACTTTTAGATTATTTTAGATATAATTTTATCCATACTCAAAACCTTAATTTGGTATCATGTCCTCATTAAATAAATGTTCATAAGGATTTTAATCCATTATAAATAGAATCATGGCTTTTGTGAATTTTACTTGTATGAATATTACCATTTTCAAAGGTGACAACTTTGAATATAAGAGAGATTAGTTCAAGAGAATACTTGTATGGCAGGGAGTTTTGGATAATGTTCTCCATGGATACACACAACCTAAATATTAGAATACTTTGACTCAATATCATAAGAGATAAAAAAAATAAAAATAAAATACTTATGCATAAGCTTTCTTCTATCTTTAGATTATCAAAGACCCAAGAATTACTAGAATTAAAATTTTCCATGAAGCATGAAATACCTTGAAAACTTCATATCAAGGATATATTAAGGTAAGAAAATAAAATCTTCAAACTCTTAAAATGAATTTTAAATTTTTAAAAAATATTTGATAATGAATGACTTAGAGAATATTTTATAAGGATAAAAGACATAGTGCATAGAAACTATAGAAGATAGGGTCATAATCAATTAAATTTTAATACATTTGACTAAAAAATGGTTGCATATTGTGATAAATATTGAGGATTTTAAGGAAATCAAAAATATAATTGTTTATGAATTAGTGGGTTCTCTCTTGTCCCATGAGAATAAGATGAGACTATATTGAAGAGATTAAGAACATACACTTTAAACCAAGGTAATAATTTCCAATCCCAAAAAGAAAAAGAAAAAATAGAATCAAGGGAGATAAATAAACTCAAAATAAAAGGGTAACGATAAAAAAAATTCATAATTAAAATAAATATAAATATTTCTTGTCATTATTGAAAAATACCATGACATTTTATAAAATATTGAAAGATATTGATAGCTAAGAATCAAGCTAATCAAGAGGGTGAAAAGAAGGCACTCCAAGATGAACAAAGTGAGGATAAATAACATTCAAATTATTTTATCACATGTAATGTGATAATATAGGATGAAAATAATTATTGGTTTATTTATATATGTTACTCAAATCACATGAAAGGTCACACATATGGTTTCAACAAGTTAGATGATTCCTTAAAAATTCAAGTGAAATTTGGTAGATGAAAAGTCCATCCAAATTGAAGGAAAGGGAAACATAAAAATCACCACAAATTAAGGTAAGGATAAAATAAATTATGTTTAATTTTCTCCAAATTTGAGGCATAATATTATTAGTGTTGGTCAATTAGTATAGAAAAGATTTTAAACTAATTTTTAAAAATTGTGTTTGTTCTATTTTTTATGAGAAATTTGTAAATAGATTGATTAGAAAATCCTATATGGAAAAGAATAGGATGTTTATATTAAGGTTAAATATTATGAAGGAGAGAAATTGTTTATTTTCCATTAATGATGTTAACATGTTGTGGCATTCAAGATATGGTCATATCAGTTTTAAGAACTTACAATTTATTGACACAAAAGGTATAAGAGGAGGTCTTCCTAAGCTAGATTCAAAGAAAGTTGAAGCATGTCAGTCATATATTGTTGGGAAAAATAATAGGGAGTCTTTCCCTATCATGAAATTGATAAAAATTACACATTTATAGATGGTTAAATCATATTTATTTATATAAATGTATTGCAAAAGTATTGGTAAGAATTTGTATTTCATTTCCTTCATAAATGATGCAACAAGGCTTATGTGGGTATTTCAGTTCAAGGAAAAAAAAAGTGGAACTTTTTAATTTTTATAAACTTTAAAATATTTGGATAAAAAATTATTTGGACATTATATCAAGTCCCTATGAATATATATTTGAGAATAACTTTATTCCAATGAATTTCACAAGTTTTGTTCTTTGCATGGAATCAAAAGATAGTTAATTGCTCCTTACACACCACAATAAAATGGTGTAAGAGAAATAAATAATAGATATATAAAGGAGTTATAAATTAATATTTTTTGATAATAATCACATGAAAAAGTGTTTTTGGACTAAATCATTAAAAACAATAGTTTATATCATTAACCAGAGTTCTACAATGACAATTAAATACAAGACACCTTATGAAGCTAAGTATAGTAGGAAACCATATGTAGCTCATCTAAAGGTATTTATTTATTTTACATATTCTTGATGAGAATATAAAAAAATTATATCTTAAGAGTATTTCTCACATTTTCACAAGATATAGTGATGAAAACAAAGTATACAAGTTTTATAATCCTACTAGTAAATCCATAATTATTTCTAGGGATTGGAATTTTTTTGATAATTAGATGTATGTTGATTCATATCATATAGATAAATAGGTCATAAGTGAAATGTTAAAAACTATTAAAAAAAAAATTGTCTTAAAAAGTCCTTCACATGTTTTTAGTTCAATAGGAAATAATACCAATTCTTTCCAAGAGGCTAGTCATCCATCTTCATTAACTCCAAACAAGTACAAGCATTTGTTTAATCCATGCCCAACCATCTATATGTTAGATACTAAATATTAAATGAGGATAACAAGGCTTAAACATCAGTAAGGTAATTTTTTTGATTATGTTTATGAGTAAAATATTATGTTTGCCTTACCATCTATGGTTAGTGTCACTAGAAGTTATGCATAAGCTAATCAAAATAAAGAGTATGTTTATACTATGAAAATTGAGATGGATTAAATTTATAGTAATGATAAATGGATTCTTATCCAAACTAAATATTATAAATATGTCATTGTAATCAATTGGATCTATAATACCAAATTCAAAAGTGATGGTACAATTGACAAGCTAAAAGAGGGACTACTTGCAAAAGGGTTTGACCAAATATATGGGGTTGAATATGAGGAAAATTATGCCCTCATGGCATGTAAAGATACTATACTAATTATTATTGTTATATATTCTCATAAAGAATATAAAATACATAAAATTATTTTCCAAAATGCATTCCTAAATGGAGTGATTGAAGAGTAAATATATGTGGGGTAGCCTCAAGGTTTTGAGGTAAAGGGTAAATAGTTTTGGGTATATAAGTTGAATATGGATATTTATGGAATAAATTAGGATATAAGAGATTAGAAATTAATATTTTAGACATGGTTATTGGATCAAGTATTTTTAATAATTTAAATGAAATAATTCCTTATATACAAGAATTTGATTCTAATGTGTTATGTGTTTATCTCTATGTAGATGACTTGATGTTTACAAGTAGCTCTATGGAGATGTTGAGTAAATTCAAGGAAGATATGAAATAATAATTTGAGATGAGTAATATTTTGACTTAGGAAATATTGTTTTGATATGTAAATCCATCAAAATAAAAAGGAAGCATTTATTTATCAAGCCAAATATGTCCAAGACATGTTAACAAAATACAATATTCAATATTCTAAGCCCGTTGATACTCCAAATATAAGTGGATAAAATATAATGAGAGAGAATAATATTAATTAAAATGATTAAAATAATTTTAAGAGAATGGTGGGATGTTTTATGTATCTCACTATGAAAAGACCCAATATCAGTTATGGAGTTTCACTAGTTTCTAGATTTATAGGCAATCCATCACTCAAACATTTGCAAGTAGTGAAAATAATTGTTACAAATGTAAGAATTAATTATAATAAAATTATTAATTTTATAATATTAATTTAATCAGGTCTAATTGGATACACATATTCATATTGGGGATGATCTCTTGATGACAAGAAGTTAACTTTAGGTTATTGATCACATTGGGAATTAGGTTGGTTTCATGGTCATTAAAAAAACAAGATAAAGTCAAATTATTGTATACTAAATCTAAATCTAAATCCCTTACATCAAATTTAACACAAGGAATATTGTTGATAAGACTCTTAGTTGATTTTAGATATGCTAAACTTGAGTCAACCTAAACTTTTTATGATAACAATGGGGCAATATAATTGTCTAAGAATCCATTTTTCCATGCTAGAACCAAACATATTGAAATAAAATATAATTTTTGTAGAGACTTGGTCAATGATAAATATTTTGTCATTGAATGTACAATAAATGAATATTAATTTTTTGATATTTTCAATAAGGGATTGTTGAAGCAAATTCATATAAGACTTAAGGAGATGATAGGGATTTCTTCTCTATGCATTCTAAGTATATATTAAAAGGATGGCATACAATGTAGAGTCATGGATATATTCCCACTAATAATATGGGAGGTTTTAATTCCATATAGTGAGTTTAATAAATGGAACACAAGGTAGTTTAATATACACATCATTCAAATTTTCACCAAAGAAAGAAATATTGGGTCTAATGATAATGGTATGGGAAGTTGTCCTTAGCGTATAAAATTTTAAGATTGAGGCATAATAGGAATTTACCAAAATGATTTATGAGATATAAAAAAAGAATGCTTTAGTGAACAAGCATGCACTAATGCAGACTTGCATAAAGTGCTATCCTAAGAAGATTTAGAAATAAATACCAAACATATGGGTAGGGGAGGATGTTAGTCACCTAGAATTGATGAAGCAAGTTATTTTTATAATGAAAAAAAATGCTTGTGTTTATAAAATAATCACCATACCCAAGTAGATAAAGTAGAAAGAGGATCCATCTATGCATTCATGTTGAGGATTCTAATGAATAATTCAAGATGAAGGCATAGATAGTGGAAAAGAGAATAAACATGTTTGGAGAGACAAATAAAAACATCAAAACGAATTTTGGAAAAATATTAGATAGGTTAGTAGGAGTAAGGATGACTCCTAATGATAAAAGTATGATATTTTTAAAAAGTGTGCACTGAGGGAACATGAAAATCCAAAAAGATGGAAAATTTCACATAGAAAAATATATTTAGGATAAGTATGGAGCATAAATACAAAGATGCATAAAATATTTATTTTAATATTTAAAATCCTTCCCTTGCAGAGGATGACATTCTCAACAAGGCAAACAAGGCATGTTGGTAAGAGTTTGAAAAAGAAGATAAGTAAATAAACACCCAAATGACATGGGTTTACTAAAATACCTCCTAGAAGAAGTCAAAGAGATAACACAAAACATAAAAGCTACTACACTAAAATGAGACATTTTTTAGAAGTAGTTCAAGGTAAAAGTCATTGAGATATTTAATGAATTAGATAAATGAAATGGTAATGATTCCAAGTGAGAAGATGAGGGATCAACTAAATAATAAGGGATTGTCTGAGGACATATAAATATTTAAGTATGGGGGAATGTTTGCCTTAGGTTTTTGAATATATAAAGAAGGAAAATATTTTGACTAAGTATAGAAGGTTCATAAGTTTTCACAAAGTATTTAAAAGAAAGAACATATATTTTAGGTCTTGCATAGGATTAATCTTCAAGGTATCATAAGTGTATGTTTGCACATGAGTTTTGACATAACACACATCATAGAAGGTTGCACAAGAGAAGATGGTGCATAAAAGTACAGGTTTCATATAAGAATGAAAGACCCATATATAGGTGATTTGGAAGGAAATCAAAGGATCATTTATTATAAAATACATAGAATATTCTAGGAACTTATTAGAAGAAACATACCTAGATCTAGTTGTCATGAGTAGGTTTGAGGGGGGAAACTATAAATAGGACCCTACAACTCTCATTAGGAACAGTTGGTAGGTCACATGTTTTAGATAACTAAGTAGGTTGTATAGTTGTAGAACATTTTTTAAGAAACATTTGAAGTGTAAAAATTGATCTATGCATAAAACTAGATGTGTGTTAATATCTTATATATAGTCCCTTTTTATGGTTTCATTGATTAATGGAAGTAATTTGTTTATTTTTATCTCGTGTATTATTTGGAAAAATTATTAAATAAGGCTTAGATGATATAGCTCATTCACATCTCTAATTAATTATTTAATCTATGTAATATTATTAATTATGGGGTTTTCAATGTCTCTTTTATGCTTTGGGTGAGTGTTTAGTCTTAGATTTAAGTAATATTCTAGAATAATGGAGTTTGGTTAAATTTTGTATTAGCTAGGATTTGGTTAATCTTATATGTATATTATAATACAAAAACACTTGTCTCTTCTCATTTCCATAAAATATCTATCAAAATTGATAATTTAATGTTATGTTTCTCTCATATTGTATCAAGGCTTATTTTTGTTGTAAACAAGTGTAGATTGTTTTAAGCTTCCTCATACAAAACTTCCTAATGAATTATAAATTATTAGATTAATCAAAATCCTTCATAGTTTATAATTATAATTTCCTTCGTTAGAGTTTTCATAACCCAATTATTAAGAAGGTTGATAGTAGAGAATTCTCCGTGTTAAAAAATGAACATGAATGAATCAAAACTCTTAAAGATCATTTTTTGGCTTTTCATTATTAAAATGCACTAATTATTTTATCAAAATTTTGCAAATAAAGAAATAATTAAATCCTAATTATGAAAAACTTATGCATAAAATAAGAGTGTATATAATATGAAATAATTTATGCAAACTGATTTGGAACTATATATATTTGGAAATATTCTAAAAGAGGGAGGAATAATGATAAACTACATAGTTAGAAATAAAACATTATAAGATTGTGCCTATGATTGTATAACTGACTGTGTTACCATATTTGATGGTTATGAATTAGTAATAAGGATTCAATTGATCTTTGGATAAGGACACACTAATCATACAAGGCTATACCACACTGTAGTTTTTAGGGATCACTAACATTTAATATGGTTTTTTCCCTTTATGTAAATTTTGGTCTATGTGTTATTATTTGTCGGTGTGTATGTGTTATGTTCAATGCAAGATATATTATGGAAGATATTATGTACCTTATTCTTCACTTAGAACCCTAATCTAATAAACAATGAGAAATAAATATAATAAAGTTGAAGTTGTGCTTGACCTCAACACCCCTAATGTTGGTCATTGTCTACATACCAATATTTTGAATATGGATAAAACTCTATCTAATTATCCCATGCCATGGTTGTGTATGCAACACCCCATGTGTTGATTGATTCCTACATATAAATACTCCAAAGAGGGATCAAATTTCATGTAGTTCTCTCAAATACTAGTGTAATGCTAAATACCAGTGCAATCTTGGTGTATTTATGTGCTTTAAAAATGATTTGTGACCTTTTAGGTGTATGCAAACTTACATTAGGGATATTAAGGTTACATGGAATCTAAATTGGGAAGAATAAATGCTTTCCTCTGAATTTGTAGTTAGATGTCCTAGTGATTTTCAATCATATGATCATCTAGTGAGCAAATAGTTATGAAAAGTGGATTTATAGTGATATATTTAGAAATTTATTGAATTTGGGGCTTACTAAATGTGAAGGATGAATTTTTAGGTGATTTAAAATTTGAGAAATTAGTTGTTTTTTGGTATGTGGATGCAATTAATGGATTCAAATGTTGCTCGTATGTGGGATAGTTGTAAAGGAGCAACCTTATATGGGAAGTAGAGCCATCCAAGATGGAAGTGTGGATTAGTTTGAGGATGAGCTTGGGATATTTAGAGTGAAAATTAAGAATAACTATGTATAGTAGTTGCATTAAGGTAGTGATCACCAACATAGAGATAAAGGAAATAATGGCTTAGAGCCATGGAATTGGGCATCAGATAAGTGTGTATAAGGAGTTGGTCACAAGTATATTATTTTATAAATGAATACTAATTTATGACTACATTTCCCCCTTTTATTATAGTAAATTAACAAATAAAAATTCCTAGAGTAAAAGAAAGAAAGGTATACTTGATCTTACTTGTGTTTAGTAGGCTTGGATGTAGACCTCATGTTGAATTGTGTTTCATGAAAAACCTATAATGAAATATGTATAAATTATTCCTTTATTTAATATGAAAATATAAAATTAAAGATTAAAAAAATATAGATTAAATAATAAGTAATGGATAGAATTTATTAAGTATGTGAATCATTGTGTTTTTTGGTGCAAAATCTAGTGACTGGAGATGGTAGGACCCTTGAAGGTTTCTCTTCATTGAATAACTTGGATTAGACTATGCATGGCCTAGTCCTCATTTATAAGAGAGTGTGATTAAGAAATCAAGGTGTGTTAGACTCCATCATTGCATATGTAAGATAACAAAGTGAATTGGAATCCATGTATGAATTATAATAAATCAATCTGGTGCAAAAACTATTGAAAAAGGTGAATAAACTATTTAAAATTGAATAAGATTCATTTTTGGTGAAAAAATTGTGAAAAAATAATATGATCTAAGTTTGGTGTATACATCATAGAGAATGACATGGGTTTCCATTCCTTCTATGAAACTTGTACAAAACTAAGTAAAGAGCTTGTCATGTGTCGTGCACATGCCCCCAATCTAATATTTAATCATATTGATTATGGAACTAAGTAATATCAAATTTTTTTTGAGAAAAAAACTATGATAAACTAGAACACATGTCATGAATGATACCCCCAATATGATCAAAATATTTGACAAACCTATGTAAAATTATGAAAATTATCTATAAACCATACTAAAACTAATCTATCAACTGAGTGGAATCTTGAGAAATATATAAAATTTTATTTTTGAGTGTTTGGATAAAGGTGCATTATGTTTGACAACTGTGGAATGCACTAGTGTCCAAAAGGAACATTGTATAAAACTACTTTATATGAAAAATTTGGGTATGAACTAAGATCAACTAAGGATATTTTGTATTTTATTATTTCTATACTAGGTTATTTTAGCTTAATCTCTAAATCAAGCCATTATGTATGCACCCTCTTTTGAAGTGAGTTATGAATCTTGCACAATAACTTAACTCAAAAAAAGTTATAGAAGTGATATTATGTAAATATTGAAATCTAATTAGTAATGATAACTTTTGTTGATGATGAAATCATATTTTTTATCTGATAAAAAATTAGTAACGCATGATACATGTAGAACTAAGCATACATAATATCATGTCTAGATGAATGTTAGTAATTAGGAACATAGTGAACAAATGATAAAATAAAGAGTACTTGAAATTGATGCATGAGCATCAAAGGGTTTGTGCAATCTTTTATGAACCAAAAACAAAGTTGTGTGTGTGTGTTCATGTTTTTATGAGCCTATAATGTTTGGAAAATAATCAGATAATCTCATAGGAGTTGAGTTATTTTCAATCAGAGGAAAGTGATGTGGAGAAAGAAAGCACTATTCATGTTGATCACTATTCATGTCGATGAGGTGACAAGTTACTATTTAGGCTAATGAGGTGGTAGGTTACTATTCATACTAGTGAGGTGGCATGTGGGGCATAGTTATCCACTAAAACACATGGGACATTTGCTTTTGGGTGATATGGATGGATATGGGACAAATTTTTAGTGGGGATCCATGGTTATGAAGTGATCTCTTGTTAAAAAAGGAAATCCTCTACCTTTTTTGGACTCTTGTGCATGTGGGGGACAAAGACAACTTTCTTGATTGATCACTCATATAGACTGGGACGAAATTTGAATGACACATGTTAGAGGGGTCCAAACCAAAGTGAAGCACCTTGTGGAGCACCTTTTCCTATTGATAAATAGTTCCTCCAAGTGGAGGAGGGAAAATTTATTAGCTTCCTTTGCATTTTCTATCTCTTTTTCTTCATTCTTATAATTCTATAAATGGATTGTGATTCATGGGATTTATAGGCTAGGATAGAGTGTTAGGAGTTAATCTTGGTGTGAAAGCTTTTTATAGACTCCTTGATATGTGTATGCTGATATTTTATGATGTATTGAATAAACTAATGAGAAGTGGTGTGATTTATCTAAGAATGATATGTGTTTGTATTATCCATGTATTTTTTAACTCATATTTTGGTATCATGGCTCCATTATGTGATGAGTAGAAATTAGGAATATAGTAAAAAATAGCTAATTATATAAATAACTCAGAAAAAATGCATGATGTCCATCATGGCATCAAGAAACTAGGGAGATGAATGATATTGATCATGGCATGATAAATTGAGAATAAAATAAAATAAGAGTCATGGACATGGCACATACACAAAAAAGCATACACAAAAACACACATACAAACAAGAAGACCAATGGGTTACATACACGGGACATGTTAAAATGTCACTCACACACATAAAAACATACAATAGGCTTAACTATGTAAACAATGACATGTTTAAATGACCACAATTCAAAGCAATGAATACACATAATACATGAAGAATAAAATAAAACATGAAAAACATGCATGAGTAAGTTTAAATTATCAAAATAAGCAATTGGTAATATCATATTATTCATAAACTCAGGTATCCAATATGATATCAATGTGAAAGTAAGTGAGCAAAAATAGAAATATTTTTCACAATGTATTGAGTTGAAGTATGAACAAGAAGGAAAGGCATAAAATGATAAAACCCAAGAAAAATTATGCCCCTAGTTAACTTATGGTGATGCATAGAAGCTGTAAAAGGTATGTGAGTAGTTTGGATATGATAATGTAGATCCTATATTCACTCAGACAAGTTTGTTGGAGTTGAATAGGGGCACAATGAATGAATGTATAAATTAGAGTGTTGTGTTGGCATAATTACTTTTTATTACATTGTTTTTACTAATTTTTGTTATTAGATGCATCGGTTTATTCAGTTACATAACCAGATGCCTAGGTGTCAATTTCTTAATTATATTTTTCTTTGTATAAATTCTCCTCTTTGCTATGGAATATAACATCAAAGTTTCAATTTCAAAACACTCTGGTATCAGAGCCAGTACCATGACACAAGCCTAGAGAGATGGACTAGACTAGTCAATGTCTACAAAATTGCTAGGAAGAAGTGGATGGAAAACCTAGAAATGACAATGCAAGCCATTAAGGGAGCAAAACTTGGGAGAAAGTACAAATCCATGACCTATGTGGAAGCATGTAGCAAAAGTGTGAAGGTGAAAGGTAGTCACTGAGCAAGATAAATCCTAGACCAGATCAACTAGTGTTATGATGTAAGGAGAAAGTCTAGTAGAAGTGATAGTCAAAAGTAGAAGTGCAGGTTAGTTTTGATAATGATCTTGTAGCATTTGAAGCCTGATATATTGACAATGCTTGGATAAAAGGTAAAAATTTTCATTAAAGTCTACGTTCAAAGAGAGATCTGAATATGTGTATAAGATCCACACTAAGAAAAGAAGTCTGAAAAGTTACACAAAGAGTTCAGACAAAGCCTGATATTATGAAAGGTGACAGCTAGTGAATACGGTATATTGTTCAAACAAAAAAAGTTTTTGAAATTTAAAAATAATAAGTTTGAATGAATCCCACAGGATTGTATTTTGCCTTAAAAGCTAACCTCAAAGACATCATCAATCTTCAACTTGATGAACTAGTATGCTAGGGCCTCCTCGACTATTTCTTGTTCGACGTGAAGTGTCAGGGTCAGAAGATTGGAAAAAATATTGAAGAAGGCTATGATGTATATGATGAACATGAAGAAGAATGCCCCAACAAGCGTCCATGTTTGACTGCATGAGCATACCAAGCCCATATTGATATGGCATACCATTGTTGATGAAAATAGTGTAAAAACTTTAAAAAAAGTTACACTTCTTTGTAAATAAATAAAAATACAACATTTTTGAAACTTTACATACTTGTTCTAACTTATAATTTTTTTTCAAAAAATAAAGTAAGAAAACATACACAAAAATGTCTACACCAAAGTTGCTTTTATCAAATGCCCAGCTCTTGAAAGAGCCAAATTTTGCCACCTGAAAGATGAAGATGCAAATGATTCTTCAATTTGAAGAATTATGGGTCATCATCACTAGAATAGTGACCCATCCTACTAGCCAAGATGAGAAAAAGGAGTTTGACAAGTCAGATGTGAAAGCACTCATGCTGATAACTCTCAGTATTGCTAATGAAGTACAACTGCATGTTTGTGATGCAAAAACATTGAAGAAGGCATGGGAAATTCTATCAATAATATATAAGGCAAAGAACTAGACCATAATTTTTCATTTATAATCACTTCTTCATATACTCAGTATGAAATCAGGTGAAAAGGTTAAAAAGTTATTACGTCGAGTTTCATAATTATGAGTAGAACTTGTTGCAATTGGAGAAAAGATCAAGGATAATATGTTGGTTCTGATCACACTAAGAGCTCTCCCATCTCAATTTTTCACATTTGTTATGACACTCAACATTACCAAGTAAGTGGTGTCATTAAAAGAACTAGTCAATTTAATTCAACAAGAGGAAGCAATATAGTCTGTGCATGAAGAATTTGAGGACAAAGCCCTGATCTCCAAGAAATGGGGTCCAAAATTCAAGAAAGGAACTCAGAAGCAACCATAGGAATAATAGAAAACTAAGAAGCCAAATCAGTGGTATTACATATGCAAAACCCACATACATGATACTGATCATTACTGGTATAATGCCTTATCTCAAGGCCATTCCAATAATGAGAGCTCTTCCAGCAAAAAAGATTCAAAGAAATCTAAGAGATGTCCTTGACATTAAAAGCAAAAAGGGCATGTAGTAACACAAAAGTAAGAGGAGAATGCATCAGATGATAAGCAGTAGAAGAAGACATATATGGAGCCCATGATGATCTTGTACTAGTCTCCCAAACCATGACAAAAATGAGCAAAGTTTGGTTAATAGACTCTACTGCTAGCAAGCACATGACTGGATGTAAAGAAATCTTTGATTCACTGATGACTCACCCAACTGGAGATCAAGTTGGAATTGTTGATGATAAATATTATGTTGTAGAAGGAATTGGATGTGTCACCATTCCTCTTGAGACAAGATACTCTGTTCTCATAAAGGTACTTTATGCCCCTGGTTTGACAACAAATCTCTTATCTATCAATCAATTATTGAATCACAAGATAAAATTAGAGTTTCTAGTCTGGGAAGGTATCAAATCATGTCTCATTTTTAGATAAATTCAAGTTATTGCTAAAGCCTTCTTGAAAGATTGATTATTTGCCTTAGATGTAGTTTCAAGCAGTGAAGTTGTACTCACTACCTCTATAATATAATCCATTTCACTTTGGCACTACTAATATGGGCATTATCTGTTGGTTCCCTCTTCTACCTCAGTTCTAAGGCAATGGTATGTGGAATTCCTCAGCTTTCCTATTCTTTGCCAATATGTTCTGGTTGTCTTGTGGGCACACAACATCAGGTTCTATTTGATCTGAGTTCCTCACATGCCAAGGACTGGCTTGTTATGGTGCATACTGATCTATGCGAACCCATACTAGCATCCCATCGAGGATTCAGGTACTTTTAGTTGTTTGTTGATGAATTTTCTCACAAGATTTGGGTGTTCTTTCTCAAAAAGAAGAGTGAAGCTCTTACACATTTTAAGACCTTCTATCAGCATGTTGTTACATATTCTGGGAAGAGACTTCAACTCTTTTGCTCATATCAAGGGGGAAATTCACATCAAAAGAGTTCTTGGAATTTTTAAAACAACATGGTATCAAGAAGTACCTGACTACTCCCTACATGCCTTAGTAGAATGGAATATCAAAATGATTTAATCACTCAGTCATGGAGATGGCTCATTACATGCTATCCACTACAAAGTTGATGGCACAATTTTGGGTAGAAGTAGTAGAGATGGCTATCTCAATACATACATCTATCTATCTTCTCAATAAAGCACCAAAAAATATATTACTAGACAAGACACTGGAATAAGAATGGAGTGGTCGTAATCCATTTATTTCTCATCTTTGAGTATTTGGTTGTACTTATTATATGCATGTTCTAGCTAAGAAGAGGAAGAAGATTGAACCAAAGACCATCCAGTGTATTTTTCTAGGGTATAACACTACCTCCAAAGCATATCATCTCATGGATCTTAAGTCGAAGAATATTTATGCAATTTATGATGTGGTCTGTGATGAGTCATCATTTGACTCATTGGCACAGAAGGAGACAAACTAAACCACCTCTCACATACCCTTCCCATAGTTATATGATGAGCATGAAGAAGGTGAGATACACGAAGGAGAATTGTTTGTTGATCTTGGTACTCTACAGGGTAGTTATTCATCAAATCAGTAGTCATAATGATGTCCTAAATGACTAGATTTCAGAATCAAGGACTCACACCTGAGCTCTCCTTTAGACACTTCATTAGGAGCTCAAACAAGAAGATAGGTGAGAGATGAATTCAATCTTGCACTCATGAGTTCAGTGGTTGACAACACCAAACTAGAGATAGTTTGAGAGGCCTTAATTCAACCCTAGTGGAAGAAAGCTATGGATGCAAAATATGATGCTCTCATCAAGAATGGGATGTAGGAACTTGTTGATCTACCTATAGGGAAGAAATCCATTGGTTGAAAATGGATTTTCAAAACAAAGTACAAGGTAGATGGATACATCGACAAAAAAAAGCATGACTTGTTACAAAAGGTTACGCTCAACAAGAGGGCATTGATAATGAGGAGACCTTTGCATCCACTGTGAAGATCAAGACCATCAAAATTGTTTATACATTGGAAGCATAGTATAGATGGAAACTTTAGTAGATGGATGTCAAGAGTGCTTTCCTGAATGGTGATTTGAAATAAGAAGTATACATGACCCAACTAGATGGTTTCATCAATGACAAACATCCACATAAGGTATGCCATCTAGTTAAGTTTATTTATGGACTTAAACAAGCACCTTGGGTATGGCACATAAAAATAGATGATCACCTATTGTATCATGGTTTCATTCATATCCCCTCTGATTCTAATTTGTATATCAAGAAGGTTGGTATAGATATTGACATTCTTGTCTTGTATGTGGATGATCTTATGATCACTAGTAGTTCAGATGATCTTATTGATGTAGTAAAGAATGACCTAAATAAATATTTCAATATGACTGATTTGGGGCTACTACATTATTGTCTTGGCTTGGAGATATGGCAAAAATAGAATCACATCTTTATCTCCTAGATGAAATACGCCAAGACATTCCTAGAAAAGTACAAAATGTCAAACTGTAAACCTCTTTCGACAAGGATGGAGAAAGGTTTACAAATCTCTCATTTTCAGGATTCCCCTCAAGTGGATGAAACTCTCTACAAAAAACTCATTAGGAGTCTCATATACTTGACGTACACCATGCCAGATATATGTTTTATTGTGAGCTATCTTTCTAGATTTATGTAGGAGCTAAAGAAATACAACTAGGTTGTAAAAAAACATGTTTTGAGATATGTTCGAGGCACACTTGAGTATGGTCTAGAATACAAGAATAATAGTCAGTTCTTCTTGTAGTGGTAAACCAACTTGGACTATGCTAGATCTATTGATGATATAAAATCTACTTCAAGATACATTTTTCATCTCGAATCTAGACCTATTTCATAGATCAATAAAAAATAGTTAGTAGTTGCTCTCTCATCTATGGAAGCAGAGTATCACACCACATGAGGAGATGTGTGTGAAGTAATATAGATACGTCATATTTTGTCTGATATGGAGATTCCTGAAAATCAGCCACCAGTTCTATTCTATGATAATCAAGGTGTGTTGAAACTTGTAAAGAATCTAGTTTTTCATGAATGAACCAAACACATTGAGGTTCAATGTTATTACATTAGAGAATAAGTTTTGAACCACCATATTTAGCTCCAGTACTACCGGACAGAGTCATGAAAAGCAGATATTCTCACCAAGTCTCTTGGCAAGTGAAATTTGATATATTCTAGGGGTACATCTATAAAAAAATGTAATAAAGGGGGGAATTTTGGCGTAATTACTTTGTATTACATTTTTTTTACTATTTTTTTGTTGGTATTTGCATCGGTTTGTTTAGTTACATAACCGGATGCCTAGGTGTTAATTTTTTAATTGTATTGTTCCCTATATAAATTATCCTCTTTGCTATGGAATATAACATCAAATTTTCAATTTATTCACATGTTGTTTTCTATGTTATTTTTTTGGGTCTGAGACAATATCACCACCTAAAAATACATCTAGGGATGACAACCTATATGCTTTGTAAATCACTCAAGTACACTTGTGAAACTTTTTTTTAATATAAAATGAGATATAGGAATACATTGCATATACTAAACACAACTAAACTAATGTTAATAAATGAAACATATCATACATAAGTCCCAATTTTTTATTTTTCTAGAATATTTTATTATTTTATATTTTTAAATATATGAAAAATTGAAAAAAGTACATATTAATCAATGACTCTCATAAGAGCCTCACAATCAACAAATATTATGTCTATCATGTGAAGAATGACTTATCGTGAATGGAACATATCATGCCATTATGAAAGAACTAATTTCAACTCATAATTGGAAAATTGATTTAACTCTGAACCATAAGTGCCACTATCATGATAATGATTTTTAGTATACTATGTATGTTTTGTAACATTTTGAGATCTACGGCTCTTCAAAACCCATTGTGGAGTGTGATAAATCCATGTTGGTGTTCTTTGTGGAACACCCTTACTACCCTATAAAATCAATTTATGATGTTCTAAAGTATAAATTAGATCTATATAATTTATGAAAAGGTTCTACTTGAGTGGATTTTCAAAGATAGGTCTCCTTGGATAAGTGGCCATTTGCTTCTAAACTTTCTGAGTATGTTGAACCTTTTGAGGTTGCTCAACTAAAATCTATTGTTTTGTAATAATAATTGTGGATTAGAGGGGGTATTCATATGGAATACCATGAAATATTTTAACCTCATTATCATACATATACTTCAAACATATATGAACTATAGAAAGGACTACGAAAAGAGACTTAATCCAATGATGTCCTAATAACATATCAAAGATGCCTACACTAGGTACTACTATAAACTTAGTGGCCATATGTGTTTTACTAAATTATAGTGGTAATATGATCTCACCAATAGAGATTTGAACATGGCCATTTAAGCCCTTAATGATTATTGTAGTAGGAAGTAGATCATTATCTATGTATCCAAGATTATAGAGAGTTATCACATATTGACACTTGAACCATTATTAACCATGAAACTCTATATAGGTTGATCATCAATACGAGCTTATATGAATAAAGAGTGTAAATTTTAATCATCATCAACTATCTCATGTTCTGTGAATGTGATAAGTGGTCTTGGTGGTAATGCAAAATGATAGGTATTAATAATGCCATTCGGTGAATGTTATGCCTCTATCTAAGAATGATAATAAACTGGTGGAGGGTGTGCATGGTATGTATAATGCAATCCTTATGTATCTATTATTTCATTTCCTATATGTGTAGGAAAAGGATCAATGCATATTTTCATTGTTTTGATTTCACTTACATGTGCCTTTTTTCTATCTATATATGTACCCACATCAATGATGTTCTCATCTATCAAATATTAAATCATATGTTGTAAATTAATGCATCTATTTGTAATATGCTCTCGTGATCTATGAAAATCAAGAAATGCATTCTGATCAAATATTTTTAGAAGAGGCTTACACACATCAACCTCTTTAATAAGAGGGAGAGATATGAGGTTAGATTCAAATAACTTTTTTAACACTTTGTATGGAGATTTTGGTAAATTGGTAATCTCTCTTTTTAGAGGAGCTGATAATACAATACGTGGATTACATTATAAAAATGTATTCATTGTTGCCTTTTGATCACTCTTATTGCCACTTGACCTCACATTGTATGGTGGATTACCCAAATTATTTGCATGAGAATAAAAAACTAGGTTGGTTAAGTACTCCAACTTATTCATTGCCAAAAAATTGGCCTCTTTCTCCTTAACTATGTGACATAAATCCATGAATGAGATAAATTTATTAAATATAATGGATTCATGTAGAAGTGGAAGAAAAATCTTTTTGAATATATCTTATATCTTCCTTGTCTACCATTGGATTTTTCATCTTCGATAATAAGGTATTATATTTTAATACATTTTATGATATGATCATTGGATTCTTGTTTGAGTTGTGTAATCTAAAAATATGATATATTTTCACTTATAATGATCGATAAATATGCAAGGAATCAAATCTTCCAAATTATTGAACACATGTACTGAATAATGAAGTAAATCAAATAACTACCTTAGAGCGTATTATTTTAGATTTAATGGAAATAACTTGGTCAATAATTGATCGTTGGATGCATAGTCCAAGCATGATGTGTGAAATGCTTGCAAGTGTTACTCAGGGTCACCTTTTCCATGATATAATATAAGCTTAGATGACATGAAACCATTTGTTAAAGGACATGATGAAATATGTTGTGATAATGGAGTATGCAATAGAGTTTGATAATCAAGATATTGATTAGGTTTCAAAACACTTTGTTCCATTTGTAACACCTTATTTTGTAGAGCTAGAACAATCTACATAAGGGATTGTGCATTAGGAATAAAACATGTGCTAAACAAAGGTGGTGTCTCAAATGACTAAGTAGAAATTGGAATATTAATCTATTTAATTCCTTGATTTTCCCCCATAGTAGATGGTGGTATAAAAGTTGTATAGAATTATGCTGAAAAAGGTAAAGAACCCATTGTAGTAGAAATCTTAGTGGATTGAACCATGTTTTCACTTTTAATATCCAAAATATTTTGGAAAATTGTATGATACTCCTAATGTTGATCATGGATTGCATCTCAAAAGTTATTAATAATTTGTGCCTTATTAATCTTTGGTTGTGTATCACCTATAGGTGGAAGTTCATCTTGATGCTCATATTGAGATTCAATATTATCTTAATTATACTATCCATGCTCTGAAGTATTGTCATGCACTTCTACATATTCATCTTGTTCATTGATATCTGAAGGTTCTAATATACCATTGTTCTTATTCATTTTGTGTTCCTTGTTAAATAAATATGAGTATTTTCAACTTGAGCACCACTTTTTCTAGCACTTATTCTAAGGAAGGTAGAAATAACTTTCTTAGATTGTGTATGATATGAAATAGAAACTTCAAAGATTTTTTACCAAGAAAGAATTTATCAGATCTAAAAATCATAATACAATAATTGGAAATAATAAACATGATACAATAAACCCTAACAACATCTATAATTAGGGTTTACAATATTCAATCAATAGATGGGTTCGTCTATATATTTTATCAAAATTGGGGAATAAAGAAACACTTAAATCCTAATTATGGAAAACTTATACATAAAATTAGAGTGTATATAATATACAATAATTAATGCAAATTAATTTAGAACTTACTATATTTGGAAATATGCTAAAAGATGGAAGAATAAGGACACATTTCTTAGTGAAAATTAGGCAATGCAGGACTATGTCTACAATTATATAACTAACTATGTATTTGTATGTGATTATTATGAATCAAATACATGGATCACTTGATCTCTGGATGAGTCTATTTTAACTAGCCAAGGTTGTGTTACACTATAGTCTGTAGGGAGCACCAACATTTGGTAGGCTTTTTTCTTCTATGTCTATTTGGGTTTATGTGTTGTCACCTATTTATTCTGTGTATATGATCTATGATTCATGATATATTATAGAAATTGTTTGTGTACTTTCTTATTCACTTGGAACCCCAACTTGATAAACAATGAGGAATAAATGAAATAAATTGGAAAAAAGGGTTAGTGGTTGAAGTTGTGCTTGATCTAAACACCCCTTGTATTAAGTGCTACCTACATGCTTATACTCATAATAAGGATTAAACTCTATGTAGTTCTCCCATACTATGGTAGTGTGTGAAAGACTATTATAATGTTAAATATTGGTGCAATTTGGTGTATTTATGTGCTTTAAAAATGACTTTTGACATTTGAGGTGTATACAGACTTAACTTAGATCTACTAAGGTTATGTGGACTTTGAATTGGGAAGAATAGATGATTTTCTCTCAATGTATAGTTAGATGTTTTAGTGTTTTTCAATCATGTGAGTCTCTAGTGAGAAAATAATTATAAAATTTGGATTTATAGTAATCTTTGTAGAAATTTCTCGAATGTGGCTTACTAAATGTACGAGATGACCCACTAGGTGATTTAAAATTTAAGTAATTAGTTGTTATTTGAAGAGATAATATAGTCATTAGACTTTAGAACCAATGAGTGAAATACTCTTTAACGAGTGATATTGTCTAGAAGCAAAGACAACTAAACTGGAAGTGTAAATCAATTTAAAGATGAACTTAGACTATTTAAAATGAAATTTAAGAAAAAATTTATATTAAAATTAGCTTAAAATAAATATTGTCCACATATAAATAAAAAATAACAACTTAAAACTATAAAATTAAATATTATATATATATATATATATATATTAGTGTAGTTATATAAATTAATATTTATTGTTAAAATAGTGTATTTGTCATCATTTTATATATATATATATATATATATATATATATATATATAAATAATAACGACAAATACACTATTTTAATCAATAAATATTAATTTATATAACTAAACTAATACATAAATATTCCATAAACACTATGTGTGTCCTAAAGAAGAGTTTTATTCCAATGATGGGCCTTGTTAAAATGAAAATGGAAAATGCCATCTTAATAAAGCTAGGAAACACCTTGTTTTCATCAATTTAATCTCTTTAGGTCATTTTCCCATCTTAAATTTCACCAAATCGGCAAGATCATATAGTGATGGCTATTTATGAGGTTTTGAATATATAAGGAAATAGAAATCAAAATTAAGTTTTTAATACTTAATGTGCAAAAGAGGTTTCATAGTCAAACTCTACAAATGAATTAATATATATATGCATAACAAAATTTTATGAACTAGAAGTTGTTGAAACATTTATTTAAAATAGTATATAATTGTATTTTATTGTTTTCTTCTTTTTTAATGTTGGATTATAAATTTTTTCAATAAATTAAGAGGTTTTTTAATTTATTTTCTATTTTCAGTAATTTATTTTTTATTTTCAATAAGATAATGAAATGTGAAATTATTCAATATTTTTAATAGTATATTTTTAAGCTGGTATAGATAAATTGTTTGTTTACTAAGTAATATTTTCTTTAAATTTTTTTAAAACTTAATTAAATATAATATAAATATTACTTTCTTCAAAAAAATTTAAAACTCGATGAAATTATAACGGATAATATATTTAATACTATTTTTTAACAATTTTTTAATTCACATTTATTCTTCACATCCTTTTGTGCTAATGCATTGATCAATACTATACCACATAAACTTTGTCTAAATATAATTGTAACTTGTTATAATCACACAATTATAAGAAAAAAATTATTTTGTTTAAAAAAAAATTTCATTTCCAAAAACAAAATATTTCAAATAAAGAACATACTATCTAAAAAACAATATTACGAAGAATGTATATATATAAAACATTTCTAAAACAAAATATTTCAAACAAAAAATATACTATTCAAAGAGAAATGGTGCCTAAGGTTATATATAAAAAATTATCATCTTACATTTTGATGAATGAGCTTTGAGAGAGATTCTCGTATGTTGTACGAGTAGGGTTGAGTTTGAAATGACATTAATACATGTAATATTTCACAACGAGAAAACTATAACGTGCTCGTTTCTTTAGCATTTTCAGCCAACATAAGACAAATAATACAAAACTATTGATTACTGGTGTCGTTAATATAATAAAAATATTCCCAATTATACCCCAAATTCTCAATCCCCACCACAAAAATATAAGATAAAAAGTTTGTATTAATGAAATCCCCCACTGCCACCGAAGTGGAAAGAAAATTGCTGGTAAACTCATACGCACGTGAAAAAGGAGTATATTTTAAAGGTTATTTTGGAGCGACTAATATTCCCTCTGAGCTCCCATACTTTTGTGAAGAATCTACACAGACCGACCGCGTCAAATACAAGAAAAATGTAGAGAGAGATTCCAACACCTGTCTGTAAAACAGAATTTCAGAGCGCCGACCTGAAGGACTAAAGCCAAAATAATGGTGGTGAAGTGCGGAGGCCGTGCATCAAGTAGTGCTGTCATCGCTGTTTCTTGTCGGTTAAAGCGTGCGGTTAATGACAGGGCTTGAAACACTGTTGGAGATGATAATGGATCCTGACGTGCCTGATGTTGCCGTCGCAAGCGACAGAGGCATCACACACAGGCCTTTGCTTTGGAGATACTGCAGTGCCGAGGCCATGTCTTGTTCCATTAATTTTGCTACTTGGCGTTCCGTTACGGCCAAACCCTCGTCTGTAGAACATATCTCAGAATCCTCGTTTCTACTCAACGCCGGAGATTGGATGTTATTTGGAACCTATAGTTTTAACCAAAAGTCAATTTTCATTATCTCAACAATCCTACCAGCTATGAGAACCAAATAAAGGTTCATAGATCTCCCTTATTATTATTATTATTCTTTACCTCTGCTACAAGCGGAACAACTGCTCCTGCTCCTGCGCCACCGAATCTGCTCATGCTTAAGACCTGCCACCGCCGACGTTGCCATTATTTTAGAAATGCTGAAATATGAAACTGGCCGTTTACAGGCTCAATATATCAAGGTCAGACATAAGTAAAATGAAACAACCTTCACTTGTAATTGCAGGAACTTTAGGTAGTCAAGTATTTGGTCCAGCATGGCCGCCTTATCCGTCTGCATAAAGTTAGGGCAAGATATCAGACCCTATAGAGAGAAGGGAAACATAAGTACTCGAATATTGTTGGCAACGATTTACCTTATTACAGCTTGGAACTAGCTCCTGCAATTTTCTCAGTCTTTCTGCAATCCTTTCCCGGCGTTGCTGTAATCCAAAGCAAAGTGATTTCGATAAGATCTTAAATTTTACTCAAAACAGTGTAATTATTTATGGTTATAATGGACCAAGCAAATTAATACACAACTTTGTTTTACAGGTAAACTTCTATTTACAAAGATACGATCGATCTCCAATTACTTCAATTACAATTTACAAACCTAATTTCCAATTATTAGATCGAAAAAAGGAGAGATAACCAGAGAAAAATTCAATTAAGATGATGGAAACCTACCCTTTCGGCGATACTGTGAGGATCTGTAGCTTGCCCACGCCTGGCCCTCACTCGAGGCCGCTGTTGTGTGGCTGCCGTAGGCGTTTGCGTAGGTGTTGCCATAACTCCAGATGCTTCAGAATGCAGATGTCGCCGATCGCTCGATGTATGCCCTCCATAATTCTGAAACATTTTCAGAGTCTAAACATTTGAAGGGATATCATTAGATTAAAAGTAAAGATTGGTAGTTTATCTGTTATAGGGGCTGTAGAATACCTGTGGAATGAAACGCTGTCGATCATTCGACCGGACAACTTGACCGCCGCCAAAATTTGTAAGCGTGCCCTACGCAAATAACAATATTACAGATTAAAGATTTAAGACTTCCGCAGTCCTTACTAATATAGAAGGAGGTTTAAAAAGAGTTTTTGTTTCCAGAAATCTTCAATAATGCTACAGATTTTCAAAAATACACCAGAGCTTAAAGCTTAAGAGAAGAAAGGCAAAATCTTTACGATATTATTGGAAGGCCTGGTCTCCTCGTCATTCGGTAACTTGATTCGTAACAGCCGAGCTTCGTTGGGATAGGTGTCGAGGCTGCCTTGAGCGAGGGTTAATGAAAGAGGATTGAAGATTCCTAATCTTGATTGAACGCCGGAGCCCTCACTTCCGCCACTGCCAGTGCCGGCTGAAAGAAAAAAAGGGGCCATGGCAGCCGCTAAAACTCCGGGACTCCGAGAGGATCCCACGCTTCCTCCACTTCCTAGCTCTAATATCATAGACGGCTGGCTGGATGGAAAAAATGAGTCATCAGGAGAGGAAAAGTGAATATTTTCAGGCGTTGAAGAGGAACAATCCTTGCCCCCGTGACATCCCATCCCAGAGGGCATTGAAGACGTGGTAAACAATCTTGGATTATTCTCTACAAGTTTCATGCTGTTGTACTCCCACGGAACCTCAACTTTTCCGGCTACATTAGATTCAGACCAGGCACTCATATTTAAAGTCTGCTCCAGGAAATCGTCCATAACAGCTTATTCTGATTTTAGGGCTGAAGCTGGTTCTGGCTCTGCTTCAAGCAACAAACTCAACTCAACCCCCCCACTAAATCATAAGGTCAAAACCATCCTCATTTTTTTTTCCAAAACCAAAGCAGTTTTCCACCGCCAATGCTGTTCCCGACATCGACAAGACGGACATCATAATATTGTATATTAATGAAAGACTCACAGAATTCCCATTAGCTGGAGATAAGGTATATAAACAAATTAAAACCAAAGTAGCAGCCGTCATCCCAACATCATAACCTGCTCGTAGGACTTCAACCCAAAATTTTGTCTCTCTTTCCGAAAAGGATTGCTGCTGCACTTTTTTATTTAAGAGTTCGAAAGCTTAAACTTTTATCAAACCTAAAAATTCGAATAAGATGCATGCTTATGTTTTTACTTTATAAATTTGATGTATTTTTTAATTAAAAAAATAAAAATCAAATAAGATGGAAATATACATTTAAAAAAATACAATGTAGATAAATGAATTACATTTAATTTCGTATCAATAATATAATACTTAATTAATAAATAGAATAATAATATAAAGGTATTTTTTGTATATAATGTTGTAAAATATTTATTTCAAAAATATAAATTTAGAAATATGTAATTGAATTTGTGATGATTATTATTTCAAAATTTGAATTGAATCAACGCAGGTTGTTAGAATCATACAAAATGATTCTAGTAGGTGTTAAGAGTAAAAATTTCGTTCCTAATCAAATATCTGCAACTTGAATCCATATTTTTAGGTTTATTCACCCAATTCAACTATTCAATTTCTTGACCTTAATTTATACATTACTATTCTTGTATACCTAAAATCATTGAATCTTTGACCTCACGTGTTAAGAAAAATAGACCAGGGGCTTGGATTAGGGTTTAGATGGTTGGTGTCCACTAATGATCCCTCTAACAATAGAACTCCATGTAGTAGAACAATGAAATTTATGGGAACATTGACATAAAAGAATATACCTCTCATATGTATCAACAACATACTTAATGTTAGATTTTTATTATATATGCTTGTTTGTGTAAGTAAATCAAACCACTTGTCTATTTATAAGTAACTTTGAATTCAAATCTGATAATATTGGCCCATCTTCTTGCTTCTAACAACTAGAAACAAAGAAATATGAAAAGGAAAGGATGGGCCCAATCAGTTCAAGGGAAGGAGAGAGAAAACCTATCATGACCATGCAATATGGTCTTGATAATGACTAGAGGCAAAAAAGTTATGATAGACACTACCCCACGAAACTAAGAAGGGAGTTTCAGGCTTTGGAAGTTAACCATAATATCAACATTGTTTGAATTGAAACAAATTAGATATACATTAACATATATGTAAAACTAACACAAATCAATATAAAATAAAGGCCAAGGGGACATTTTAGAATAATATAGAAAGTAAACATCTTCCTTACTTTTCTTACACATTAGTTCCCTTGTCTTGTTATCTTTCATGGGTTTATTTATTTTGTGATTAAACTAGTAATACACACACACGTGTGAGATAAAGGTCATTAATATAATGATTGTTCATATAAAATAGTCATTGTAATGATGAATTTGGAGAATGATTATAAAGATACTAGACTACCAATAAAAGCATACACATAATAGTAATTGCATACCATATTAATGCAAAGCAGACCATCCAAACAATAACTAATGATCTAAGAGATTAACCTCAAGAAAGACCTTCCATAACCCATTTTGTCAATTCTTTTTAATCAACCATAAGCATATCAAAATTTCTTTTTGTACTCCTTTCTGTTATATAGTACTAAATTAATATGTTGTATATATTTTAAATATTTTATGATTAAAATATTTATTTTATGAATAAGATTGTATCATTTACTATCATTTCTATTTTGGATTTATACTAATCCAATACATGTAGATATTAAGGACAAACTATTAATTAGATCAGGTACCCATAACATATAGATAACACAAATGGATCACTCATAAGATAAATCATAGTAATAAGGTATCCCAACTCATAGAATTTAGGTAGGTCAACCCATAGTAATTGGGTATCCAATCCATAGTAAATAGGTGGTCAACCTATAGTAATAATTGTAGCAAACCTATAGCAAGCGAGTAGCTAACCTATAGAAATTGGGTGGCCAACCTATAGTAATGGCTATTAATTTTTTTTACAAAAATCTAACCCATAGAAAATGAAAACTAACAAAACAATTAAAATCTAACCCTTATCACTTGTTGTTAACACCTAGTTATGACTATGATGGCTAGTTGATAGTTTGAAGTGAATTTACTCCACAGTCTCATGTGAAGTCAATGCCAAAATTCCCCATCATCTTTTCTTCTTCATTGGACCACACCTTCAAGACAATTGCAATAATGTAACATACTATTCTTTTCACACATCCTATTTTACATTATTTTCTAATTGATTGGTTATAAATTCTCCACAACCAATGTGTAGGTTGTTTTTCCTAAATTTTTCTAACTATCATAAAGTAGTTTATATTTTTTTTTTGTAGCTAAAAAATCTAAATAAGAAACCCCCTCTCTATTTAAAGAGAAAATAATAAAACATAGATTAGAAATTAGTAAGTAAGAAATTCAGAGATAGAAGATTGAATTCTATTATGAAACTCTATAATTTATTTGTATCAATATTCTTATTGATATAATTTTTTAAATGCAATAAGAAGTGGTTTGAATTAATGAACTATAATAAGAGGAAGGGATTGTAACAAAATTGTAACTAAGGAAGAGCCCACTCGAGAGGAATTATGATACAGATCTTGTTCATTAGTTTAAATTAATTTTTACATTGTGTGTATGCATTTTTCATTATCTAATTAGACTATCACATCTTTTTTTTTACGTTTACTTCTCTATCTATGTATTTATGAATTTTTCAAGTCTAATTCCACATAGTGTGAGGAAGCTTCCAGGTTAGTAATAGATTTTGTTTTCCTATTGTTTAGTTTATTGTGTTTACTTTCCATGCAAGTGTGAAAATTTATTTTATGCAAGTA
>JARHVA010005398.1:1150000-1167500 GCA_037957365.1 Torreya grandis | reverse complement strand
TTCCAATGGGAGTTATAAGAATTTAATTTATCCTAAAGCATATTTCCAAAAATTTAACTTTAAATTTATACATCATCCATAACCATACGCTAATGTATGGTCTAGTTTAGGCCTTAAGAAATAGATCACCTAGTAGTGTCACTTGGTGTACAAAATCAAACTTTTTAAAGATGCAATCCTTTGTGACATCTCACCATTAGATGTGTGTGATGTTTTACATGTGGTGAACCATATATTTACCATTGACATGTATTATATGAAGTAAATCCTTGAAATTTTGTGATAAATTTTCATGATCTAAAATACTATATATCATAGTTACTTCATAAGCTTTCAGTTATTAGTGCCAGGAAGTGAAAGAATCTTATCAGTTCTAATAATCAGTATACTCTTAATGGAAAGAATTAAATTTAATAACATCCTTATGTCACCATATCATAGTGTGCTTTATCTAACAATAACAAAGATAAAGTAATTAAACCATAAACTAGATGAATAGAAGGATATCTTTCAGTCACCTAAATAAGTTCTTACATACTATACACTAAATAATACTAGTGCATTGATCCCTTACTTACATCTACCTAAAACCTCTTTATACAACATATAATTTCTAGATAATGAATAGATCAAGTGGTAGATCTATGAAATCATGGATAATGGACAAATCATGCCCAAATCATTGCCTTGTATAAGCCCAATTATATTTGTGCCAAAGTTGTGAATCAATTAAAAAAATATTAACAATATTAAAATGAATAAATATTATCCTCATTTAAATATTAAGGCATTTTTATACCATATCCATGGTGTATAAGTCTTTTCCAAAATTGATCTTAATTTTGGGTATCATCATATTCATGTTAAACCTCTAGACATTTGGAAAATAGTCTTAAAAACAAAGCAAGGATTGATTAACAAATTGGTTATGATTTTTAGGTTAACTAATGTATTAAATTCATTCATTTAAAGATGTTGAACGAAATCCTTAGGCCCTTTACCCATGTCATTTTTAAAATCTACCTTGATGACATCTTAATCTTTATAAAACATGGGAAAAACATCTACATCATGCTAAACTAGTGTTTCATATTTTGTAGAAACATATTTTTATGATAACATGAATAAATGTTCATTTTTAAAACAAGAGATAAAATATTTGGGACATATTACACACACAAGGATTGCATGTGTGAACCGAACCAAGATTCAAGTCATATAGGAATGGGAAACACTAACTAACTTTGCATCTAATTCAAATCTTCTTAGAATTAGAAAATTATACAAGATATTTATGTTTTGAACCAAAATACAAAAGGTGGAACAAAATAAAGTTTCATCTAGTTATATGCACAACAAAGATAATTTGATAAACTAAAATTCAAAATCTATTTTATGTTATTACTTATGTTACTTGGCTATAAATTTGAAATATCATCCAATTCATTTAGTGATAAAATTGACTATCACAAATGGGTATTGACAACACAAGTCCTATAAAAGGGTTAATTTATATTATAATGTATTAAAAAAGATATGATTAGAATCAAATATATCTTTAGAGTATGTATATAAGTTTGAGGATGAGGGAATGATTAGGGTTGGTGAGGGTCAATGATAGAGTGATGAAGAATGGTGAGGCATGGTGAGGATCAATGATAAAGTGATTAGTGATGATGAGGGACAAATAAATATTGATTAGAGATTCTAAAAAATTAGTATGGATTGATTAGGGATGATGATGGATGGTGATAATCAATGAAAGAGTGATTAGGGATGATACGCCTAAGTGATTAGAGATGATGAGAGACATTGAAGGTCAATTAAGGAGTGATTAAGGATGAGGAGGGATGAGTAGGGAGTGAATATGGATGAGGAAGTGATTAGGTATGATGAGGGATGAGGAAATAGTGATTAGGGATGATGAAGGATGGGGAAGGAGGGATAAGGGATGACGAGGGATGGTGAGGGTTAATGGAGGAGTGATTAAAGATGACTAGGGATAATTAGGGTCAATGAATGTGTGATTAGAGATAATGAGGAATGATGAGAGAGTGATTATGGGTAATGAAGGATGAGTAGGAAGTGATCAAGGTTGAGGGAGGGATGATGAATGAGTGAAATTAACACAAAGTGGCCGTTTGATGTGTGCTAGTCATCAATATGACCCTTACTACCCAAATCAAACCACTTTAGATCAAGATAAAAGTTATTAGTTTTCAAACTTATATTTTGACAAACCTAGGACTCTTATAAATGCTAGGAATCAATTTGAAAGGCACAGAAACCTAAAAAATGACTATATGTTTACTTAAAATAGACATCAATTGCAAAATTTATGTATTGAGATCCCTAGGTTTAATACCTAGACCCTAAAAATGTCTAAGTACTAACCATATTTGATTTTTAAAAACTATTTTCTACATCATAAACATGAAGCTATGAGACCAACTTTATCAAATGTTGAGTGACCCTAATTTTTTATACTTAATAAAATAAATTTAAAGTATAAGTTTCCATTTATACTTTCTTCTACTTAATATTTAGAGTCATAAATTTAATATTCTAGCTAAAGTTTCCTTCATGTGCAACTCCCAATGCTTCTAGAGATGTTTTTGGTATTATTACAAAACAACGCGTATGTGTTGTATAGTATGTTATATAACACGTATGTATTATATAACATGTACGCATTATATAATGTGTATGAACTATTTGAATTTGAATTAAAAACATTATTTTAATGTGAAAAACAACACTAACATGATTGTGTTATTATTTTTACAATAATGTGATTATGTTATATATTAATGCGATCATGTTATGGCTCGGTAATTACCAATCCATTATTTAAATAAATTGATCACATTAATTAAATAATGTGATTTCATTATTTATTAATGTGATCATGTTACCTAAAATGTCCATAAAATTATCCCCCAAATTCGTGCACTTACCCTCTAGTTTTATGTTGTTTAGAAAAGGTTACTTTGTACCTATAAATTATCTATAACTACATCATTAACTACTTAGACGTGAAATAGAGGCTAAAAATATCTGAATGCTACTGGTTAAGTTGGACCCTTATGGTATCCAACAAATGTCTAGTGGTTATCAAAGATTTTCCAATGCATTGTGTGGGTCTCTAATGACTTATACCCTTTCATTTATGTCTATAAATTATTCATGTGTGCATGCTCTCCTTTAGTCTCATGTGTTGATATTTATTTTCATACTCTTTCTATCCAAATATTGATTATGATTTCAACCATAAGTTTAAATTGAAAATGGGTTAGCTCTTTGGATCGGGATAATTCCAACCAATCCCCTCTAATTAGATGAGTGTTTCCTACATTTCAATACTCTAAAAAGGGAACAAACCACACACAATTTTATCACCTATGTGTGCGTTTTAAATAATGTGAATGTAATTATAAATGTCATTTAACTTAGGACCTCCTTTTGTACAACAATGAAATTTATATACACATTCATATTTATTCCTTTAGAAATTTCATAAATATGCTTAAGTAGGATATAAGTCAATACCTTGTATATTCTTCTCTAATAATTATTTTGTCTCATAATGTGCATGCCCTTAAAATGATATTAGGGGATTTGTATTGTCATGTCAAAAATTTATCATAATAAAAACCACACAAAAATAAGCCATTTTTTTAGAATGTATAGTGCACATTCTACCCAATCGTATCGCCTACAGGAAAGCCACTTGGTGGCATGAGATGAAAAATATGCCAAAATAAGAATACATACTTAAATGACATAGGTTTTAATATGAAAGTGGCTACATGGTCACTATACAACCATGTCAACCCCATTTATATCTATCGGTGTACAAGCCTTTATGTCACTCTGAGCTCTCACACTGTGACAAGGACACTTAGGGTGGACACTTCCTTGGTGACCATAAATGGTTACTTCTAATCCCTTGACACTACAAGTTAAGATGGGATGATAACACAATTTTCATAAAATTTGGATAAATAAGGGTACCTTGAGGACCTCTTTTTACCTTCCCAATTCATTAAAAAAAGAGCTAATTTAGGTCTATAAAATCTCAAAAATCTAACACAAGCTTCTTAAAGTTCAAACACAAGGTAGGTAAAATCAAAGTCTAGATCTTGTTAAGCACTTTTTTCTTTCTCTAGTGAGTAATGGTTAAAAAATAAGTGGGGTCCCATAAGGTTCATCCCACTTCTAAGGTCCCTCAAAAGTCCATTTATACCCTAAATGACTCATAAAAATGATTAAAATATTGAATAGTTTTAAATTTTGATTAATAATTTTTATTCCATGCAAAAGAGCATGGGCAAGGGGGATTTTATTGCCTTTCTTTTGAGCCTTCAGAATCCCCAAATGTGTTACACAATATTATAAGTTTTTGGGAGTGAAGATTATAAGTTGTTGGTAGTGAAGGCTTTCCCAAACTCAATTTATATAATCAACATAACAAATAAATTAATAATTTTATATAGATCTAAAGTTTTCACTGATGGTAAATAATACTTTAAAATTTTATCACCAAACTTTCCATGGGTCAATTTTATTATTTAAATTATATTTAAACTAATAGAACATATTTGATTATATAATTTATAATCAACTATATTATAATGTTGAATTTAATATAATATAGATTGACTATAACATATACAACATAAAATAATATGGTCAATTATAAAAAGGGTTGATCAAATTTATAAAAATCAAAGTCAATTTGGAGGGTGGAGCCACCTTATCTATGGTCCTAGATCTCACCACTTCCACCCCCTGCAACCACCTCACTGCCATCAGATATCCACTAGGCCCCCACATCTCTGCCACCTATTGCACCACCCAACAATTACATTCAAACTTGATTAAGAATTTGTTGCCATCTCCTTGGATCTTTCTAGGTTGCATCTATGTCTAACATTTTATCGCAGGTATTTTTTTCATATATGTTTGAATATGGTGGTTCATCAATACCAAGCCACCTTATGCCTTAATTTATCCAAATGGGGTCTCATACATCACTTGGCCCTTTCTTGGGCTTCAAAGTAGAGATGATAGGCCATTCAAACATTAAAAATTATCAGTTCTGTTTGGATCTCTCTACCATGAGTCATACTACCTCTCAGCCTGCACAACCTACTACCACCCATTTGATGTCACCACAAGGCTTGCCACTCTTTAGGGAGCTAAATTACTTAATGTTGGGGTTTAACAGCTAGCAATTTTCTTAAACCTTAGGGTTCACTAGATAGTCATTCTATTTGTGAAAACCATTAAATGGGGAAATCCAACAAGATCTTAGATTATTGATTTAACTTATAAGAGTTCAACATCATTGCTAAACCTATCCACATTTCTTAACAAGATTCCACATGTTGTACTAGGTTGTAAAATATTGCTTGCCCACTTAGCCATACTGATGATAGTTGCAATATGTATAAAATAAGAATCCATTCATCCTTAATTTCAAGACTTCCAATAGAGAAAGAGATGAAGGGAAACATGTTATATCATGTCTCCATGCATTCAGTTTTGGCATTGTAAATGATTTGGAAACCCCAAATTATGGTGGTCCTATTCATAAGAAGGCAACCAATAATCAATGCCTAAATGTTTTTTTATAAATATTAAATATTTTATCTCCAATTAATGCCCCCAGCATGGGGATGATAGAGGAATTAATATTCATAATGGAATGTAAGTAGAGGAACGGCCATCCTTTTCCTTCATGTCACCAAAATTCTTTATTGCTATGTTAAAAATTCCTACCTTGCATAAAACATAAATAATATCCTCATAACATCCAAGCTTAGGGACCAATCCTTTACCAGCCATATCTTCCCAAAATGCAAGTGCCAACTCCACTTTACCTACCTTGGAAAATCCACTAATCAAGAAAATGTATAATCTATTTCAAGGAGGATGGACTGTAGGTAGTGATTCAAAGAATTTAAATGCATCAACCAACTCTTTACATTTCATGTATCCATTTAATAAGGCCACATAGGTGTTAGTATTAGATGAACATCCATTCTTGTGCATCTTTTTAAATGCTAGCATGGTAATGTCATGATGGCTTGCATTACAAATGCCATTTATAAAGACTTGTTTATAAATCTTTGGCAATGTCAGGGTGTCCTGCATTATGTAGTCATTTAAAATGCAAAATTGGATGACTTAAGCATGGATAATGACACCCAATCCATAGGTCTTCCTACTTTCTTACAAAACCCTTCTAGGCTATTATTTCATTGATTCCTAGTCATCCATAGCCTTATAGACTTAACCCTCACAGACCTAGGTAGATCTTTCAGGCCCAGATCCATCCCCCTAGGTCTCATTATATCTAGACAATAGTGCCTAACTTGGATAGGAGTACTGAAACCCAAGGTGTCATGATTTTGGTATTGTTGTCCAAGTGCAAAATTGGCCCTAACAATTAGATAATTTTGCATCCTTATCCTTTTTCTTGTCAATCTAATGTGAATTAATTTAACCCATGATCATTAATTTCCCTATAAAATGCCATTCAAAGTCCACTTAGAAGGGTTGTCACTCAATTACCAGAGATAAGAAAGAATACAAGCAAGTACACTCAAGCACTCTTCCCTATTCTTTGCATACAACATTCTAAGATCCTTTCAAGCGTATTCAAACCTTTACATCAGCCCCTAGCCATATGAAGTACATCTAATTTTGAATCTAGTTAAATTTATCATACACAACTGCACCAATCATTTCAATGGGAGAACTACATGAGCTTGATCCCTCCTCAAAGTATTGGTATGTAGGCAGCGTGCCCACACACAGGGTGTGAAGTGCATCCAATGTACCCTTTACACACTAACCCCTTATCTATCTTTTCTAAGTTTCCATTCAAGTTTAAGCACAAAGAGCTCCTAGGGCTTTGAAGATTTAAAATAGATGCATAGGAATTCTGAAGGCTTCTAGGTTTCAATATTTCAATAATAGGGTAACGTAGGCCTACCAAATAGAACCTAGAAAGCTTAGACCACTTGGAAAATAGTAACAAAAAATGACTACAACATCAAACAATAGGGTGTCCCACTTTTGGTGCTCCTATCCAATCTAGAAATGAACCCCAAGATCTAGTTTTTGATAGTTTCCCAAATCTTCTCCTCCAGTATTAGACCCTGTCCCAGTTTGGATCATTCATAGTAAGCTAAGTTAGATTTCTCTTATTTATTACTATATTTAGAAAAAGGTAAAAATTAAAATCTATTTACACAAATTAGTAGCTTAATTATTGCACATTATTTACTAATTTACTTTGCTCAAACCTATTTATTTAATTAGGAATAAAATCCCATTATTCTAAAAACAATAAAACATTTGGTAACCTTGACTAACTTTAAATTTTGCACAAAAACCTTATAAACCCTAGGGATAATTATTTATAATTTTTTACCATAATTAATTAATTTTTATTGCATTTAAAAATAAAAAATATACAAATAAATTGCAAAAATATCACATATTTTGTTTAAACCCTAGTTTGCACATTCTAGGTCCTCCTTGCATACGAGCACATTCCAACCACTAGGAAAAATATATTTCTCTTTTTAGAAATATTTTTTGATATTTCCTAAATTTTTTTTAAAAAAATCTACAAACTTTATATAAATTCATATCAAAATTTTAAAATTATCATACTAATTTTAAAAATTCATTCAATAATCTTTGATTGCATTAATTAGCTCCCAATTATTTTCTAATACTTTTTTAATCATTTTTTTAATTTTTAATTGCATATCAAACTCAAAAAATAAATTTCATAATATTTTTCATAAATATTTTTGAAAAATCCTTAGTTACATATACTATCACCTATTTTATTCTTGAGGTATCACCTTACATGTTTGGGAGCTTCGTATCCTTTCTATGCATATTCCAGTTCCTTGGTTAGATTATCTCATCTTAATATTTTATACTATTACCCATGTTTTTTTCCTTATGCCACCTAAGTTCCTTGCATCTCTTCCTTTTAGATGAAGTGTAAGACTTAGTGGAAATCCTCTTGAATTCACCCAGATTCTTATAACTCAGCCATATACCATGAATAAATAACCAACTCAGGTTCTAGTCATAGATTCTACACATCCATATTACACAAATTTCAATTAGGATAATTTTGACAAAGAGAAATATGAAAATAACAATGATGATGTACACACCGATGCTCATACACCACCACATTGGACCACTGATCAACTTTTACCCATTGTTGATAATGAAATTGTGTTCAACAAAGATTTGATTTTACAAAATTTTAGAGAAAGACTTAAGGAACAACCTAAAGATCATACACTAATTTTTCAATATATCATGGAAATTAAAAAGGCTAAGCAAGTTGAGTCTTCCATTCCCAAAAACCAATTAAAAATGATACTATAGGGCAAACTATGTCTCAACAACAACCTATAATAGTCCAACCTACCTCTGTGCCACCAATTACAACTAGTACATCCCTTTTTCCTAATGTGGTAGCCCTTGTGAAAGAGATAATATCTCTTCAATATAAGGTGCTACATCTTGAGAAGGGTATCACTAGAATTATGTAAGTTTTAGATTCTTTTTCTCTTCTGCATACACCATTAGCATATCATATTGCTTCTACACTCTTGCCACAAAGTTTTGTTCAACCCAAACTCACTCTTTATGATGGAAAGGGTGATCCTGAGACACATTTGAGAGATTTTCACACAACATGTTTGGATTATGTAACCAATTATTGGCTACTTACCAATCTATTTCCATAGAGTCTAAAGGATTATAATTTACAATGGTTTTATAGTCTATCAAAATAGTTGGTCACGACGCTCAATCCTTTAGTAGACATGTTCCTAGCATATTTTTGTATCAAAATTGGTGTTAAGGTTTCTTGTGCATAAATTCCTCAACAAAAACAAAGGTCAAATGAGCCCCTCACATATTATGTTCTTAGATATAAGACTATTCTGGCTAAGCTAACTATCCCCATGGCTAATCAAGAGTTATACGACATCTTTAAAAAATAATTTTACCATCATTACATGAATTTATTATGTTTAAAATATTCTCTTACTTCACCAAATTATGTCATACACTCAAAGAAAGATAATTCAAGCTAATTTCAATGATAAAACTTAAGTACTCATGTATCTTAGACATAACACACAAGAGTAATAACAAAGTCCCATATAAGGTCAAAATCAATGACAATAAGAATCAAAATCAACCAAAAATAAATGTAGATTCAGAGCCCCCTTAGTGTGTGGTTTTATCAACACCTCCTCATCATGCATTCACTAATCTACCAGTTTCTCCAGCTAGGGTTTTACAATAGTTATTAGGGTTTTACAATAGTTATTGGAATTTAACATCCTCACTCTCCCTCCTATTTGGGAAGCTGACCCAATGAAGCCTCTTCCATGGGGATATGATCAGCATGCATTTTGTGATTTTCACAGGGCACCAGGCTACACAACAAACATATGCATTAGTTTGAGACATAAGATATAGGAATTGATAGATGATAATTTACTTGACTTGGGCACTTCATTTGAGCCTTGAAAGGTAAATATAACACAAGATAAAGCTTTGAAAATATTCTAAAATCTATTTCTACAACATTCTAAAAAGGATAAAGAGGATGCCTTAGATGCTCACCATACATACTAGGCACATTCTCCATAAATATATACCAGGCACCTTCAATTGAGGCACATCCTTTGAGAGGTATGATAGGTGTGTATGAGTCCAGAGATCAAACTAGACCTTCGATATTTTTTTAGATCAAAAGATTATGGAGGATAATATAGGTTATAATGCACTTTTTATTAGAGCACATATTCATAATCAACCTATTTTTAGTGTGCTTATTGGCAATGGTTATATCCTTAACATGTGCACCTTAAAACTACTACATCATTTGGGTTATTCAGAGTAGGATATCACTCTAATAGACATAGTTATCAGTGGTTTCAATGCACATATATAGAATTCATTGGGTGAGATAGTACTTTCACTATAGGTTGGTCCTATATATTTGGCAACACCATTCACTATAGTTCCCAGTGTAGGATTTTTTGACATATTATTTGGTCAATCATGGATTCAATAACTTAGGGAAATACCCTATATAGTTCATAGATGCATGAAATTAATTCACACTAATCAGGGTATTATAGTTGGTGGAGTTCCTTATGAGTCACCACTCCCCATTTTAGAGCCATCTACCAACTTAAAAACACCAGCTCTAGTTCTTCCACCTATTTTAGTTTATCCTCTAGTTTTAGTTTTGTTTCCACTTCAAATCCATCCATAGTTATGGCATCCATCACCAGTATAGAGGGTTCACACACCTCCATAGTTTCAAGATTCTAGACAACTTTTAGCTACAATATTCACACCCAGAGTAGTAACATTAAGGTCTCATGTAGCTACATAGAGAGAACTTATTTAGAGAGATTATTATACTTCCAGATGGGTCCCTAAGACCCTAAAATTGCATCCACTTATCAATGTTATAGGGGGACCCCACATTAAATTTACACTTCAAATATTTTAGAGAAGTTACAACATACATAGATTTTAGCTTCACAATATTAGACATTTAATCATGCCTCATGATCATGCATGATTCAATTATTCAATATAAGACACCATGACAAGGAGTCTCATCTAAGACCCATCGGTTAGTATCATTTCTTCCTAGTTTTACCTATACATAGCTTATATCAAAATATAAAAATAATACAAAAATTTCAAACTATAAAAAACACTCAAATATGTCAAAAATACCAAAAACATTTTGATTGTATGCACCATCCATGATTTTCATTAATACTATCATGCTAGGACTTAAATTTTTTGTTTCATGCTATTGTATGTTAATTTTTATACATTACCATGCTTTACTTGATCTTCTTTGAGTGTGTGCAGTGACACCCAGATACTTGATTGCTTCACTCTACCCATTGAGGGGGCATTCCTACTTCTACATTTGAGACACACATCGATATAACTACCCACTAGGGGCATATTCTACATGACTAAACCATCTAGATTATGTTGTTATTACACTACACACTCTGATTTATCATGTTAATGTACATTACTTTCTAGATTACATATATTACTAAATTGACATTTCACTAGTATCTAGAACTTATGTATTTCTTAACATATACCTAGTCTTGTACTACACATGTTTTACATACTTTCACATTTTCTTTGATTAGTTAGATGTGATTATACCTTTCCATTTATTACATGCTATATCATCTTGCTTAGTGTAGCTTGTGTGATTGCATTTCCATTTCTTACTTGTCTCTTGTTTGTGCCTAAGGACATTTGACAATGTCCTTTGCTTCTATTTATGTGTGTGCCTTAGGAAATTTGATAATGTCCTTTGCTTGTACTCTTCCATGTGCTTGTGACATCTATGCTAACTTTAATTGTTTCACTTGTATGTGTATGTGGAATTTAAACATGGCTTATATGCTTACTTTCTAGTTTGAATGACATGTGCCCATGCCCCATGTTTTCATGGCCCCTTGGCCATCCTAGTATGATTCTTACTTGATTTCTTATTTTCTTCTCAATGTGTGAAATTCCATGATCCATATCATGCATTTACCTTGCTTTCTTGGATGTCATGATGGACATCATGCTCCATCCCTCCAACTAAAAACTAACATCTAACATTTTCAATTCTAATTTAGTACTTTGCACATGCTTTTACATCATTATATCTATATAGGCATACCCCTATTGATCTAATAATTTATTAATACAAACATTGTTACAACTATAAATATATTGTCAAATTTCATTACTATATCATATATCTATACAGCTTAACACACTTACAAGACTCTTTCTTCTAAGGGTAGTCATTATAGGTTCATCTTTCCTACCCTCAAAAGAGGAGGAAATAAATAGGGTTTTTTTCATAGAGATAAAAGCTCCTAAAAATCAAAATAACAACATTTATATCACCTAGTTCATAATCCAAAGGTTAAACTAGGTGTTTAGATCACCTAGTTTAGAATCCAGAGGTCAAACCAATCATAACATAGTAAATAAATAGTGACAGTTCTAGATTAGCAACCAATTTTAGCATAGGAAAACAATGTCAAAAATGGATAGTAGCATCAAACATAGGGGTGCCTTCATTTTGGTGATCCTATCTAGGTAGATAAATAATCAAGTTTTCTAGAAATAGATAAAAAGTTTATTTTAGATACAATTTTTGCACATCTAGATCAGTCATAATCAATTGTTCAGTATAATTTTCTTAGAGAATCCAGATATAGGTAGTTATCATGCATGACATGGTGGTTCTCACTTTTAGTTTTAGATTAGGTAGTTGACATAGCTTAATCCAGATTCCAAACACCAGTGATTGGGGGCAATGTGTGTGGCACATTGGTATTCTTTTATTTTTGAGTTCATTTTATTATCTAGGCATTCTCAGTAGTTACATGCCTTACTCCATCTATAGATGGTTGTCATCACTTTCAAGTTGAAATTTCATACAAGTTTAACTTTTTTATTACCTGAGTTCCTGAGTTGGCTTTCACATAATCCTAGTACATCAATTTTAGAGTGGATTTCATACAAGCCTAACCTCTATCTTCAAAATAGCCAAGAGTGGTCTAGTTTCAAGCATACTTTCAAGCATCCATGCCACATTGTGAGATTTATAAAACATCTATGAGCTCCATGATCCATCTCATATGACATTCATTCTATATTGGTATCACTTCATAGCTTCACTTCATGGGGCAACGATGGAGCCAAAGGGCCAACCTTGTATTCTTGAGCCACCTATTCAGAGGGATTGGTTACACAGTCTAGACATTGATTAACACACACATGATTCAATAAATTCACTTAGTTGGTAATGATGGAGCCAAAGGTTCAGCCTTTTAATTCTTGAGCCACCTTCTAAGGAATTGGGCACTTAGATCCATTTTTTATATTACTCATGATTTAATACATACCCAACATCATCCATCACAATCCAACATCACAACAAATTTTGTATTGGTTCGCATACCCAGTGAGGTGTATTCATTCCTTTCTCTTCTTCTTGCTAAACTTTTTAATGTTCTTATTTTAGATATAGCATATCTAGTAAGAACTAATCTACTTTTATGTTTTCATTATATATTCATACTTTAAAGTGTACTCTCTATGCACATCCAACATCACACAACTTCATGAGCTTCTCCCTTATAGGTAAGTTCAAGTATACTTTTTTACTTTCCTTTATCCTAGTATTTTGATTTACTGCATCACTAGAATAGAGTGGGGGGGGGGGAGGATTTAGTAATATAAAATGTGAAATTATATGCTTAAGCATGGCTAATAACACCCAATCCATAGGTCTTCCTAATTGTTTACGCAACCCTTCTAGGCTATTATTTCACTAATTCCCAATCATCCACAACCTTTTAGACTTAACCCTTACAAACCCAGGTAACTCTTTCAGGCCTAGATCTATCCCCCTAGGTCTCATGTCCTTTAGACAATAGTGCCCAACTTGGATAGGATCACTAAAATCCATGGTGTCCTAATTTTGGCACTGTTATCCAAGTGCAAAATTGGTCGTAACAGTTACATTATTTCAGATCCTTATCCTTTTTCTTGTTGACCTAACAAGAATTCATTTAACCTATGATCATTAATTTCCATATAAAATGCCATTCAAATTCCATTTAGAAGGGTTGACACTCATTTACAAGAGAAAATCAAGAATACAAGAAAGTATACTCAAGCACTCTTCCCTATTCTCTGCATACAACCTTCCAAGATCCTTTCAAGCTTATTCAAACATTTGCATCAGTCCCTAGCCATCCAAAGTACATATATGTTTGCATCTAGTTGCATTTATCACACATAATTCACTAAGCACTTCAATGGGAGAACTACATTATCTTGATTCATCCTCAGAGTATTGGTATGTAGGCAGTATGCCCACACATGGGGTGTGAAGTGCATCCAATGTATCCTTTACACACTAACCCATTCTTTATCTTTTCCAAGTTTTCATTCAAGTTTAATCATAAAGATATCTTAGGGCTTTTAAGATTTAAAATAGATGCACAATGAGCTCTATAGGCTTTTATGCTTTAATATTTCACTGATAAGGTAACATAAGCCTATTGAACAAAACTCAGAAAGCTTAGACCACCTAGACAATAGTGCCAAAAAAGGACTACATTGTTAGACAATAGGGTGTCCCACTTTTGATGCTCCTATCTAATATAGAAATGAACCTCAAGATCTAGTTTTTGATAGTTTACCAGTTCTACTCCTCCAGTATCAGACCCTGTCTCAGTCTAGATCATTCAGATTAAGCTAAGTTAGATTTCTCTTATTTATTACTACATTTAAAAAAGACAAAAATACAAATCTATTTACACAAATTAGTAGCTTAACTATTGCACATTATTTACTAATTTACTTTGCTTAGACCTATTTATTTAATTAGGAATAACACCCCATTATTTTTAAAACAATAAAACACATTACAATAAAATTGAATATCCCAATTTGAGTGGCCTATTTCACACAGAACCTTAATCACATATTTAAATATGCATCGACTTGGATAATGACCATATTCCTGCATCTCAAGCAATAAATTGGAAGCTATTTCTACATTTTTCATAACACAAAAGGCTTGTATTAAAGCAGCATAAGTGTTTTTGTTCAAAAGTTTATTCTTCCTCCTCATTTGTTTTGGGACCAAAAAATTGTCATCGACTTTACCAGTATTACAGAGAACAAAAATGAATGTGACACAAGCAAGATCACTTTACAAATTTTATCTTTTGATCCCTGCATCAATGACCTCTTGAATTTCATCTAATTTTCCTAGTCTTGTCAAAGATACTCTCCTTCTTCATTGCCTTCATGCAATCCTTTTTATCACCACATCTAGGGTTCAAACCTCTTGAAGTAGCCTTTTCATCTAGTAACATTAACATTATTTCCATATCAAGTTTTGTTATTTTATTTTCTTTAACTCAACCCAAGAGCAGCATCCCACCATTTTTTTTATCTCAACTATTTCAACTCAAGTAGAATCGTATTCCATTTTAGTCAAGTATTTCAATAGACTCAAAAATCCCCTCTATGCTTTAAAAATACTATAAATATGCATTTATCAACAATAAATGACATCATGCACTACCAAAATGCTCTGCACCACCACTTCTCCCAAACCACCACCATTCAAAAATAGGCTGTTTACAATTAAATATGCCATTTGTCTCTTTGTAAGACAAATCTTTATATATATATATATATATATATATATATATATATATATATATATATATATATATATATATATATATATATATATATATAAAATTTTACTTGGTGATCAACTACCAAACCCTACCCTTTAATGTGGCTTGTGCCTTATAACAAAGGCTTGTGTAACAAGGAATGACCCCAAATAGTATTCACCTTCAAAAATTCTTTATGAGCATTTTGTTCTTAAAATGGTTAAAAATAAAATTATATGATTTAAAAAAACAAATCTAAATCTAAAATAATTTTGGGTATATTATTTACTTTATTTCTGTGTAAATTAATTATATGAAGTTAGGTAATTTTATTAAATAAATTAATGTATAATAGTAGATTTACTTTTGAAATTTTATAAATTTTAAATTATAAATTTTAAAATTATTTCAAGAAAAAGGATGCCATTTTGAACACCTTAAAACTATAATTTATTTTATATTATTTTAATAAAACAAATAAATATATTTTATTGCAATTTTCAATTCTAATAATTCATTTAGATAATAATGTCCATTAATTATGAATTTTCATTTCTTTCAACAAAATCTATAGATGAATACTATAATACTTGAAAACTCAAAGAATACAATATTATCTTTATTTTTCTAAAATATTAAACTAAATTCATTACATTAAACAACGTTAATAAGAAAACAAATAGTGAAAACCAATTTTTGAATACAAGCTCACATGCACACCACAAGTACAAACCAAGGAGGGGATCATTTTCCATTTGTATTACCATCATTAGTTGGCTTCCCTAGTCATCCCCCAAGCTAAGGAATCCATTCTCTATACATGATTATTACCAAAAAGTTAAGTCATGGTAAGTGTGGGTAAAAGGAAAAGTGGCAAGCTTAACTATATGACTTAAGTTATAAAACTTATCTCTAAGGGCTTCTATTACCACCCAATCATGAACACAAAATAAAATATATAAATCTAAAATATTTGAAGACATATAACATAAATTTTTCAATATAAGATAAGAGTTAAGAATCATTCATTATGGACAATAATTTCTTCTCTCCACTCAATGGGGTGGGAGGAGGACTTTGGAATGCCTTCCCTTTCCTGCACCCTTCACCCTCTCCATGTGATGATTTTGAAAAAAATATTTTTCCTCTTTCCCAAACCCCATGTAATTAATCCATATAAAATGATTTTTGAGTTAGTTTCCATGCCCAGACCTTAACCAAAAAAAGCATACACTAAACACACAAGTTAAGCCCATTTAATAAATGTGACAATATAATTTCACGTAAAATAAATGAATTTAAAAAAAAACACAAAGACATGGATTGATATTTTCATATCCATGCCCTTAAAAAAAACATGGTGGTCATAGGCCCAACCATGGCAAAAAAATATTAAAAAGGGGGCAATCCAAATGGCCTTGCAACCCTTTGAAAACTCTCAAACAAGAAGGGATTTTTTTAATCAAAAAATAAAAATACATTCATGGTTGTAATGGAAATAACTATATTGGTTTCTCCACTTATTCCCAAGTAATAAATCTTCCTACAAGTGCCTTGATACAAGGATTCCCTTCTCTACTCCAAGCTTCTTCTTCCTCCTTAAGCTCAATCTCTCCACAAAAAAAATATTACAATGATAAAAAAGTTCTTCCAAGTAAGGATTTCAATCCTCTTATATAAAAACACTAAAAAAAAAGGCCGATGGGAAGGTGGCACTTATCCCTTTACATTCTCTGGCCCTTTTGTCAAAAGTATTCCCATGTAGTAACTTCTATTAAGAATACATGTGTAATCAAGGCTCACTCATGATCATTAATATCTCTCTTCCCCATGCAATAAATGGTCATATGGGTTGTCCTAATAAATAATTTAAGGCTTAAAAAAGGTATAAGATACTTTTTTTGATCAAAGATATTTAAATACACCTAATAAAATCTTTTTCTACCTTGAAAACTTGGGTATATTTTTCCATCCAAGTTTTTGAGCAAGTGGAAACTTAAGTTAGTTTCCTATTCACCTTTATGCTTCACTATAAGGTTAAATAAAATTATAAGGTAGGGTAAAGGGGTGTGAATAGTTATAGGTAGGGTCAAAATGTCAAAGACAAAAAAGTAGTTTATAAGATATAACATGGAGTAGATTTTAATTTAAGGGTGTTATGTAGAAACTATTCATCT